>CM039634.1:12772224-13372224 GCA_022457165.1 Juglans mandshurica
TATTATTTATATGTTATGTACATTTATATAATTTGTTTTATTTTATCTTTTATGTATAGAACTTGTTAGGGAGGTTGAAAATTCTACGGAGGCGTCGAATAAAATGCCTACACCCAATGCAGATGAATGAGGTGAGAAGAATATACTTTATACTAGTTGTTTTTGTTATTAAACTAAGTCATTTAATATTTGGTTGCTATGTTTTTGCAGTAAACTTGTGAAGACTTGAAGTTTTGGACTTGGAGACTAAAGACTTGGAGTTGGAGTTTTTTTGTATTACTATTAAGTCATTTATAATTTGTAATTTGTAATTTCGACTTAGATGCATGGATTGTAATTTGTAAATTTTATTGTGTATTTTCTTTACCTTTTTTTTTTTTTCCATTTTGTTACTTTTTTTTTTCCCTTTTCATTTGGAGTTTGGATGATTAGGGATTTTTAGTTTTATTAGTATTTTTTCATTTTTTCTAAATTTTTCTTTTATTTATATTTTGGATGTTATTGGAATTTTGCATCTTCTTCTAGTTGTTTTTTCTATTTTTTTGCATGTTAAATTGTTAATAATAATTTAGGTTGAAAATAGTCGCAAAATTAGGACTTGGGCCAAAATTTGACTAGTAAAGTCAGTTGGGCCGAGACTGGAAAAGTGGTCCACTGGGGTAAGGGTCGGACCGAACGGACCGGACTGGACTGATTGGCAACGGTCCTGTTTGGTCCATATGCCAATTTGGTCCGGTCCAGGGTGGGAAAACCCTAGACCGAACCCCTTTAGTCTGGTCCGCAAAATCCCCTAGGGACCGACCGGACCGGACTGGACCGGACTGAATTCAGCCCTAGATATGATACTTAAACCCAATAATATGTGATATCAACTTGATCCAGAGAGAAAAATCTGGAGCATCTGAGTATAACAGGTGTAAAATATGGCCTATGAACACTGTTTCTAGCAAATTACTAAACGACGATGAAACTGAAAATATTTAAATAAAGAAGAAATCAACACGGTTTCTAACATAATACTGGGAAGATATGCACTTCCAGCACTTGAACCTATAATAAAAAACAGAAGGGAAAAATACACAAACCACCCTCAAACTACCACCCAAATTACGAATGCCTCCCAACCACGACGAAATTGCAATGCCTCTCCTTTTCCACGTACAAGATAAAATTGCTCCCAAAAAAGATAAAAAAAAGTCAAAATAACCAATTGAATTAAAAAAAATCCACTTTTGGAAAAACTATTTTCTAAAATATAAAAGTATACTCCAAAAAATTAATTCTTCATTTAAAATTTAAAATATTAAAAAAAAAAAAAGATAAAAAAAAGTCAAAATAACCAATTGAATTAAAAAAAATCCACTTTTGGAAAAACTATTTTCTAAAATATAAAAGTATACTCCAAAAAATTAATTCTTCATTTAAAATTTAAAATATTAAAAAATAAAAATATTTTCAAAAAAGATTAAACAATTAATTTTTGGTATTTTTTATTTTTTATTTTTCACTTTTTATTCTTTTATTTTTTTTATCAAGGCATTTATGCCATTTATTTTCATGGAAGGTAGATTCCAATAGCTTCAACATTTTTTCTTCTCAGTTCGGTCAATTTAGCAAGTACAAACATTACAAAATAATTGACAGCTTGAAGGCTCAATCTAAATCAAGCAACATCTTCTACCAGAATCCTTTCAAAGGCCAGCCTGAATGTAGCTTGAGGCCTCATGCTATTTCCAAGGGAAAACTAAAACTAAGGAAGTTTTAAAAGTTTATGCCTTCTAGCATACTGTAAACCACCTAAAAAAAATTCTGTATGCTAAAAGTTCCACAGGAGCAATGAGTGGGGGCTAAGGAATAGCTAGTTCCACGAAAACTAAGTTCAATATACAGCTAAAGAAGTTTACTGACCATAACAGAACAAAAGAGAGAACGATGGATAGGAGGCTAGATGTAATGTCAACAAAGGACAATAAATTACGCAATAGTTAACAGCTTTTAATCAATTGATGACATGAAAAAGTTTTTTTGAGTGAATAAAAACATGAACTCACCTGCATTCGTTGAATATCATCCTTCATATGGTCATAATCTTCCACATCTATATTTTTACACCTTTCAAGTAACTTCAAACAAGTAAATGTCAGAACATTGATATAATGTCGTAAATGGCATAAAGAGAATTGCTTACATGTAATACCTCACAAACCCTCTTTTCCAGGTTATCTTTATTAACCTTTTGCATTTCAATTTCTTTCTTACAAGCTTCCACCTCAATTTGTCGCTCCCTCAGTAGAGACCCTAAATTCTCTGTCTCAACCTTTGCATTTTGAACTACTTCACGCAATTTCTTAGACCAAATCAAAATAATAAACTTGGTTAAAACTATCGATGAAGTACATAAAAGTGAAAATGACACTCAAAACAAATAATTTCTATTTCCATACCAGGCATTCCACAAAATTGTGCTTGTTTTCTTCTCTGAGTTGCATGTTGCTTTCACGAAGTAAGTTCATTTCTCTAACCTGCACAAGCATTTAAAAAATACAGCTTACCGTGGAATTAAAATGATATTCTATAGGGGACTATTTCAAGCACAAGAGCCTAAACATCGCATGCAAGGAAATGGCAACAAGTTAAATTCCCAAGAAAATTTGAAAAAAGCAAAATGGCATGTTAAAATATGAGAATAAACATAAACCAATAATGGTAGATAGAAAATTGACCTAGGATTCTACAGATGAAAGTCCCAAAGTGAACTCAACCTAACCTTAAGCTGTAGTGATTGGATTTCTTCCAGAATGATTGTAACAGAAGATATATTGAGTCCAGAAAATGTACAGACAGAGTATGGGATTTGTGAAGTGTGTATTACGGGGGAAAGGGAAATTCCAGACAATGCGATGGCAGTGCATGACTCAGATGGGGCCAAGGGGAGAGTATTGACAGGTGTTGTGTCCTGTCTCAGACAAGATGGGTGATGTACAAACAAGTCCTGTGGTCAGTGAAGAGGTGTACCAGGAAGAACCCACTCCACTGTTTTCTCTACACACCCAAGCAACAACAGCAAAATCCAGGTCTCAGATTGGGTCTTACAAAAGCAAAGGAGATTCAACATTGTGTGGGATCTTGTGTGACCGTGACGGTTTTGAGAACTAAAGGCTGGAAAGACCCATTCTAGCTCACCCAGTAAGTGAAATTCAGCTAAGAAGAGAGCCAGAGAACTAAAAAGGCTTAACTGGACAGTCAATGATAGAGCAAAGAGAGGAGCTCTAACCGTGGAAGATCGAAGGGAAGGGCAATGGAGCGTGTTTTATGTAACAAAAAGTTGTTTCATGGAATGTAAGGGGCTGAATGAGAAGGGAAAGCACCTCAAGTTAGAAATCAGCTCCGTAAATGGAGAGTATACATCGTATGCTTGCAACAAACGAAATTAGAATTTATCCCCCTTTGCATTATTAGGAGTTTGTGGGGCTATAATCAAGTGGGGTGGCATTATGTACCTTCTGATGGAACATCAGGAGGCATCTTAGTGATGTGGGATAAAAGAGTGGTGGAAAAGATAGAGGATTGTTTGGGGAACTTTATGATGGCTTGCTCGTTCAAGAATGTTGTGGATGGATATTAGTTGGCCTTTGCAGGTGTATATGATCCTAATATAGATCGGGCAAAAAGTTTATTATGGGATGAGTTGGTAGGACTAAGCAACGTATGGTATTTACCTTGGTGTATTGGTGGCGACTTCAACGTCACTCAGCTCCCAAGTGATAGATCGGGTTGCTCTAGCTTTAACCTAGCAATGGAAGACTTCTCTAACATCTTTGATTTACTAGATATTCCTCTTGATCAAGGATTGATCGATATCACCCAAATGGGAAGCACATTACCCAGATCTTATTCAAAAGAGACTCCCCAAGTTGTGTTCAAATCATTTTCCCATCCTTCTTGATTGTGGAGGTCTTCGTGGAGGCCCAAGGTACTTCAAGTTTGAAATTGTGGTTGAAGCCAAAAGGATTTCATGACAAAGTCGGGCAGTGGTGGTCCCCTTACCAATTCTATGAAAAGCTAAGCTATATCTTGGCATGTAGATTAAAGTCTGAAGAAAAACTTGAAGTTTTGGAATGAGCAAGTGTTTGGCAATGTGGAAGGTCAAAAGAATACTCTCTTTGAGGAGCTCAAGGGATTGGAGGGAGTGGAGGAGAGGAAATTATCTGAAGCGGAGAGGGCTCTTAAAACCCAAGTGACCACGGATATTGAAAGGGTCTCTTTATTGGAAGAAATATCTTGGAGATAAAAATTGAGAGCACCATGGTTGAAGGAAGGGGATAAATGCACCAAGTTGTTCTATCGGGTGGCTAACTCACATAGGAGAAACAATGCCATAGCAACATTGATGATTGATGGGGTGGCTTCCTCCAACCAATCCTGAGATCATAGATCACATTGTCAACTATTATGAGAATGTGCTCTTGGAACAATTTTCTTGGAGACAAAGCTTAGATGGGCTTACTTTTGACGCTATTGATTCACAGGAAGTAGAATAGCTCGAAAGGCCTTCTAAAGAGACGGAGAGCAAGAAAGCATTACAAAACATGGTGGGTGACAAAGCCTTAGGTCCAAATGGCTTCTCTATGGATTTTTTCCAAACATGTTGGAAGTGCTTAAAGAAGACATGAAAATGGAAAGTTCGAATAAAGCCTCAATGCAAATTTTCTTGCGCTCATTCCAAAAAAACCGTTGTAGAGGTAAAAGATTATCGCCTCAATAGCATGGTGAGCAAGATGTACAAGATTTTCTAGAAAGTTTTGGCGAATAGATTGAGCATGGTGATGGAGAAGTTAATATCAAAGCATCAAAATGCCTTTTTCAGAGGTAGGCAAATTCTTGACTCGGTGCTTATTGCCAACGAATGCTTGGATAGTAGATTCAAGTCGGGAGAGCCGGGGCTTTTATGCAAGCTTGATATGGAAAAGACCTATGATCGAGTCAACTGGAGATTCTTTCTTTACATGCTCGAGGGATGTGGCTTTGTATGAAATGGTGTACATGGATCAATCATTGTATTTCTACGGCTTGTTTCTCTACATTGGTGAATGACCAAGCCAAAAGGGCTTCTTTAAAAGCTCACAAGGCTTGAGACAAGGTGACCCTCTATTTTTGCTACTTTTTGTTTATGTAACGGAAGCTTTTAGCAAGATGATTTCAGGGTGTCGTGGTGGGAGGTTCATATCCGAATTCTTAGTGAGGGATGCAAATGCCGGCACTCTCGACCTATCTCATCTATTATTTGGCGATGATACCCTAATCTTTTGTGGGGCTAGCCATGATCAAATTCCAGCTTAGAGGGCTCTCTTTTTATGATTTGAAGCCACTACGGGTTGAATGTGAACTTGGCTAAATCAGAAATAGCTCTAGTGGGGGATGTTCCTAACGTGGAGAGCATGACTTCCATTTTGGGATGCAAGATATCTTAGCTGCCCATGAAATATCTTGGCCTCCCGTTGGGTGCTCCATTCAAATCAAAATCTATTTGTAATGATGTACTAGAAAAAATAAAGCGGAAATTAGCTAGTTGAACAGGATGTATGGCTTCACGATAGGGCACTCAAGGAAACTTATCCATGAGTTTATGGTACAGCAAGAATGAAAGAAGCCTCAATTGCGGACCTCCTAATCCTCTTCAATGGTGCTCCCCAATGGAATGTTACATTCCTAAGAGATGCACAAGATTGAGAAGTTGACCTTTTTTTGGAGTTCTATGACCTGCTCCCCAATGGAATGTTACATTCCTAAGAGATGCACAAGATTGAGAAGTTGACGTTTTTTTGGAGTTCTATGACCTAGTGTACTCTACTTGTTTGATGGGAGGAGTCAAAGACAAGTTTTCTTGGTGCCCCTCTAAGAAAGGAAAGCTCATAGTCCGCTCTTTCTACCAAACCATGAGAACGCACAACACAAATCCATTACCATGGAAGAATATTTGGAAGACGAAGGCACCCCTAAAGGAAATATTTTTTGTGTGGACGGCTTACTTGGGGAAGATCCTCACTGTAGACAACTCAAGGAAATGTCGAATCTTAGTTATGGATTAGTGTTGTATGTGCAAAAAGAGCGGAGAGTCGTCGACCATCTATTACTTCATTGTGAGATTGCCATGACACTGTGAAATGAAGTCTTTGCTCGGATATGATTAGCTTTGGTGATGTCGAGAAGGGTAATCGACCTCCTAGCTTCTTGGAAAAGCAATCGGGGCAACTCTCAGATTGCGACAATATGGAAGATGGTTCCAATATGTTTATGGTGGTGTATTTGGAGGGAGAGGAATGAAAGACGCTTTGAAGATCGAGAGTAGTCAATGGATGAGCTTAGAAATTTCTTTTTCAAAACTTTACTCCATTGGTCGATTGTAATTGACTTTCATGGCATGACTTTTCATGAATTCCTTGTATCACTAAACTAGCACGATTAGGCGTTGATCTTATATATGTCCCGTATACTTGGGCTCTTGCCTATTCTTATGATCAAAATTTTGTTTACTGATCAAAAAGAAAAAAGAACGATTGTAACAAACCTGAAGTTGTAAAGACTTGATTTCTTCCTCAGTGAACAACGATGCTCTTGAATTTGCATGCTCAGCTTGCAGTGATGCTTGGGCAGTCTCTATTGCCTTGAGAGCCCTCTCGAGCTATACAGCACCAAAAGAGATGTAAGCACTTCAAAGCATCCAATGACAGCAAAACAATAAGTTGGACCCTCCTTAAATATATATACATACATATATTTATATATATAAACCTGCATACTGCATGTTCACGATCATTTAGGCATATATACACCAATCCATACATAGATTGATACCATAAGCACATATATAGGCATGAAGGTATAAGTAATTCTATACATGGCATCTACTACCACTACAGTTGTTGACTAAACTTTTTTAACAATACAAAGAAAGCCCAAGCCACATCCGAGCTTAAGCTCCGAAAGAACTAGTCAATTTTACAATTAGAGTCTCTTTAAATCATTATAAACCAAACTTATTCCTCCCTAGATATTTGGTATCCATTCAACACTCCATGCGCAATCTGGGGTATTACATCTTTGTAAGAAAATGAATAAGAGGACGCCTAATGAGTGAAGGAGAATCTCAGTACCCATTTATTAGAATATGGGGGACATCCCAAGTTGCACCAACAACAATTAGTGTAGAAAATTAATTAACCATAAAAATAAATGTCCTTTTGGGCGCGTGGGAGGGGGTGTGATTGAGCATAGGTTAAAGAAACAACTGTATCTGAAATAAATTCAGGTTTGCACGAAAGGGTAATTATAATAACAACAACAACAAAAGGTTAGAGGATTGTCAAGTGAATTCCCAATTACAGTAGGATTACATGAAAGGATCAGCTCTGAATCCTTATCTACTTGCTTTGGCTATGGATAAGCTTACCAAACATATTCTGGACAAGGTCCCTTGGTGGATATTATTCATTGAATAAATTATAGATTATGAAACTAGAGTAGTGTCAATTCCCAATTAGAACTATGGAGATCAACTTCAGAATCTAATGGATGTAGTTCAAGTACATAGAATAAACATTCAGGCCTCGTTTCAATATCTATCTCAACCCATTCATCTCATCTCATCTCAGCTCACCTCATTTCCTTTCCAAACATCACTCAAACACAAACACTTTTCAATTTTAAATCTTCAACTTTTTCATCTAATTATTACCTAATCATTACAACTTTCTCAAACTTCCAAACAAAACACAAAAAACAATTCAACTTTTTCAAATCCCAAAAACAAAAATAATATTAAAAAATTATATTCTAACAATATTTTAACTTTATAATATTTTACTTCAAAAAAAAAATTATTCAACTTTTTCTCTCTCCTTTCCCAAAACCCGTTAAAACATCTTAATTCAAACCATTTCACTACTATTTACAGATTTCTCATCTCAACTCAACATCCAAACAAGGCCTTAGCAAAACTAGAAGTAGAAATGTGGGGATAGTATGATTAGATGAGCATGAGATACTGAAGAGTAATTCTATCGGCTGGGATGTTTCTCATAGAAATAGGGTGGGGTCAATGAAGTGGAGAGATACATCTAGAGTACTGTACAATTAGAGGATACCCATAAAGTCTAAGGCTTCGTTTGGAACATTAAATACTCTCAACTCATCTCAACTCATCATTACAACTTTTTCAAATCCCAACACAAAATATAATAAACAATTCAACTTTTTCAAATCCCAAAATAATAATAATACTAAAAAATAATATTCTAACAATATTTTATCATCTCAACTCAACTCACTTTAACATCCAAACTCACCCTAAGGAAATGTTTTGCGGAATGGCAGTAGACCCATCTCTGCCATATGGTTCAGATTGTGAGGCAATTATCAAAATTAATATGGAAGGGGCAAAAAGGCAACAACTAGTTCAGAATGAGGCTTAATTATTGAGTTTAAATGAGGTGAAGTGGCCAATCC
Source organism: Juglans mandshurica (assembly GCA_022457165.1). Classification (NCBI taxonomy): domain Eukaryota; kingdom Viridiplantae; phylum Streptophyta; class Magnoliopsida; order Fagales; family Juglandaceae; genus Juglans; species Juglans mandshurica. Next base: position 12,780,730 of record CM039634.1, read on the forward strand.
TTCTAGATCCTAAAGTAGGGAGCAGAAGTTAGTCCAAATCAACATGGCTATCAGTATAGTATACAGCTGAGAGATATTAGTTATGAATGCATTTGATTAGGAATATGAAAATTCTAGATAAGTCATCCCACAAAATGACTATAAAATCAATTTTAAACAAATTACATCCAAAGAAAAATTATTGTAAAAGATTAAACTAGAAAACAGAGCCGACAGACCATTTGCATGGCATCATTAATCCTAGTGCAGATATAATTACCCCCATGTACTTGGCAAAAAGTTACACCACAGGTACTTCCTGTTCTGGCCTTTTAATAAAACTTGTCTGAATGATATAAGAAATATTACTGGAAAGATCAACTGGTTTTCATCATGGGAGGTATTTCAGTTCAAAAATAAAAAATCAAAAAGAAAGATAAAGTTGTAAGCTAACACTGAGACAACTCAAGACAAACTTACTTGTGATTGCAGTTGCAGCTTTTCCTGTTTTAACAATGAAATCTCTGTTTCTGCCTGTTATGGTTGAAGAAAAAATTGAGAAGTTTACACTAGTCACACGTGTGCACGTGCAAGTGTTAAGTGAGAAATAGAAAGATCAGTAGCATGGAAAAAGAAACTCACAATCTCTTTTGATCGTCGGAGATAATTAATAATGTTCTGTAAACCAGCATCACCAAAGGTATCAGTGCTGGTGCTTCCAGAAGAAACTCCAACAGAATGACGATCCTTCTCAGCCAATTGAATGTGCAAAGCTTCAAGTCGACTGTGCAGTATTTTGTTCTGCAGAAAATAGATGAAGCAGATAAAGAGCACCAAAAAACATATAAAAGAATTTACAAAGATCTATCTGCAGAATAAATGCAAGGTTATGAAGTTTCTCCAACACGAACACAAAATCTAGTAACATGAAATAAAATTTGTAAATTACCAAAATTGATAGATTGCATCCTGAAAGTACTAGGAACTGGCAAATAGTACCATGTGTAAATCTGACCATTGCATCATAATGAAGGATGCTATATGACCTAGTTTTGATCAAAGCGCAATTGGACTGAAAGTGCAAAATGCCAGGCCGGAATGTTTCACTTTTGCTAAGCGAAGCACATTTAGAAAAGCGTGCTTTTTGTGGGAGCTTAAAGTGCAGAAGAGCATGCTTTTGTAATTTTAAAAAGGAAAATTACAAAATATCCGCACAAGACCCAGAAAAATAATAAAATATCATTTATGTACCATGGCACCACATGTTATCATATGTGATGTGTATATGCTTTCAACTCAATACAATCGGCCAAGTTGGCTTTCTTGATGGAAATTTAATTTCCCATGTTAGCATAGAAGCCAATGCCTACAATTCTTGAGCTTTTCTGGTTATGACCATTTTGGTATATTTTGATTGAATTATATACTTGAATTTGATTGTGGCTTATAAATATTACAGACGTGTATATTTAGTAGCACACAAGAGAATTATATAAAATGTCATGTTAAGATTTTATCTAATTACTTCATTTATTGATTTTCATGTTGCATAATAATCTAATAAATTGAGTTAATAGGCTAAATATATTGCCATCCTCCTTTCTAAACCTTTTTATTTAATTTTATTTTACGGATTTTTGGTTAGCATACATCATCTTTAAAAATATGCACTTCACTTCAATCAAGCATGCGCATGTGCTTTGCATTTGCGCTTAAGTGCTCCTAGCGCTTTCACCAGCACTGATTTGACGTAGTAATGTGCAATGTGTCAATTCCAATAGTTTGCCTACAAACTTATAAACACCAAGTATCTACCTTCGTGACATTATATGCAAACAACATTCACTAATCTTCTAGCAAGTTTGATTTGCAATTCCAGATCCAGGTGTTGACATAATATAAAAATGAAGAAATTGATTTGTTTTATATGTAAATTGACAAAATTAGTAAACCTACTTGTATATTTCAACAAACCTAGATTGTATATTTCTCTAGTTGCCCAGGGATTAATGAGAACAGCAAACCTACTTCTAGTACAAACCCTTTGATTGGATCTCTCTCCTCGTTGCTACCCCTATGTCCAAGGCCAGCAACATGGAAAAGTTTTGCTATATCGAAGTAGAAAGTTACAAAGTGGCATAAGAAACTCCCTCAAACCAAACCCAAATTGCACCCAAAGAAATCTCTTACTCATTCATTCTTAGAATTCTTTGGCTAGGTCTGCTTTTAAAAAGGAGAGAGAATTGAAGAGATTGTAGTGCTCTGTTAATTATAATGGTAGGGGAGGAAGTGCCTTCAGTAATAAAGGCAAGGAGAGGGCTGCCAATATCAATGAAACCTAAGATAATTTCTTGGAATGTTCGGGGGCTTAATGATTTTAGAAAACGTCTCCAGGTGTAAACCAAATTTGAATTCAAATTTGGTTTACAGGAAACCAAACTGAAGTTTGTCAATCAATCTATTGTTAATAGTTTGTGGAGTTTTCATTGTGTGGGATGGGTTGAGTTAGTATCGAAAGAGGCATCAGAGGGTATCATTGTTATGTGGGATAGGAGGGTGGTGGAGTTGATTGATCATTGTGTGGGAGAATATTTGGTGGCGTGCCATTTTAAGATCATGGACGATGGTTTTGAATGGGCCTTTGCAGGTGTTTATGGTCCGAATTTGGATAGTAGTAGGAGTATTTTATGGGATGAAATGGCGGGTCTTTGCTGTTGGTGGGATTCCGTTGGTGTTTTGGAGGGGATTTTAATATTACCTAATTGCCTAGCCATCGAATGGGGGATTCTCATTTTTCTCATGCTATGACAATCTTTTCAGATAGGATTTTCGAGTTAGAGTTGATTGACTTACAGATGGCGGGAGGGGATTTTACGTGGTCCAATGGTAGGGCATGGTCTAGGCTGGACAGATTCTTGGTTTCGGCTTCTTGGGAAGCTCATTTTCCAGATTTCAATCAGAAAAGACTTCCTACAATTTGTTTTGATCATTATCCCATTATGCTGGTTCTTCAAGTTTTGTTCTGGCTGGAAAGCTCAAAGCGCTTAAACAAGATTTGATGAAATGGAATAAAGATGTGTTTGGGAACTTGGATAGTAAGAGGAAGCTTCTTCTGGATCAGTTGCAGTGTTTGGAGGATAGGGAGTTGGAGGATTTATCCGTGGAGTAATGGAGAGAAAAAAATGGGTGGTTACTGAATTAGAGTCGATCTCTTTAATGGAGGAAATTTCTTGGAGGCAAAAATCTCAGGTTTTGTGGTTGAAGGAAGGTGGTAAGTGTACAAAAATTTTTCATCAAATGGCGAACTCTCATCGAAAAAATAATGCTATTGAGGTCCTACATGAAGGTGATAACATTCTGTCAGATCAAGAGGCTATCAAGGAACATATTGTGAATTTTTATGACAAGTTGTTTAGGGAAGATTTCTCTTGGAGATCTAAGTAAGACGGGCTTTTTTTTTACTCTATTGACCAGGTATGTGCAGAATGGTTGGAGAGAGTTTTTGAAGAAGAAGTTCTTGATGTGGTTAGAGGAATGGCAAGGGAAAAGGCTACGGGTCTGGATGGTTATTCAATGGCTTTTTTTCAAGTTTGTTGGGACATAGCGTGAGAAGATTTTATTTGAGAAAAGTTTCAATGCTACTTTTATTGCACTCATTCCTAGAAAGGTGGGGGCTGTGGAGATGAGAGATTTTTGGCTTATTAGTTTGGTAAATGGGGTGTACAAGATTATTTCTAAGGTGTGGTGATGGAGAAGATCATTTTGAAGTCTCAAAATGCATTTGTGAGGGGGAGACAAATTCTTGATTCAGTTTTAATTGTTAATGAATGTTTGGAGAGTAGAATCAAGTTGGGTGAATCTGGAATTTTAGTTAAATTGGACATGGAAAAGGCTTATGACCATGTTAGTTGGGAGTTTCTCTTGTACTTACTTGGGAGATATGACTTTGGAGAGAAATGGCGTTCATGGATCAAGCATTGCATTTCGATTGAAGCGGTTGGGTTGGGTTCTTCAACAGTTCTTGTGATTTGAGACAAGGAGATCCTCTATCTCCTTTTCTTTTTGTCCTTGTTATGGATGCTTTGAGTAGAATGATTGAAGCGGCGGTGGAAGGAAGTTTCTTGTCGGGTTTTGTGGTGGGAGATGAGTCTCAGAGTAGCTTAAGGTCTGGTTTGGATAGTGAAACCATCTCAACTCATCTAATCTCATTGAATTATTACAACTTTCCCAAACTTTCAAACAAAATACAATAAACAATTCAACGTTTTCAAATCTCAAAACAAAAATAATATTAAAAAATAATATTCTAACAATATTTTATTCAACTTTTAACTTTTATCTCATCTCATCTCATCTCAACTCACTATCCAAACCAAGCCTAAAAGTCTCTCATCTTCTTTTTGCTAATGACACTATGATTTTTAATGAGCCTAATCAAGATCATCTTTGTTCTTTGAGAGCCCTTTTGTTATGTTTTGAAGTTGTTTCAGGACTTAGAATCAACTTATCTAAATCTAAAATTGTTCCTGTGGGTTCCATTTGAATATTTCAGATCTGACCAACATTTTAGGGTGTAAGGAATCTTTGTTGCCTGTGAAGTATCCTGGTCTTCCCTTGGGGGCCCCTCACTAATCTGTTATGATTTGGGATGGGGTGCTTGAGTAGATCGAGAGGAGATTAGCTAGATGGAAAAACTTATATTTGTCTAAAGGGGGAATAATAACCATGATTAAAAGCACGTTGTCTAATCTTCCTACATATTTTCTCTCTCTAGCCTAATCAAGATCATCTTTGTTCTTTGAGAGCCCCTTTGTTATGTTTTGAAGTTGTTTCAGGACTTAGAATCAACTTATCTAAATCTGAAATTGTTCCTGTGGGTTCCATTTGAATATTTCAGATCTGGCCAACATTTTAGGGTGTAAGGTATCTTTGTTGCCTGTGAAATATCTTGGTCTTCCCTTGGGGGCCCCTCACTAATCTGTTATGATTTGGGATGGGGTGCTTGAGTAGATCGAGAGGAGATTAGCTGGATGGAAAAACTTATATTTGTCTAAAGGAGGGGAATAATAACCTTGATTAAAAGCACGTTGTCTAATCTTCCTACATATTTTCTCTCTCTTTTCCCTTTGCCGGCAAGGGTGGCAAATAGGATTGAGAGGATTTTTCGAAACTTCTTGTGGGGAGGTAAAGGAGAGGAAAAAGAGTGTCATTTGGTCAATTGGAAGAAGGTTTGTCAACCGGTTTCTTGTGGAGGTTTGGGGCTGCGAAATTTGAGGCTTTTTAACAAAGCACTTCTTGGAAAATGGCTTTGGAGACATCATATTGAGAGAGATGCACTTATCAAAATAAATATTGAGAGAGATGCCTTGTGGAAAAACGTTGTTGATGTTAAATATGGGAGTGTGTGTGTGTGGAGGGGGGGGGGGGGGGGGGGGGGGGGGTTGGTGTTCTAGTGAAGTAAGAGGAGTGTATGGGGTGAATTTGTGGAAAACCATTCGGATGGGTTGGGGGGAGTTTGTTTATCATTTTAAATTTATGGTGGGGGATGGGACAAGGATACGTTTTTGGCATGATATTTGGTGTGGTGATTCAGCCCTCAAGATTGCTTTCCCTTCACTTCTTAGGATTGCTAGGGATCAAGATGCTGCAGTGGCTGATTCTTTTTCTTGTATGAATAATAATAATTTTCAATGGAATGTAGATTTTTTAGAGATGTGCATGATTGGGAGGTGAATGTAGTTTGTGATTTTTTTTAGGACTTTATAATTCGAAGATTGCCCAGGGAAGGGAGGATAGTTTGCTGTGAGTTCATGCAGGAAATTCCAGATTTTCGGTTAGTTCCTTTTATAAGGTGTTAACCTGTCATTGTGGCTATGATTACCCTTGGAAATGCATTTGGAGAGTGAAGGTAACTAGTAAGGTGGCCTTTTTCTGTTGGTTGGTGTTTTTTGGTAAAATTCTGACCACGGACAACTTAAAAAAGCATGGAATGTATGTTGTTGATAGGTGTTTCATGTGCAAGAAAGATGGTGAATTTATTAACCATATTTTTCTTCATTGTGAGGTGGCCAAGACTTTGTGGAATGAGATTTTTGGTCGCATGGGTATTGATTGGGTGATGTCTAAGGAAGTGATGGATCTTCTTGCACGCTGGAAAGGTTTTGAGGGGAGAAAACATGTATCTGTGTAACGACCCGCCCCAATAATTCTAAGGTCGGAATATTGATAATTTTTATTGGACCTAAATTATATTTAATGGGCTATATTGGATAAGCCCACGAACGATAAATTATTGAGATTGATTAGGAGTTTTAATTAAGCTCAATAACTAGGTTAAATCTCATTTATTATTTATTGAACAAGTTAGACTCCTTTTAGAATTTAATGATCGGCCATTAGAAATTTATTTAAATTTAAAATTATCACTGATTGAAGTCTCCTACACAGTCTCAATCATAGCTAATCCTACATTAAATAAACTACTAGATCATGTTTTTAAATTTAAACTCTTTTCTTGAATGATCGTGACCGAGTCCAACTCGAACTTGAACTAATCGGCATCCTATTTCAACAAGGATACAACTCTATAAGTCATCTTCACATTAAAACTCTTTAACCGACTGCCTTCTCAAACTCTAAGCCGTGCAAACACTTGGGAAAGTTGTAATGATGAAATGGATGAAACACTTTCACACTATCCAAACGGAGCCTTCAAGCTTAATAAGTTATCTTGATAAACACATAAGACTATTGAATTTAAATAAGTGCTTCCACAGACTCCTTTTTTTTTATTTTAAGTATTTAATAAAGATTTTATCATAAAGAGTCTTTGTACATGGCGCTTCGTTAAGAAGAAAAAGTTTTTAAGTCAAAGTTGTTAACGTATACAATTTAGGAGTTTATACAATTTCGGACTTCTATATTAATATTAGTTGTATAGATATATTACCATGTATATAGCCTAAAAATCAGGGATCAGTTAGGGGCTTCCTGTGTATAGCATTTGACCTACTTTCCTTTGTAAAGAGATATAACAGATTGATAATAAACGTGGCTCAACACACTGTGAGTCAGTTTTTCCAAAGTTCTCTTGGTTTTGACAAAAGTTTGGTAACACACCGATTCCACGAAAATTCTAAAAATGACTTTACTGTGGGGAGCAGGGTGTTACATGCTGCTATATGGATAATGATTCCTTTGTGCTTGATGTGGTGCTTCTCGTTGGAGAGGAATGGGAAGTGCTTCGAAGATAGAGAACACTCAATGGTAGAACTTAGGGGTTTTTTCTTTAGTACTTTGTATTTTTGGGCTAAGGCTCTTGTATTGAATGGTGATCATTTTCATGATTCGCTTTAGCCACTTTTTGTTTCTAGTGTGAATAAGGTATTTCCTTTGTATACTTCCTGTGTATTTGGATTTTTTGCCTATTCATGGAAATAAAATTCTCTTATCAACTTCAAAAAAAAAAAAAGTCATTCTTAGAAATAATACATGGTTACATCTTGATTGATTCCCCCAACTGCATAGCAAAAGGAGAGAAGAAAAACTTCCGCTGATAGCTCTCACTAACTCCAGATCTTGTCACTGGCGTAAATGAGAAATTTTGATAACAAATACCAAAGCAAAATCAGCCAAAGCACATCCCCATTTAAAACTGTCATCAAGGTCAATGGCTAAAGATGCCAAACAATGCCACAATACACGAGGTTTGTGAATAAGTGATTGTCTGATAATGAGCGTGCTAAGGTGTTGCGTGATGCACAGTGCTCCATGCCACAGATGATAACGTAAAATAATATTAACTTACACAGAGAGAACTGACCTGTTCATTGGTATCATTGTACTTCTTCTCAGCTTCATTTTTTGACTCCTCAAGCATTGCCTTATCTACTTCCCACTTGGACTTCAATTTATTCTATAAAGCGGCATAATGACTTAGAAGATAGATGATGATGATGATAATAATAGCAAGAATCAATTTTATTAGAGTGAAATAAACTTTTGGGGCATGAAGTACTAATGGGACTGCTCACAAATTTAGCAGCAAAACATGGGAGGGAAGTTGCTTAGATAAAACCCACAATTCCATTGCAACACTGTTTTAACCTACTATTGGTCCAGGGACACCATCGGATTTATGTGCCCCATTAATGCAGCTGTTACACACCTAACCCTCTGAAATTTCTGCAGTATGTTTGCCAAACTTCAGAAAAAAGGCATGAGTTCATGTTGAATACATGCATTGATCTAGGGTCAGGATTACAATTCATCATTACAGAACTTGTAATGTTTTATGGTAATAATGCCATTAGTCTATTCATGCTTTGACTTAGGGTCGTCATTACAATTCATTGTGGACCTTGTAATGGTTTGAGTAACAAGGCCACCGGTCTATTAATGCTACGTGTAAGGACCTAAAAAAAAGACAAATTCAGAGATGCAGAATAGAGTACAATTAGTTTTAAAATGACCAAGACAATGAACAATTCTTCAGACCTGAAGAAACCAGGGTAAATGGGTGGGGAGACCAACATGAGAATCCAAGACAGATGTGAACATCTATTGTAACAAGACTGCCCAGTTCCAATTCATAATCATTTCTCCAAATGTGAAAAAATACAAGTTAAAAAAAAGGGGAAAAAAACTAAAATGACCAAATATAAAAACTACTTGAAATGCAAAACAAAAGCAGTACAGGACAGGAAGATACATTTTCACTTTTGTGTGCATCTGCCACTTTACGCAATTCAGATGCTTCCTCTTGGAGCGAAGCCAAGGCTTCTGATGTTGTTGTCAACTCCTGAATAGTCTCTGACAGGAGGATGACCTGTGCAAAATTGGAATGTTAACCAATAGCTGAGAAATGATGTTAGGATAATGAATTATATAGAGCACATATGCAATATGATTATTAACTACTAATAAACTGTTAATTATAGGGTGGGCAACTAAAATCAATCTTTGAAACCAAACAGCAAACTTGAAATTAATCACAGGGATTATATAGTACCATCTTTCCCCTACTACATGGCTTAGATCAATTTTGGGCTCCAGGAAGAATTCCTCTAGGGGCTGATCCCCACACCACAATTCATGTTAGAATCTAATCTTGTACCTAGGGCTGAAAACCGATGGTTCAGCACAATTTCGGTGCCAAACCAACGTCTACCATGAGAGGAAAGAACCGGCCGAAACCGGTCGATTGGGGGAGAGAAAACCGATATTATCGGTCTCGACGCGGTGCGGTTCAGTTCCTCGGTTTGCCGTCGATGTTTACCATGAGAGAGCAAAAGAAAGTTGCAAGTGAAATGGCGACTGAGGAAGGAAGAAGACGCGAGGAAGAAGAAGAAGAAGAGAGGCCAGGAGGTTTATTAAGCCAAACGGCGCCGTTCCATATGCTTTTTTTAAAGTTCCAAGTGGCAAAATGACGTCGTTTCACTTATTTAAGTGAAACGGCTCCGTTTTATACACATATATTTAAAATATATATATATATATATAAAGGGTCGGCCGGTTTAGCGGTTTTCCAAGGGTTCGAACTGGCCGATATCGGTTTTCATCAATTCCTGCCGCCCGCCGACCCGTTCCTTGCTCCGGCGGCCGGTCTGATTGATTCCCGGCCAGTTTAGGCGGTTCCTGTACACCCCTACTTGTACCTGTCTTCCACCTCATATATAATGGATCTTGAGAAACTTCCCCACTCTAATATAATTAACCAAATGGAATTTGAACTCATCCCCCAAACCACTCCACAAAAAGTCGCATTGTAGCTTCTCAAGACGGTTTGCCACCTTTGCTGGTATCGGGAGCAAGGACAAAAAATAAGTGGGTAAGTTGGATAGAGTACTTTTAATCAAAGTGAGCCTACAACCTTTAGACAAATACAACCTCTTCCAAGATGCTAGTCTGCGTTCCACCTTCAGAGGGTGGACTGAGAATTCGTAACTTGATGAAGTTCAACCAAGCTCTATTGGGTAAATGGTTGTGGCGGTATCAACATGAATGGGGGGCCCTATGGAAGTATGTTATTGATGTGCAGGTTGGGGAGTCATAGGGTGATTGGGTTATGAATGAGGTACGTGGCCCATATGGGGTGGGTTTGTGGAAATACATTAGGAAGGGTTGGGAGATGTTTAGGAGACACACATTTAGTAGCGGGTGACAGCTCTCGGGTCAGATTTTGGTATGACAATTGGTGTGGTGAACGAAGCCTCAAAGATACCTTTCCTGCCATATTTGAGCTCGCACAAGAGAAGGATGCAGCGATAACGAACCTCTTGGTGTTTTCGAGGGGTCCCCTCAATGGAATGTTGAATTTATTAGGGCAGCCCAAGACTGGGAGTTGGAGATGATCACAGAGTTCTATGCAGCACTGTATTATGTACATATGACTGAGGGCACCATGGATAGGATGATTTGGATTCCTTCTAAGAAAGACAAGTTCACTGTCAGATCTTTTCACAAAGTTTTAATGAGCCCAGGCATGCACACATTTCCATGCAAGAGCATTTGGCAAACAAAAGCTCATTTAAAAGCTGCTTTTTTTGTCTGGACAGCAACATTGGCAGAATTCTCACCACAGATAACTTGAGGAAACGTCGGATAAAGGTGTTGGATTGGTGTTATATGTGCAAGAAAGATGGGGAATCGGTAGATCATCTATTTCTACATTGTGAGATGGCGAGGAACATGTGGGATTACTTCTTCTCAAGACTCGGTTTATCATGGGTCATGCATTTTAGTTTGGTGGATTTTCTAACTAGCTAAAGAGGTCTCTGTGGTAATTCACAAGTTGCAGCAATCTGGAAAATGGTCCCTGTCTACATGTGTTGGTGTATATGGCGGGAATGAAATGATAGAAGCTTCGAAAACCGTGAGAAGACACGGGAGGAGCTGAAAGTTTTTTTCTTTAAAACATTGTTCGCATGGGTGGGGGCTATTGTTTGTAACGGACTAAATGTCCATGACTTTTTATTATCAGCTATAAACTCTAGTTAGGTATTTCTCATGTATACGCCCTGTATACTTGGGCTTTGCCTACTCTTATGAATAAAATACCTTGATTACCGATCAAAAAAATATATATTTGGAAGGAAGTCAATGCTTGTACCTTTGACCCCACTCTTTAATATATGGAAGGACTGTAATGCATGCACCTTTGAAGATCATGAGAGAATGGTGCTAGAGTTTGAAACCTCTATGCTTAGATCTCTCTATAATTGGGCAACTACCCACAAGAATACACTTTACTCTTCTTTTGTAGACTTTATGGAATCCTTCTCTCCTTATCCTTGATTAGGTGCTCTCTTTTGTATATTTCATGTGTACTTGGGTTGTGCTCCCAGCGCTTTTTATGAAATTTGGCATATTTACTTATTAAAAAGGTACTAAACAAACATGTATTTTAGTAACACTCACGAGGAAATGGTTATTGCCAAAACATTCCAAACCTAGGCTTCAAAGAGCATCTCAACAAAAGTTTCCCGACATAAAAATAGAGCTTCACTGTTCTCCCACACAATCTATGAAACATAATGTCTAAACAACATACACTAACATCTATCAATATTCCTAATGTATTGAAAATCTAAATGAGTAACCTGTCTTTCATAATTGGTCTGAGCACCACGCCATCGCTGATGCTCCTTCTCCAAGTCTTCTTTTAAGCCAGCAATCTGAATTTCCATTGCTAAAATTTGCGAACTATATGCAAAGACGAAATGTGAGACACCATACCATAGGCAATCACCAAATATGTGGGTAAAAAAACACTGACGTTTTAACTGATGATTCTTCCTTTAGATGTTTTATTTCTGCTAAAGCAGACACAAGGCTCTCCTCTTTCTCTGCAGTTATAGAAGCTACTTCTTCAGACTTCAAACTAGATTCATATTCAAGTTCAGAAACCCTCTCTCTAAGGGAAAGAACTTCATCCTCTAGTGATCTCCTTAGTTTGTTTGCCTGTACACGATTGGAAAGGGAATAAGAAATATCAGACAAATTAATACAAAAATTAAAAACAAGTGCATCGAAATTCACATAACACCAAAATACCTCAATCTTGAAGGTTTCATGGGCACTTTCCATCTGCTTTAATGCATCTTCGTTCACCTGCGCAATGCTCTTATACTGCAGAAGTGCAATATGTACTTGACCAATTAGTTTACTTGGCAATAAAGATTTGTTTTTCTTTTGACATGGAATTTCATCAAGACAGGGCTCCTCAGACCAGCACTAGGGAGTAAACCATGGGTATAGGGCCCACCAAAACCGTATATCACGTAATCCAAGGGAACTTGTAGTGCAGAAACAAACTCAGGATGCCCAAGTCTATACCTTATTCAAAGGCGCCCCCATTCCACCACTAGGATACACCCTAATGGGTACTAGGCAAGAAAGAAATTAAGCACTTCAAGGAGTAAAATAAGCACCTGTTGCATGTGATCCTTGTTAGCCTGTGCTTCCAATTTCAATTTTTCAATCTCTTCCTTTGCCATTCGTAATTCGGCAACAATCTAAAGTGAATTCAACCAAAAAGTCAAACAAAACTAACAGGTACATATTCCACTTTGAAGTATTCGACCAAAGATTTAGCAAACTGTCCGATGTTTCAAAGAACAATTATCTGGCAGTTGTTGACTGGTCCTGATTTAATAAATTTTTTTATAAGTAGAATAAATTTTAACAGAACAAGTAAATTGGCATAGCCCAAGTGCACAGGAAGTATACAAGAGAGAACACCTAGTTACAAGTTAGGAGCTAGAAATGGATGAGAGAAAATCATGAAAACTAAGCCCAATAAATACAATAGCAGGAGCCCATGGGGATAAAGTATGGAAAAAGAAACGTCTAAGATCATCGTTTTCAATTTTAAAAGGCTTCTGGTTCCCACACTGAAGCAACTGAATCATGTATATCTCTGAACTCAATGGACATACATGAGTTTGGCCATAAGGCCCAGGGCATGTGGAGGTTTATCCACAATATGGGGGGACCTTTGCTGTCTCCACAACCTTACGAAATATATATACTAACAAGATTGTCATCAAATGTCATTTAGAAATTGCCAGAAAATGTTAACAATTGTTAGCTTTCTTTGCATCTTTACAAACATTTCCACTGCTAGGCAGACCAGAGGATTACTAAAGCCCAAAATAATACCGAAAAAAAATAGATATAAAAAGTAAAGGTTGGGATTATATCATGAGTAGCAAAGGAGGAAATATATATCATTTTTTAAAAAAAAAGTAGGACGAAATATAAAAGATGAAAGAGAAACAGATGCCTCAAATGAGACGGATTGGAGAACAAATTGTTAGGAAAAATCCATTTTAAATTATACGACGAAACATCAAATAAATTATTCAACAAGGTTCAACTTAGAACCAAATCCTCAAAGAAGAGTGAATAAAATTAAAAACAAATTACAAGTCAAAGACAAATTAGCTAGAATGACCCACACTGACCTCCTTGCTCAAGAAAGATGAAGGTTCACTTGCACCATCTATGTCAACATCCTGCATACGCATACAAAATGAAAGAGAATAAAATTAAAAACAAAAATTGAAGTATGTTTCCAAGGAAACACGAAGATCTTTTCTTCAGACTTCAAATAATGCATTTTTAGCTGCCAATACTCTGCTTCTAGCATGCTAAACCTCAATTGAGTCTGCACCAATGACCTTGAACCATCGTACATAACACTTACAACAAGGACCAGAAATGGAATACCATGGCCCTAAATATCGTCAATGTATCCGCAGAGATACTAAAAATTAATAAGAATGTTTCAATAGTTAACCCTCTTCCAACCCCCCCCCCCCCCCCCCCCCCCCCCACACACACACACACACAGAAGCCTCTTTCTCTTTTCAATCATTTCAAAATACAAAAACAAAAACAAAATGATTCTGCAGTTGAAACATGAAATACTGATGAAATTATATATAATCAAAGAATGGTATATATTTGAAGAGATCTAATACAAAGTGATTCTGAAATTCACTTTATGTTGATAAGAATGTTTCAGTCTCAATAGTTAACCCTCTCTACCCCCTGCCCCCCCCCCCCCCCCCTCTTCCCAGTCTCTTTGTTATTTTTATCCTTCAGAAAAAAAGAGAATCAAAGAATGGTATATATTTGAAGAGATCTAATACAAAGTGATTCTGAAATTCACTTTATGTTGATAAGAATGTCTCAATAGTTAACCTCTCTACCCCCCCCCCCCCCCCCCCCCCTTTCCCAGAACTCTCTTTCTTATTTTATCTTTCAGAAAAAAAGAGACCTGATTCTACAGTTAAATAACTCACACCAAAAGTGCACAATACTAATGAAATTATATGCAATAAGAGAATGGTATGCATATGAAGAGCTCCAACATAGCTATCTCAATTATTTCCAACTACCAAAATGCCTTTGTCAAGGGCATGCAAATTCATGATTCGGTTCGCGTTGCCAAGTTGATGATGGTAGACTGTGGTCGGGCATCCAGGAGTGATTTGTAAACCAGACATAGAAAAGACTTATGATCATGTCAGTTGCGGATTCTTCTATTTATTGAAAAGGTGCAGCTTTGGGGAGAAATGGTGTAGGCTGTAGCGAGACTGCTCATTGTATTTCTTCCATGTGCTTTTTGGTATGGGTGAACGGTATGCCATGAGGTTTTTCAGAAGTAGTTGAAGACTACGACAGGGGGGACCACTTGTCCCCTTTACTTTTTGTTTTTATTGTGGAGACGTCAAGTAGGATAAACTCTGATACAGTGCATGGGGTCTTCTGGCGAGGTTTCCACGTGACTGCCAGGATAGAGTAGTGCTTGGTGTAGATGACACCATAATATTTTGTGAAGCCAACCAGGATTATATTTGCATTCTTATTTTTATGTTTTGAAGCTATCTCCAGTGGGAAGGTTAATTTGACAAAGTTGGAATAGCTACGGGTTGTTACTATTTAGGTGGATATTCTTAATTGTAGAGTTTCAGCCTTACCCATGACTTGCCTTGGTCTTCCATCCCGAAACCCCTTCAAAGCAAAATTTATTCCAGATGGTATCATTGAAAAAATGGAACACCGCTTGATCGAGTGGAAGCAGTTACACTTGTCAAAGGATGGTAGAAGTGTATTGATTAGGAGCACAACCAACAATTTTTCTTAGGGGGGGCCAATTTTTCTATCGCACGAGATGTTTATGTAAAATGAAAAAATATTACAAAATCATCAAGCATATATAAAATCAAATCTCGATAATTTGCCAAATAATGTAGAAATAAAATTTTAAAAACACAACTTAATGTTTGTTTCAGATTTTTTACGACAATATTTCATAGAATAATATTCATCCATTATTATTTTTGTAAATATGAAATATTAAGAAATTGTTTTCTTCGTATAAACTATCAATTGATCTTTTAGAATGTCATATTTCATTCTAATATCTAAGCTAGTTTATCAAACTTCATGTAAAATCTATCTATTTTGGTGTCACATTAAGCATTGAATACTACAACTGAGACCTTAAATAAACTTTTCCTTCCTCAATGAAGTTTAGAGGATAATTTCAATTGGAGTTGGAAATTAGCAATTCCAATCAAGGTAATTTGATCATTGAGCAATTTTATTCTGCTTTTATTAATCTTTGGAGCGAGTATTCTGCTATTGTTCATGTCAAGGTTCCCTCTATGGCCCTTGCGGCTCTTCAAGCGGTTCATGCTGAGAGTCAACGCAATCAGTTTTTTATGAAGCTTTGACCTGAATTTGAGCCTGTTCGAGCCGGTTTATTGAACCGTAATTCGGTTCCTTCTTTGGATACTTGTTTGGGAGATTTATTGCCTGAAGAACAACGGTTATCCACTCAAATGGGTATGACTTCTGAAAATGTCTTTTCTGAGGCTGTGAATGTAGCCTATGCAGCACAAGGGAGAGGGAAGCACAAGTTGCAGTGTTTCAGTTGCAAGGAGTTCGGTCATATTGTTCGCAACTGTCCTAAGAAAGTTTGTAACCACTACAAGAAAGAGGGTCATGTCATCAAAGATTGTGGAGTGCGGCCTCAGAATCGCCAATCCCAAGCCTTTCAAGCTACTGTTGAGTCCTCGTCTTCTTCTGCGCCCTCCACTGTAAGCTCTGACTCATCTGTTCTCACAACTGCCATGGTCCAACAGATGATTATGTCTGCTTTTACGGCTTTAGGCCTGCAAGGTATGGGTCCTAACTCTACATCTTCTTGGATTGTTGATTCAGGTGCTTCTAATCATATGACTGGTAGTAAGACAGGTCTCCATGGTGTTCGTAAGTATGGAGGCACTCAAACTATTCAAATTGATGATGGCAGTACATTTCCTATTACTGCTATTGGTACTTTGGGCTCTTCATTTCGAAATGTTTTTGTCTCTCCTGGATTATCTACCAATTTTATTTTTGTTGGACAACTGGTGGATAATAACTGTGATGTTCATTTCTCTTGTGGTGGTTGTCTTGTGCAGGATCAGGTGTCGAGGATGGTGATTGCGAAGGGGCCTAAAGTGGGACGTTTATTTCCTTTACAGTTTTCTATTCCTAATGTCGTTTCTCTTGCGTGTACAGCTACAACCAATAATAATGAAGTCTGGCATAAGAAATTGGGTCATCCTAATTCTGTTGTCTTAACTCATCTTTTGAATGGTTTTCTGGGCAATAAAGATTCATTTTCTTCTTCTCTCGTCTCTTTTGATTGTGCTACTTGTCATCTTGATAAAAGTAAAACTTTACCTTTTCCTGCGCATAGTAGTCATGCTTCTAATTGCTTTGAGATTGTGCATACTGATGTTTGGGGTGTTAGTCCTGTTATTTCTCATGGTCAGTATCGTTATTTTGTGACATTTATCGATGATTATAGTCGATTTACTTGGATCTACTTTCTCCGTTCTAAAGCTAATGTGTTTTCTGTTTTTCAAAAATTTGTTGCACTTGTCGAGACAGTTCAGTACTTGTATCAAAATCTTACGCTCCGACTCAAGGGGGGAGTACATGTCTCATTCCTTTCAAACTTATCTTCAGCAAAAGGGGATCATTTCCCAACGTTCTTGTCCTTATTTCCCTCAACAAAATGGAGTCGCTGAGCGTAAGAATCGTCATCTCTTAGATGTCGTTCGTACTTTGTTGATTGATTCTTCTGTACCTTCTAAGTTCTGGGTAGAAACTTTATCTACTGCTGTTTATTTGATCAATCGTTTGCCTACTGCCACTCTAAATTATGATTCTCCCTATTTTCGATTATTTGGCATATCTCCTGAGTATCAATCATTTCATACTTTTGGGTGTGTTTGTTTTGTTCATCTGTCACCTGTTGATCGTCATAAGCTTGTTGCCCAGTCTGTCACATGTGCTTTTATGGGATATAGCCCTACTCAGAAAGGATTTGTTTGTTATATTGCTCATGCAAACAAATTTCGGATCTCTCGGAATGTGATTTTCTTTGAAAATCAATATTTCTTTCAGTCTCAGGTTATTTCTGATCCTCATGTTGCTTTTTCCCACTTTTGATGATATGTCTTTTTCTATAGAGCGATTTAAACCAGGTGTGGTGTATCATCGATGTCTTCCCCCTTCTTCAGCGCCCTTTCTAGACACTAATCCGTCATCTGATTCTACGATACATTGACGCTCCACCCGGGTTACACATCCACCGGATGGGTATGATTTTCCTCATACCTCACTTACTGCCCCTCTCGACACTGTTTCTGTTCCTCGTTCTTATACCCAAGCAGCCACCCAAGCATGCTGGCAGCAAGCCATGTAAGAAGAAATCCAAGCTCTTCAAGACAATCACACTTGGGATATTGTGACTTGTCCATCTAGTGTCAAACCTATTAGTTGTAAATGGGTGTATTCAGTCAAGTTTTGGTCAGATGGCTCACTGGACAAATATAAGGCCCGTCTCGTGGCACTTGGGAATCGGCAAGAGTATGGTATTGATTATGAAGAGACCTTTGCACCTGTTGCCAAAATGACTACTGTGAAGACTATCTTGGCACTTGCTGCATCGCAAGGGTGGTCTCCCTGGCAGATGGATGTGAATAATGTTTTTCTACATGGGGATCTGAAGGAAGAAATTTATGTCTCCACCTCTTGACATGTTTGCTACACCTTCCTCAAAGGTTTGTCGACTACGCCGATCCTTGTATGGACTGAAACAGGCTCCTCATGTATGGTTTCCTAAATTTCGCTCTATCCTGCTTGCTTTTCATTTTACTCAGAGTCAGTTTGATTCCTCACTTTTTCTTCGCAAGACTTCTGCAGGAATTGTATTGCTTATGGTATATGTTGATGACATTGTGATTATTGGCTCTAATATTGAATTAATTCAGCAATTACAACAACATCTCAAGACCTCTTTTCACATGAAAGATCTTGGTCCTCTGTAGTACTTTATTGGCCTTGAGGTGCAGATTACTCTGACTGGTACATTGTTACACCAGCACAAATATACTCAGGAAGTGATTTCATTGGCTGGTCTCCAATCGGGTAACCCTGTTCTTACTCCTTTGGAGGTAAATCTCAAACTTTGTCAGGAGGAAGGCGAGCTTCAATCGGATTCATCCTTGTATCGACAGCTTGTTAGGAGTTTGAACCACTTGACGATTACTCATCCTGACATTTCTTTTGTTGTGCAGCAGGTCAATCAATTTATGCAGCCCATCGACATCTTCATTTAGTCGTTGTCCGTCGCATTATCCAATATCTGAAGGGCACCTCTACACGTGGGTTGTTCTTTCCTAAGGAATCTTCATTACAATTGGTGGGGTATAGTGATGCTGATTGGGCCGGATGTGCAGATTCTCGTTGCCCTGTTACTGCATGTTCTTAGGCAATGCACTCATTTCTTGGAAGAGTAAGAAGCAAGACAGAGTTTCCGAGTCCTCCATTGAGTCTGAGTATTGTGTTATGTCTTCCGCATGCTCTGAGATCACATGGCTTCGTGGGTTATTGGGTGAAATTGGTTTTCCTCAGCTTCATTCCACTCATCTTCATGCTGATAATACAGTGTTATTCAAATCGCTGCTAATCCTGTTTTCCATGAGCGTACGAAACATATCGAAGTTGATTGTCATTCCATACGTGAAGCCTTTGACAAACATGTGATTACTCTTCCTCACATTTCCACCGAACATCAAACTCCAGACGTATTCATTAAAGCTCTTTCTCGGCACCGGCATCAGTTCTTAGTTGACAAATTGATGCTTCTTGATCTCCCAGCATCAATTTAAGGGGGGATGTCACGGGGATATGATTTGATATGATTTGAGTATATTATTGTAATTTTAGTAACATTTTCCTTTATAGTTAGATATTTTCCTTTCTAGCTAGATATACACATAACCGTGTAAATACTTACCTTGTATAGATATTAGGCACTGGAAATCTGGCATCTATTGTGTAAAATTCCTTCTATATAATGAAAGCAATCCCTATGGAAAGGGTATTCAGACCAATTTGACACCAAGTACACTGAATGTATACAAGAAAACACCTTGCCCATATTATAAGCCCCTAATGACCCAAAAAGCCCGTGAAAAACAACCCAAAATACAACAAGTTCAACCCCAACCCCTTGTTTCCCATAAACAACACTTTACACAACTATGCTTTAAAATGAAGGTATTTTTGTAAAATAGCTTATAAAAGTAACATCACTTTACAAAAATATCCTCATTTTGAAACATAGTTGTGAAGTGTTGTGTGGGTATCATTACTCAAAAAATGATAAACACAACACTTTTCACATCTATTTGGTGTGGTGCATATGGGGGGGTGAGAGAAATGAGCATAGATTTGAGGATTGTGAGAAGTCATTGTTGGACCTCAAGTCATTCGTTCCAACACTTGGACATTGGATTGTCTTACACAATACCATTGCTTTCTATACTTTTGTTTTTTCAGGATTTATCGTATTCATTTCCTTTTGTTAGGTATATTTCTTGTATACTTCATGTGTACAAGGGTAACACCCTTTTTAATATAATAACATATATCATGCTTATAAAGAATATAAATGTACCATCACAGCTTCTCTGTGATATAGTATATCATGGAAATACAGATAAAAAAATATATATCATGGAAATCTAAACTGGAAGCCAGAGTACACTCAAAACAAGAAAAACAATACAAAGCGCAAGGGAAAGAAAGAGCAAACTTTTGGTGATAAAGTAATACTTCAAATAACAAGTACAGACCACGCAAAAAGGTGCAAACTTCTACCTTGGTATCTGAAGATTTGATTTTTCTCTCTAGATCAGACAGTTTCACCTGAGTGATCAAACCTAAGGAGTCAATGCTAGTAAATGATATGTGATGAAAGCACAAGCCAACTAAAAATTTCAATTAGTAATACTAATAGAAACAATAGCAATAACACGCTGTTATAATTCAGTGAGGTTTCAATATACAAAAAAAAAGGAGAAATAAATTACCTCAGCAACTGCAGCTCTGGATTCAGCAGCTGCAACAGCACGCAAAGCATGAGTTAACTCTTTTCCCATTTCTTCAACTTGTCTCATGGCATCTTTTATGGTCCGTTCACGGTCTACTCTGAGGTTCTGAACATTGTCCAGCTCTTCTTGCAACTGTTTCTTAGCCTCGGCCCATTCTCTCTAAAGAGAATATCATTTGAGAACATGAAGCAGTTAAATTTGATTCTTCATAGTAAAGAACTTTGAATACTGACAAATTCTTCATTATTAAGAGACAACAATGAACACAAAAGAGTTGACATGCGCAAAAAGAAGAACAAGAAGATAATGATCGTTCCTAGTAACAACCATGCAATATATAAAATTGGAAATGCATAGGTCACATCTATATAAAAAGAGCAGCCAAGCAAGAAAACACTAAGTTAGTCAATCAAGAACTTATGGGAACAAACCTCAACTTGCTTTATGTGCTCCTCTTGTTTTCTCCTCTCAGAAGTTCTTGCCTCCTGCAGTTCCCAGGAAATAAAAATCATATAACCAAATGAAGCATCTGACACATCAATTATGGAAAAAATAAAAACCAAGTTAAACAAGATGAGCTACCTTGTGAACTTCCTCGGCACCCTGTATAGTGTCCAAACTAGCCTGCATAAAATTATATGAGAACAATACCACAGCTGATGTAAAGTAAAAGTCCCAGTAACCCAACCTGCAGACGGTAGACCCTCTCTGACAAACCACGAACTTCATTACAAGCTCTCTTCTCCGCACTGACTAACATATCTTTTTCATGCTTAAAAACAGATACCTATTTGGTAACAAGATATTAGGGAGTATTATCATAGGAGAATCTCAACTGAAGAGCTGATGAAATAAACACCTCCATAGTAAGCTTCCGAGAAAGGTCCTCAGCAGCATGCAAAGATTCAGAACTTTCACGCAGCTTTCGTTGATAGTCAATTATTAATTGCGAGAACTCCACATTTCTGGCTAAAATGCCATTGGTTTCAATTCTCTGGTATGTCATGCATTGCATAAAACTCCACACATCAGTCATGACACGTTGCACCACATCTAGAACATAAGAAATGGAACAGAATCTATGGGAAATGGGGGCCCGGGCAAATGGACAGGGAGGGAGAGGAAGACAGAGAGAATGGTAAAATATATCAAACAGTGTTGGTGAAAGTGCTAGGCGCACTCAAGCACAAACACCATCTAGAGCCTAGGATCAAAACGCAAAGCACAAGCGCCGAAGCACGTGCCTAATTGAAGTAAAGCGCACATTTCTAAAAATTGATGTAATAATAAAAAAACTCTCTATAATACAATAAAAAAATGTTTAAAAAGGAAATTTCCAAGTATTATACAACATGAAAATCAAATAATCATTTAATTACTTAAAATTTAAACATCGCATTTTATATAATTCTCCTCTGCTTTACTAAATACACCCCATCTATGATATTTGGTAGCCATAATCAAATCAAATCACATGGTTGAATCAAATATACCAGAAAAGGCCATGATCAAACAAGCTCACGAATTGTAAGTATTGACTTCCATGCTAACATAAGCAATCAAATATTTTTTATAAGTAACATAAGCAATCAAATATCAATACATCTAAAAGGCCAACTTGGACTATTATATCGTGTCCAAAGCATATACATCACATATGGAAACGTGTGGCACCATGGTACGTAAATGATCTTCAATATCAACTAAATGTTTACAAACATTTGTTTACATCATTTTCTAGGTCTTTAATTGAATGTTTATATTCTTTTTCAAAAAAAAAAAATTACAAAAACATGCTTTTCTGCACTTTAAGCTCACACAAAAAGAACCAAAAAGGGGGTTTTTTTATGCACTTAGCTTTTGGTAAGGGAAATGCTTCAGCCTTGGTTTGTGCTTTTCTTAATGCAGTTTTACAAACACTGAGAATGAATGACACACCATGGGGAATGGGGATCAAGGTGAATGGGCAGGAGGGAGACAGAGAATGTTCAAACAATATGATCACCTGATGCTCAAATTCCTTTGTGAAGCTATCAAGTCTTTCTCTTGCAAAATTTGCTTCCAGAGCAAACTTGTCACGCTCTGTGCGTAATGATATAATCTCAGTCCTACCAATAGGACAACAAATATTTAGAATTTGATCAAGATGTGGGGAGAGAATTGTGCAAACGATTACAATCAAGATGGTTCAACTAAAGTTCCATGATATAAGATTACACATTGAATATCAATTCACAGACATAACTAACGCAAGGTAGGTAGCATTTTAAGTTTACGCCTTCATTCCACATGCCACAACAATTCTAGATACCCTGGCTTAGACCATAAATGAAAATCGACCCCCTTTTAACTAGGATTAAGCCTTTGATATATTTATAACATCATCCCCGAAATAGAGCCAATGACTGATCAAGGGAGAGGGTCCAGCATCAAAGGCTCCCCCATGTTCAAACCATGCAATAGCAAAATAAAAAAACTAAAACAAAATAAAATAAAAATTTCTTACTCCCTCCCACAATACATCTTTCATTTCAATGAAACACTTCCTAAAACGCCCTTATATAGGCCAAGAGAGATGGATTGAAATTAAGATACGAGAATTTGAATTTGAAAGAAAATCAGGTTAAATTAGGAGTAATTTGGAAAATGGATAAATCCTTTTACTCCACAAAACTTTCATCGATTTTTGAACTATTAAAAAGAAAAAGAAAACACGTCATCTACTTTGAGACAGTAGTAAATAAAATATGTATTATAAAACATCACATAGAATTCACTGAACTTAAAATTTTCTAAGTATTTATATGAAGCATGACCAACACAACCCCCTTTCTCATGTTGCTCCACAACTAAGACTGGAAATTCCCGTCCCTGATTTTTAGGGATACCGCTGCAGCAATTAGGATTTTATTATTAGTTGACTACGTTAATTTAGGAATAAAGCGATTCTGGAAAATTCCTGATATCTCTAAACTCATCACCTTCCCTCTTCTCCCAAACTCATCACGTTCAAGCCCCGGTCATTCTCTGTGTGTGTGTAGACGCTGCTGCTTTGGGCACCTTCTTAGCTCAGACAGTCATCAGCTCTGTTGCCACACACAGTCAAAGCTTGAGGCCATGAACAAAGTTATTAGGAGCTAGTGATGCAATGGTAATGGAAGTGGTACAGTTAGAAAGACAGGGAGACACAACAGTAAGCTTGTGGGAGTCGGGGATCTTAGCTCCTCAGCAGCGATGTTTGTCCCATGTACCTTAATAACAAAAACAATGGGAATTGTTGATACCCATAATTTAAGTTGACTGGTTCCCAAATTAGATGGATATGTGCTGGCACTTTTCCCTAAGCAAAAGGCATTTGGGCAGTCCAAATCGCTACCCAAATCAATTCCTAGTAATCATAGTCCAAAATGTCTATTCCAGATCAGTTTGGCCCAGAACTTGGGCAAACTGGTTTTTAATTATAAAAAGAGTAATGTTATTTATCATCCTATTATCCATCAACCTCTGATGTGGCATCAAATGATTGGAATACTATTTGTTGTTTAATTATAAAGAGCATTGATGAAAGGATGATGATTAAAAGGATGATAATAGAATTTTTCTTAATTAAATGACATGATACATGAGAAAGTAAAATAAAAAATTAGCCATCTAATATTTCTCATGAGTGCTCTCACACTAGGAGCTAATACATACAGAAGGAATATGAAAATAGCACATAAACATATATAACCGAGCAAAGAATGTTAAATTATTCCATTAACTCTAGATTTATTTGTTATGAGCAATCTTGTTTTTTTGATAAGAAAGATATTTGTTCCGAGCAAATTAAATTGCTACTGGGCAATGAAGAAAGGAATAAGACTCAGAAAAATAAACCCAATGAATGGAAATTAGGAAGGGCATAAGTGTTGCAAATATTCTAGATAAAACTTACATAGCTGCTCATAAAAGTAGATAAGTGCTGTAGCAACAATATTTAACTTTAATGGATCACTGATGTAACTTCATTTACAATGCAAAAGCATTTAATGTCAATTGAGTTAAATAAATCAATATATTAACATGAGAATCCTAGCATACAATTAAGATGTAAAAACTTAAAAAAATGACCATGCATCCAAGACAGAATTGCGTTAGATACCTCCCTATATATCCAAAAACCAAAATAATTTAAAGTCTCATGCAAGCAATCAAAATCGAAGCTAGCACACAATAAATAAACTAAGATTTAGAAATTAAAAAATTTACCTAGACTTCACCAGTTCTTCTTCAAGGCATCTCCCTCGCTCCACAGCCTGTTCCTGGGCCTTTGTAGAAGCTTCCTATATATATATATAATGTGAGAGAGTACAAAGAAACAATGACATAACAAAAGTTCATTTTTTAGAAAACATTCTCTGTAACCACACCTGAGATCTTTCAAGAAGAAGCTTGAGATTGGTCCTGCCATCATCTGTGACAACCAATTTGTATTTATAGAGCCAGACACAGAAAACAAAATATGGAAACACAATAGGTGCACAGTGCGCTAAGAACATGCAATAAAAATCATGTCAACTAAGAATGTACACAATTTCTAATTTCTACAGGACCTTCCTATATGGCAGACAGCAGCTTCCAACTTGAAGACAAGCTCAGATTTGAAACAGAAAAGGCCCACAAAGGGAAGCCAAAATCTCAACACCAGCAAAATGCACTACGGAGATTAAATGGAACATCTTCGGTAAATTAATAAGACAAAAGTCTTAATTTACACAGAGAGAGAGAGAGAGAGAGAGAATCAATGAATGGACCTGGAGCAGCTTCTGAAAAATGGGGCAGACATGAATCAAGTTTACGTTCCTCTTCATATAACCTTTTGTACATAGCAACCTGTGAAGAAAATAGCAAGAAAAAGATCTTAAGTCAAAACGTTTATATTATCAACAGTATGTCACATGGAGGTAATAATAATAAAGTACATATTACTTATCAAAAAAATATGGTACATATCAACAATAATCCAATTAGGGTAAATTACACCTTACCCCTTCAAACTACCCTGTTCTTGCAAAACTTCAAATTGCTAATTACAGTTTCAATCAGCCCCCTCAAGTTAATGCCCAATTTTATAACAATTTATCAGGGAATTCCATATAAGGGTGTCTCTAGTGGGCATTATATCAAAGACTTGATGCGCTACTCCGACATTATATGTATTATTTGAGAATTCAGTGCCTGATTCTTTGTATCCTCCAACTTTTTCCTTTTCATATAGGCAGATGGGAATAATTACATGAAGCAGTGCAAATGTTATTTCTTGCCTTGAGCCTTTGGACGAGGTTAGTTTTCTTTAAAGGACAGCTAGGTATGACGATGAAGACAATGAATGAGGCCAGAATGGTGCATTTGAAAAAATTCCATGTCATATTGGAGTCGCTTTAAAAATAATGATAAAGGGACCATTTAGGGATGTTAAGTCATTATATTGAACCAAGAAGCATGGGAAGCTCGTGGCACATTTCTCATCAAATTAACATCTGATTTGAATATGGGGGTACATTGAACTGAAATTTCAATTTAAGTGATCAATTGCAAGTACTTCAAAGTTAGGAGGAACATTGAGAATGCGATGATCATTTCAAGGGACAAGGTGTAACTTACTCAACCAATTATAATAATAGCAAAGGGGAGAAATACACAAAGCCCCATCAAACTACCGCTCAATTTAAAATCATCGCCTCCCCCAAACAACTATCAGTTTTGGCAATCATCCCTTCAAACTACCAAAAAGTTGAAATGTACCTCTATTTCCCCTTAAAAAAGACTAAGGTGAGATTTGAATAGTGAGTTGAGATGAGATGAGTCGAGTCGAAAGTTGAATAAAATATTGTTAAAATATTATTTTTTAATATTATTATTGTTTTGGGATTTGAAAAAGTTGAATTTTTTATTATATTTTGTGTAGAAATTTGGGACAATTGTAATGATGAGATGAGATAAGTTGAGATCAACTTTAAATCCAAACAAGGTAAATTACACCTAATGACTCTAAGAAATGACAAAATACACTTGAAATTCAAACGAAATAATATTTTAAACAATAAACTATTTTAAAAATTATTTTTTAAAATTAACTACTTTTTTAATTTTTTCAAACTTTCTATTTTTTTCATTTTTTATTTTTTATATCCATAAACAAAATTTTATCGATCATAAGAATAGGCAAAATCCCAAGTACATGGGACATATACTTGGACTCCCACTCTTTTTGCACATGCAACACCAATCTATAACAATTATTCGCCATTTCCTTAGGTTGTCTAATGTAAGGATCTTCCTCTAGGAAGCTGTCATACAAAGAAGATTGCTTTTATGGGAGCCTTTGTTTTCCAAATACTCTTCCACAAAATGGACATGCTTTGTGTATATTATTCTTTATCAACGTATGTATGTCAAGCTTTTTTATGCAGGGCATTACCAAAATTAATAGTTTGAGTGGGTAATTGCAAATTGGTATACAGTTTGCAACTTTGAGGGGGGTTTGTGTATCTGTCCCAATAATAAAAATTAGGCTAGCAGCAAAACAAAGGAGGCATTAATTAAAGCTTACAGAGGTGTGGAGAGATTCAATCATTCGCCCTTGCTCCTCTGCTCTTTGTAAGACAGCAGCAACTTTAGAGGAAGATTCATCAGTATGTTGTTTAAGCTCCATTTCAAACTTTTCCTGTAATCAGTACGCATCGATGAAACAATGTTATCAATTAGAAAAAGTACCATTTTGCCAAAAAACAAGTGACAGAGAATTTGTTTTCAGGACAACCTTGAACTCCATCTCTGTAATTTCAACTTGATCAGAAAGACTGCGCAAAAGGCTCCTGAGTTGTACATTTTGCTCCACTAATCCATTTACGTCCTTAAATGTCAACTGATTAAGTGTTTCACCCAAAAGTAGCATCAATTACTGGTTAATTACTTCTACAGAGGGAAAGCAGAAATGTAAGGAGTTATGTTGAGGAAGAAACATTGCAAAAAACCTACCAGTCGTTCAGAAATCACTTTTTCAGTATCAGACTCTGCATTTGTCCCCGTAACAGTGCTACCATCATCAAAACTTTCCAGCCCAGTAGATCCACAACGAAATCGCATATCTTGACATTCCTTAAGAAGAACTGTCACCTAAAAATTCTCACAAACAATCCTAGAAAGTTAAGCTTGCACTGAACACTACTATAGGATTGCCCTGAACACATTTGGGAAGACACTGTCAACACAACTTCAATGGTAAATTTTTTGGATACAAAGTAACACTTCAGCAAAATGTAAATGATATTAGAAGTAACAGTAGAGCACAGAGTTGCAGCACAGTATCACAGGCACTCATAAAAAGGGAGCTGTTAATGCAAGACACATCAAGGCTCCATTATGCCTAGATGCATGTTTGATAAAACACAACACGAAACCAGTTTTTAAGAGTATATTCCTTAGATATGGAAAATTTTTCCCAAATGCCAAGATCCAACAATTAAGATATAAGTCGTTCAGTTTTTTTAAAGCAAACAGGAAAAAAATAGCTCCCTTTCTAATCTTCCCACATATTTTTTCATCTCTTTTTTCCATTTCCAGCAAGTGTGGCTAATTGAATTGAGCAGATTTTCCAAGCTTTCTTGTGGGGAGGAATTGGTGAGGAGACTAAGTTCCACTTAGTCAAGTGGAATAAGGTATGCAAACCGATTTCTATTGGTGGGTTGGGAATTCGAAATATGAGGATTTTTAATAACGCACTCCTTGGGAAATGGTT
Source organism: Juglans mandshurica (assembly GCA_022457165.1). Taxonomy (NCBI): domain Eukaryota; kingdom Viridiplantae; phylum Streptophyta; class Magnoliopsida; order Fagales; family Juglandaceae; genus Juglans; species Juglans mandshurica. The sequence goes on from CM039634.1 coordinate 12,808,960, forward strand.
ATGGAGGTACCATTAGGAAGGGGAGTCTTTATGGAAGATGATTATTGAGTTGAAGAATGAAAGTTTGCGAGGGGGTTGGTGTTCTAATGAAGTGAGAAGTGCACACGGTGTTTGTTTGTCGAAGAATATTAGAAATGGATGGGAGGATTTTGCTCGTTTTAGTAGTTTCACGGTTGGTAGGATCAGTTTTTCGCATGACTTTTGGTGTGGTGATTCAGCTCTTAAGACCATGTTCCCTCTCTCTTTCAGTTGGCTCTTAATCAGGAGGCTTCGGTGTTATTTCAGTAGAGCTGCTCATGATTGGGAAATTGGAGTTATTTCTGATTCTAATAGTTTATTGTATTCCTTGAAATTTTTTAATAATGTGGTGGACAAGATGCTTTGGATGAAGACGGAGTGGGAAGTTTTCTGCACGATCATTGTATAAGGTTTTGTCATACTTAGTTCCCCTGGAAGTATATTTGGAAAAGTACGGTGCCACCTAAGATTGCTTTCTTTGGCGGGACAGCATCTCTTGGGAAAATTTTAACATTGGATAAGTTGAGAAAGAAGGGTCTCGTCGTGATGGATTGGTGTTATATGTGTAAGAAGAGTGGGGAGACGGTGGATCATCTTTTACTTCACTGTGAGGTGGCAAGAATGTTATGGGTGGAGATCTTCTTTTTCTTTTTGATCGATAAACAAAATTTCATTGAGCATAAAAGAGACAAAGGCCCAAGTATACGGGACATATACAAAAGCGTCGCCTATGTATGCTAGTTTAGCGATATAAGATAGTCATGAAAAGACATGCCATGAAAATCAATTACAATCAACCAATGATGTAAAGTATTGAAAAATAAACTTCTACACTCATCCATTGACCGCTCTCGATCTTCAAATACACCACCATAGAAAAATTGGGACCATCTTCCACACTGTTACAATTTGAGGGTTGCCCCGAATACCTCGCCAAGAAGGTAGGAGGCCGATTACCCTTTTCGACATCACCCAAGCTACTCCCATCCGAGCAAAGAAGTCATTTCACATGGTCATAGCAATCTCACAATGTAATAGTAGATGACCTACGGATTCTCCATTCTTTTTGCACATACAGCACCAATCAATGACTATGATGTGGCATTTTCGTAGGTTGTCTATTGTGAGGATCCCTAACGAGGCAGTCCATACAAAAACAATTGCCTTCAAGGGTGCTTTTCTCTTCCAAATACTCTTCCATGGAAATGGATTTATATTATGCGTGGTTATGGCATGATAGTAGGAGCGAACTGTGAACTTCCCTTTCTTAGAGGGGCGCCAAAAGATCTTGTCTTCAGCTCACCTCGTTATATGGGTGGAGTACATTCGATCATAGAACTCCGAGAAAGCATCAATTTCCCAATCTTGTGCATCTCTAAAGAATGAAATGTTCCATTGGGGAGTACCATCAGATAGGATTAAGAGGTTCGCAATTGAGGCTACTTTCATTCTTGTTATGCCATAAAATTCTGGATAAGCTTCCTTGAGTGTCCTATCGCCACACCATACATCATGCCAAAATTTGATTTTGGATGCATCACCCACCTCAAAACGGACATTTCTTGAAAATGTGTCTCATCCTCTTCTTATGTGTTTCCATAGTCCCACCCCATATGGCACACTTACCTCATTCGAACACCATCCTCTCCATGGTTCACCAAACTTCGATCCTATGACAGATCTCCATAATGCTCCCCGTTCATTGTGGTATCTCCATAGTCATTTGGCATCGTTAAAAGATTGCAAGTTCTGTATACCCAATCCTCCTTCAGGATAGGGAAGCACACCATATCCCATTTTACCAAGTGGAATTTAAACTCATTGATCATCCATCCCCCCCCCCCCCCCCCCCTAACAACACAAGAAATCATGTGCAATGAGCCACCTTGGTGGGAAGCGGAAATAGTGATAGAAAGTAAGTTGGCAAGTTAGATAGGGTACTTTTTATTAAAGTGACCCTATCTGGATAGGTACATCATCTTCCAACTAGTCAGTTTTCGCTCCATTTTTTCCAGTACATCATCACAAATAGATTTCGATTTAAATGGGGCACCCAAAGGAAGACCCAAATATTTCATCGGCAGCTGGGATATCTTGCTTTCCAAGATGTGAGTCATGCTCTCCACATTCGGAACATTCCCCACTATACTTCTGATTTAACCAAGTTCACCTACAAACCCGAAACAACTTCAAAGCCTAAAGGGAGTGCCCTCAAAGCTTGAATTTGATCATGATTGGAGCCACAAAAGATTAGGGTATCATCAGCAAATAATAGGTGAGATGTGTGAAGTGAGCTAGTATTTACCTCCCCCACTAAGAATCCGAATAAGATCCTACCACAACCCCTTAAATCATCTTGCTAAAAGCTTCCATTACAAAAACAAAAAATAGCCGAGATAGAGGGTCACCTTGTATCAAGCCCTGTGTGCTTTTAAGAAAGCCCTTTGGTGTGCCATTCACCAAGATAGAAAAACAAACAATAGAGATACATTGTTTGATCCAAGAACACCATTTCGAGCCAAAGCCACATCACTCAAGCAATAGAGCAAAAATCTCCAATTGACTCGATCGTGGGCCTTCTCCATATCAAGCTTCCACAAGAGCCCCAACACTGCTGACTTGAGTATATTATCCAAGCATTCGTTGGCGATAAGCACCGAATCAAGAATTTGCCTACCTCGAACAAAGGCGTTTTGAGGCTTTGAGATTAACTTCTCAACCACCATGCTCAATCTATTCGCCAAAACTTTTGAAATGATATTGTAAATTCCGCTCACCAAGCTAATAGGGCAATAATATTTTACCTCTACACCGCCAAGTTTTTTTGAAATTGAGAGCAATAAATGTTGCATTGGGACTCTTTTCGAACATACCATTTTCATGGAATTCATTAAGGACTCCCATTATATCTTCTTTGATCACTTCACAACAAGTTTGGAACAAAGCCATAGAAAATTCATTTGGACCTGGAGCTTTGTCACCCGCCATGCTTCTTAACGCTTTTATGATTTCTGTCTATTCAAAAGGCCTCTCAAGTTGTCCTGCTTCTTGCAAGTCAAGAGCGCCAAAGTGGAGCCCATCTAGTCTCGGTTTCCAAGAGAATTGTTCTGAAAGCAAACTCTTATAATAGTTGACAATGTGATCTGTTATCTTGGTTTGGTTGGAAGAAGCCACTCCATCGACTATCAACGTCTCTATGGCATTGTTCCGCCTACGCAAGTTAGCCACCCAATGGAAAACTGGGTGGAGATCTTTAATAGAACATGCATAGCTTGGGTAATGCCTAAGAAGGTGATCAATTTGTTTACATGTTGGCAAAGATGTAAAACAAAAACCTCGCGGGAACAGGACAACGCAGACGGCAGAAGCAGGACTGCTGACGGCAGATGACACGCTGCACGTGGACGACGGCAGGCTGCACGCGGACGACGATGGAAGATGTGGAGGAACCGAGCGGGAGGAGCAGGGGCGAGACCGAGGGAGGCAATTTCGAAAGGAAGCATTTGGGGAAAAAGTCGGATTGAGTTTCAGTAAAACGCACGTAGCATCAAAGAAAAAAAAAATTTCCACGTCGGCAGTGTGTGGTGTTGGGTACTGTAGCGGCTTAAGTGTAGAAGAACTCTTTCAGTAATTATATCCTATAGTAAATAGTGAATGGGCTTGAACTTTACTTGGCAGTTACTGTATGACAGAAAGCATTTAGGGCAATGTCTACCTTCATTTAGGTGTATTAAGTGCATGCCTGGTCGTCTAGGCCCCGTTTGGATACTTAGAATATCGCAATAATCTGTTAATAGCAGTGAAATAGTTTGAGTTAAGATGTTTTATTGGGTTTTAGGAAAAGAGAGAAAAAAAAGTTGAATAAAAATGTTATAAGTTAAAAAAAAAATTGAATATAATTTTTGTTTAAAAATTTGAAAAAGTTATATTTTTTTGTTGTGTTTGGTTTAAGAGTTTGGGAAAGTTGTAATGATTAGGTAATAATTAGATGAAAACGTTGAAGATCTAAAATTGAAAAGTGCTTGTGTTTGAGTGATATTTGGGAAGAAAATATTTGAGAATATTGAGAACACTTTAGAATAGTTGTGTTGCCAAACAAGCCCCAACTAACCAATGCTAACCATTAGCAAACACACCTCTGTTTTAGGCTGTGTCATTTCTAGTCTTGATTCATGAGTTTCTGAATTTCCATGTCTATAATGGTGAATATCTTCTCTTCTAAGCTGTGTAAACATGTAGTCTGGTGAGGAGCATGTGGATGTGATAATAGGAGTTGCTATTGCTGATGGAGATGTGACACGAAAAGTGCAGATGCTGATTAAAATACTTTTCAACAATCAGGACAAATAAGATTTTCGCACAATCAATTTTGTTGAGCAAGGTATGTTCACTTTAGTTCTTCTTCAAGTTGATAAGTTTATACATGGTTTATCTTTGTATTGATTGATTCAGTTTTCCATGTTCTTTACAGTGTTTTTTCATACTCAACCAAGCATTTGTTGTAGCACTTCCATCTTTAATTTTTATTATATGTGCAAGCTTGATAAGTCATGACAACAGTCGTGAAATGTAGACATAATAGTTCAGGACACAATTTCCAAATTCTAGGATGGTCATGTAGGTTTTGAAGGTTGTTTATAAGGAGAAGGCAAAGGAAAAGAAAAAACACAGAGGAGCCAGACCGAACGAAGTGCAAGGTTCCTGGACATATTCTAAAGATATGACTGTTTTATTTGGTGTTTAGTGCTTGGAGATTAATAGAATTTAAATACGTTTTCTGATTATTTGGTAGATCGAGTTATTGGTAGTGGGAAGGTTCACGTTGTTATTGGCTGTAGAGTTGTCACATTTGCTAGAAGAAGTTAGAGTAGTGCTGCAATGGTTAAAAAACTTGAAACTTTCTGCACATCAGGATATCTCGTAATGAAGGGCAAAGACTAAATGATGTTTCTGAGTGTAGCTTATAACTCTTGAGAGTATAGCTTCAACTAAAACTTTATTCAGTTTTTAAAGAATGTCTTTTTTATAAGTAAAAGATTATATTAATAAAAATAGGCATAGCCAAAGTACACAGGGAGTATTTTTTAAAGAATATTTATCCAAATTTTTATAAAAATGAAAGTATCAGCTCTTCCAAATTAACTCGGCATGCATTTTCACTATCAAATGCTTTTGCTCTTCATTTTGTAGGATGAAAATAAAAACTTATCAAAAATATTATTAGACTAGCCAAGACGCTTATTGATCCACAACTAAAAACCAAGGATTGCACCTTCTGCATTTTTTAATGAAATCTTATTACTTATCATTGAAAAAAAAAAAACATATCAAAACCATCACCATTTGATGGAAGCACAATCATAAGGCAGAGAAAGTGGATAAAAAGAATAGGAAGAAGTGATTGAGAACAATGCAGCCGTATATTTTCGGTAACTAAATGCTAACATTTATAGTAAGTGTTTAAAAATTTGTTCATGGCCTTTATTGTTATGCTTTGGTGCTGAAACGCAAATAATAAAAATGATGATGATATCATCATCATCATCATCATCATCATCATCATCATAGTAATAGTAATAACAATATCATAACTAGACAGAAGAACAAACTTTGTGCATCAACTAATCGATTATCAGAACTGACAATTTTTGTCACCTACCTGTTTCTGGAGGTCAACAATCTCTTTTTGAGCGAGAGTAAAGTCACGTTCATGTCTCCTTAAATCAGCCTGGAAGATATATGTGTCAACACAACCAATGAGAAATGCCATCGGAGATATAACTTAGATAAATATGTCAGACCTTCAATTTCTGTATGGTTTTCTCAAAGTTAGTCTGTTCAGACAGCAAGTTCTGCAGCTTCTGGTTGATTTCAGAGTATGCCTCTGCCATTCTTTCATGTTCCGCTGCATAAATATCAACTATTTTAATAATGAAACAAACATAACATGCCAAGCAACAAATTTAAAGTCACCAAGAATTTGCTTTAAAGTGAAAACAGTGTATTCAGATGAATGAAAAATATTAGCTCATGAACTTGAATAAAAATATGAAAAAACAGTATCTACAGTTGAAATAGAACAAGAGATGAGGGAGAGAGAGAATATAGAATTGCTATGGAAGAGATACACCCAGATTTTGAGGTCCTCTATTCAGTGTGAGTACAAGTTCGTTTGAATGCAAAAGAATTTCACAACATACAAGCAAAGGGAATTCAAGGAGCTGTGATGAATGAAAGATGACAGATGCCATGGAAGATGAAAAGGACAAGCTTTTTTGTGATCACTGTAATCAGTTGCAACATCGTCACAAGACATTTTGGCCAAATTCACCAATTGTCCCAAAAGACTGAGTTTATGGGAAAATGTGAATTTAATTATTTAACCTATTTTAACACCCACCTTACATGTGGGCAAATTCTTTCTTAATAAGTGGGCCCAACACATGAAATATTTAATTAAAGTGAAGTGAAGTGTGAAATATTTAATTTATATATTGAAATGTATAAAAGATGGGGAGAGCGAGAGAGTATGGAATTGCTAAGGAAGACAAACTCCCAAAGCCAGAGTTCCACCAGCTGCAAATTCTGATATAACAAGTGTCAAAGAATCAAAAAATAAATTTAGAGATTTTACAATAATGATAAAATCAACAAATAAAAGGAAGTAAAGCTAATCTTCTGGACAATCACATGACAATTGAGCACCAAATCTGTCACAAAAGGGAATAACTTTTCCCCCCAAGTAATGTGGGATCGCATTCACCACGTTCCTATGCTCAATTTGGGATATTCCAACCTCCCCCTCTTATATCCCTATATCCTCATGAAGCCATTTCATCCTGGATGGCAAGGCTCAAGTCCCACAATTCTGGTTAGGTTTAACTATGATAGCATTTATAATAATCCAAGGAAAGCCAAAGCCACATTTAGGCTTATACTCCAAAAGGAACTTCTCAATGTTACAATTGGAGCCGTTCGGAATAGTTATAAAGAGCAATAATAACTTCTACCTCCCAAGCAATGTGGAATCTTCTTCACCACCTTCCTAAACTTAATCCGACTGATGTACAATTCTATGATAAAGATATTTACAATGGCATGTATTCGTTATTCAAACTAGACAACTTTTATTATGGATTAATAGTTGGGACAGATTTTCAGCATTTCCATATATACTCACACATGAGCATCAACCAGTTGTCAAGCAAATTTGCATTTCAAAGGACAAGTGGCTTCTTCACCCAAGCAGCAACATCCAGGCCTCAGATTGGGTCTTAGACAAAGTTAGGGAGATTCAACATTGTGTGAGGATATTGTGCTATGGTTTCGAGGACCAATTTATAGCTCTCCTTGCAGCTATAAAGGCTGGATAGACTCACTCTTCACCAAGCCTATACTCCAAACGGACTAGTCAATAATACAATTGGAGCCACATTAGAACATTATAAAAAGCAAAAACTTCTCATTCTCAAGCAATGTGGGATCTCATACACCACCTACCTTATCCTCTTATCATATGGGGTATCACAATCTCTCCCCCTTAAATTCTCAACGTCCTCATCAGGCCCATTTGTCGTAGGTGGCACGGCTCAAACCCCACATTTCAGGTTGGGATATGCTCTAATACCATTTGCAACACCCCAATGGAAGGCCCAAACCACATGACCTTTACTCCAAAAGGACTAGTCAATGATACAATTGGAACCTCGTTGGCAAGAATCTCTCCTTTGCAAGCAATGTGAGATCTCATCCACGACCTACCTTATCTTCTTATCATATGGGTTGTCACAGAGTGAGATGAATTCAGCAAAGAAGAGAGCTAGAGAATTAAAAAAGCTCAAATGGACAATCAAAGATTGAGTAGGAGAGAGGAGTTCTAACCGTGGAAGATCAAAGGGACGAGCAATGGATGTTATATGAAGCCGAAAATCGTATCTTGGAATGTGAGGGGGTGGAATGAGAAGGAGAAGTGCCTCAAAATTAGAAACCAATTATGTAGTTGGAGAGTAACGAAATTGGAATCTATCCCCCTAACCACTATTAGGAGTTTGTGAGTTTGTGGTGTTGTAATCAAATAGTGGCACTATTTACCATCCAATGGAGCATCGGGTGGTGATGTGGGATAAAAGAGTGGTGGAAAAGTCAAAAGATTGTATGGGGGATTATATGGTGGCTTGCTCGCTCAAGAACATTGTGGATGGATATCAATGGGCCTTCGCAGGTGTTTATGGTCCTAACTTAGATTGTGAAGGATGTGTACTATGGGATGAATTGGCTGGCCTAAGCAGTATATGGGATTTACCTAGGTGTATTGGTGGCGACTTTAAAGTTAACTCGATTCTCGAGTGAACAATCGGGTGGTTCTAGCTTCAATTCACCAATGATAGATTTCTCTAACTTCATCTATGAACAAGATTTACTAGATATTCCTCTTGCAGCTGGCACCTACACTTAGTCAAGCAACCGAGAACACCCCTCTTGGTCAAGGATCAATAAATTCCTAGTATCACCTGAATGGGAAGCACATTACCCTGAACTCATCCAAAAGAGACTCCCCAGGTTGTGCTCAGATCACTTTCCCATCCTTCTTGATTGTGGAGGTATTCATGGTGGCCCAAGGTCCTTCAAATTTGAAAACATGTGGTTGAAATTTGATGGGTTCCTCGATTGAGTCCAATAATGATGGTCTTCTTATCAATTTCATGGCACTCCAAATTATATCATGTCATGTAAATTGAAGTCATTGAAAAAAGATTTGAAGGCTTGGAATGAGCAAGCGTTTGGCCATGTGGAAGCTCAAAAATCTACACTCTTTGAGGAACTCAAAGGATTGGAGGGATTAGAAGAGGAGAGCGTATTATCTCAGACAGAGAGGGCTCGTAAAATTCAAGTGTCTACGGATCTCAAAATGGTTTCTCTATTGGAAGAAATATCTTGGAGACAAAAGTCGAGAGCACTGTGGTTGAAGGGGATAAATGCACCAAGTTTTTAATGGCATTCTTTTCATGACTTCCTTGTTTCTCTCAACTAGCATGCATAGGTGATGCTCTTGTATATGACTAGTATACTCGGGCTTTTGTCTATTTTATGACCAATGAAATTTTGTTTATCAATAAAAAAACTATTAAAAGTGACCTGTCAGCAGAAAATGACTGCATATCATAAAACTAAATGGAGTGTGTTGCACCAAAAAAAAAGTGATAGTCGTCACAAAGGCAGATCACATTAGCGACTTTGAATCAAGTTGTATTCAAAGAACCCATGGCATGAAGAAGGAACTACAGATCAAGCATTTCACACATAGCATTCAGAAGATGATAGGTCCTTTCAAACACTATTAATGTGTTATATAGCTTTCATTATGCAAGACACCAAATCCCAAGATTACCATCCCAATCCCTGATACTAACTTACCTATCAAACAAAATCCTTGATGATAAACCAGCACCCCCCCCACCCCCCCCCCCCCCCCCCCCCAAAAAAAAAATAAAAAAAAAAGAAAAAGGAAAAGAAAAGCTTCATGCATTAACATTTGAAAGGCCACCAACAGGATCAACAATCCACTCAAATCATCCTAGATGAGGGAAATCCTCGACAACTACGTCAATGTTAGAAAATACCTCTTTCATCCAAAATGACTTCAGCTTTCTCCTCTAATTCATATAAGACCTGCAAGACCATATTAAATCTAAATTGAGCACTCTATCTTAGACACACTATGAAAAAAGCATCCAATGCATATAACAGATTTTTGCTCAACAATAAATTTTTTTTTTTTTATAAGTAAGAGATAAATTTTATTGATACGAATGAAATAGGCATAGCCCGTGTACACAGGAAGTGTACAAAAGAACACCTAAATACATTCGTTTTTCTTTTTTTAAATACCTAAATACATTCTAGGAACGAATAATATAAAACTCAACCATAAATTGACAGATCAAATGATGAAACAGTTGACAAAAGGAAGTAAGAAGCATTCCAAAAGCTGGGTTAAAATTTAATTTGAAAGGGCAGTAGTCATCAAGCAAAATTTTATGAGCTTTCTGCAAAGAAACCCTGCAACATTCCATCTCCAAAAACAATAAAACATACGAAGCCAGATATTGCAAATATTAAGCAGAAAGAAAGAGAGAAGCAATCTAAAACCTAAAGTAAATGCAATGAACTTAAAACCATAGGTTACAGTTGTTTTACAAAATAAGACCCTGAAATGGAATAACCATTCCTCCCAAATAGCTATTCCATTGTTTCTTTTTCATAAGTAAAAATTTGATTAATAAAAGGGTATACATAGCCCCAGTCCACAGGACATTTTACAAGAGAAGTCTTTTATGATTGAAATAGAACACAAACTATCTTTATCCTTGCAAGAAGATTATACATAGCCGAATGGCCCTTCCATTGCAATTTTTTAAGTAAAAATTTGATTAATAAAAGGGAATACATAGCCAAGTACACAGGACATTTTACAAGAGTTTTGTTATGATTACAATAGACCACAAACTATTTTTTATCCTTGCAAGAAAATTATGCATTAACTAGTTGTATACCCACATCATGCCTCGGAAATTATTGAGGTTTTAATTCTATTATTTCCCTATCCGCTATCCCCTTTCCTTTTTAATATAGTAATGGAGGCATTGAGTCGCATGGTGGAAGCAGCCGTAAGTGGGGGATTTCTTGCTGGTTTTTCGGTGGGCAACTATAGTAATAGTATCAGTTCCATTTCTCACTTACTATTCGTGGATGATACGCTCATTTTTTGTGATGCTGTTAGTGGCCAGATTCAAACTCTAAAGGCAGTTTTGTTGTGCTTTAAAGTTGTTTCGGGACTCAAGGTGAACTTGGGGAAGTCATAGTTGGTTCCGGTGGGGGATGTGAGTAACATTGCCTCTCTAGCAGAGTTGTTGGGCTGTAAAATTGCCTCTCTTCCTATGAAATATCTTGGACTTCCCTTGGGGGTGTCATTCAAAGCAAAGAGTATTTGGGATGGTGTGGTAGAGAAGATTGAGAAAAGATTATCCGGGTGGAAGCAGTTATATCTATCAAAAGGGGAGAGATTAACACTTATCAAAAGCACTATTTCCAATCTTCCCACTTACTATCTTTCTCTCTTCCCATTACCGGTGGGTGTGGCAAACCAGATCGAAAAGTTGTTTAGAGCCTTCTTGTGGGGTGGCATGGGGGAGGAAATTAAATTTCACCTTATGAGTTGGCAAAAGGTGAGCTATCCGATTGTGAATGGTGGTTTAGGGGTGCGAAAATTGTGCCTTTTTAACAAAGCATTATTAGGAAAGTGGTTGTGGAGGTATCAAATGGAAGGAAACTCGTTGTGGAGAGAGGTTATTGATCACAAGTATGGTAGTGGGTCTTATAGAGTAAGCCTATGGAAATTTATTAGAAAGGGGTGGAACACTTTTGAAAAACATCTTAAGTTTGAGGTGGGTGATGGAGCAAGAACCCACTTTTGGTTCGATGTTTGGAGTGGGGAGAGCCCTCTTTCCACTCTTTTTCCAGTTGTATTTAACTTGGCTAGAAATCAGCAAGCTGCAATTTCAAAATTGTTGTGTCGTGCAAATGGGACGGTAACTTGGAATGTTACTTTTACTAGAAATGCTCAGGATTGGGAACTTGAAGAGCTGGCAGATTTTTATAACTACTTGTATTCAGTAAAGTTAGGAGGCATGGGGGTGACTGTATGTTGTGGATTCACACGGAGAGCAAAATGTTTACTGTTAAATCTTTTTACAAGGCTTTGACAGTCCAACAACCCACATTTTTTCCATGGAAGAGCATTTGGAAGGTTTTAGTGCCGTCTAAAGTCGCTTTTTTTATTTGGACAGCTGCACTTGGGAAGATTTTGACGGTTGATAATCTAAGGAAGCGCAGTATGGTGGTCATGGAGTGGTGCTACATGTGTAAAAGGAATGGAGAATCGATAGATCATTTGCTTTTATATTGTGAGGTGGCTGAGGAGTTATGGGATAGTATCGTTAGCAGAGCCGGGCTGAGTTGGGTAATGCCTCCTAAGAGTGTGGTGGATCTACTAGCGTGCTGGAACAGGAGGCATAATAGCACTCAACTGGCAACAGTGTAGCGAATGATACATTTGTGCTTAATGTGGTGTTTATGGTCGGAAAGGAATGATAGATGCTTTAACAACAAGGAGCGTATAGTGGGGAAAATCTGGAATTTATTTGTATTCTCTCTTTTACAGTGGTTTTCTGCTATTGTATTGAAGGGTGGGAATGTTTATGAGTTTCTATCTTCTTTCCAACTTACTAGAATGTAATTAGGTGTCTCACTTTGTATACTTCCTGTGTACTTGAGCATTGCCTAGTTTCATTCTACTCAATAAAGATTCTTATCAAAAAAAAAAAATTGATAATCTGGAAACCGAACAGTTTTAAGGCAAAATTGAACTTAAGAAAATAAAAAACGGTAACTGACAGGAAGTGCAAGATGCGGGAAGTGTAAGAGATAGCTAATGAAGTGGTAATAACGGGTGGAAGTGTAAATGTGTTAGTATTATAATTAGGGAATAATAAAATCATTAAAAAAATAAAATTCAAATAGACAAATGTGGAGGCACAATATTTTACAAAAAGGATGCATCAGCTTTTATAAATTGTAATAAATTAATGCACAGTGCAGAGATTACCCGTTGCAGAATGACCTCAGATTGCTTCCTTCCCAACTGCTCATGTCTTAGGGCATCAACAGTCTCTTGATATTTCAAATACACTTTAGCCAGCTAAAAGAAAGAAAGGCAAGCAACAAAATACAAATTTCAAAATTAGTTAAACAGTTTTTTTGTTTATAAACTCAAAATTAGTTAAAATTCAAATATACACTTTAGCCAGCTAAAAGAAAGAAAGGCAAGCAACAAAACACAAAATTTCAAAATTAGTTAAATGGTTTTTTTGTTTATAAACTCAAAATTAGTTAAAATGTGAGAACAAGTAAAAAGTTAAAGTTCAAAACCCACACTCCAACCATCACGCAGAAGCGAAGCTGCCAAGGCTGTTCCTGAAACACCTGCAGGAATCTTGGGGACAACCATGTGATTATCCTCAACCATGCAATTTGTTTCAAATGAATTCATCAGTCTGCAAAAGAAAAATAAATTCAATTACGTAAAAAATGGAGTCAAAGTGACTTTGTAAAATAAACCATCTGCATCAAGCCCATAAATAAAATATTAGCATCATAAATATATTGAATGAGTCTAAATTAGTACTACATTACCCAGCAGATGATTAAGAAAGTTGAAAATCAGCACATAATGTAATTGACTAAACAAAATGAAGAGAGTTTAGTTTGTGGAACATCAGTATTACACACAGCATGGATATATATATATATATATATTGATAGGTACACTGCATGGATATTAATCCGGGATATCTCTTCAGCATTAATAACTGTCAAACACATAAAAAAAATTTGATATGTAAACGGTTAAATTATATTAATACGAATAGGCATAGCCCAAGTACACATGGGGTATACAACAAATAACACCTATTTAGGAGGAAGAAATAGAAACAAGAAAATCGTGAAAATCAAGGCCATTGAAATCTACAGCTTTGGCCCAAAGAAAAAGAGTTCTAACAAATAATAATCTAATCTCCTCCAATGCACCATAGAAGATGGCCTTAATGCCTCCAATTCTTCTCGGTGGGAAAATTTGAGAAAAGCCTCAATGACACTTTTATTACAATTATTCCCAAGCCTCAATGCCACTTTTATTACACTCATGGACTTATTTCCTACAGTGTTCATACTTGCACATGAAAAAGAAGCTTCAATGGCAGAGCTCATGGAGAAGGTTGGGGATTTATTCCAGTGGAATGTGAACTTCACCAGGGCAGCCCCAGATTGGGAAGTCAGCAATTTTGAGAATTTTTCAGCTTTTATACTCTATGAGACAGCACACTCAAGGAGCTGATAGTTTGGGGTGGATACCTACCAAGAAAGGTACATTTTCAATTCGTTCTTTCTATAAGGCTCTCACACAACCATAGAATAATCACTTTCCATGGAGAAGAATTTGGAGAAACAAGGCCTCCCTAGGCGACATTTTTTTCCTGGACAGCGTCTCTGGGGAAGATTCTGACAATGAATAACTTACGGAAATGGGGGGTGATAGTGGTGGAATGGTGCTGTATCTTCTACTCCATTGCGAGATCACTAGAGCATTATGGGTCGATGTATTCAGAAGGGCAGAACTAGCCTGGGTTATGCCTGCTACAGTGGTCGAGCTTTTGGCATGTTGGGCGAACCTCAACGGCATCCCACAAATTTCAGTTGTGTGGAAGATGCTTCCTATATGTCTTCTATGGTGCATTTGGTAGGAACGCAATGACAGGACCTTTGAAATGAGTGCAAAAATGATGTCGATCCTGTCTCTTATTTCTCTATAAATTTCTAAATCTACTATCTATATCTACTCCCTTGCTACATCATATTGTAACACCCCATCCCGTAGGATAGAGATATTACCAACATTTAGATCATAATGCCCGGTAAAGAGATTCATATCCTGAAATACCTCATTTATTGAAATTCTTCAAAACATTAAAACTGAATTGGACATGATTGTTATGGAAACTGAACGAAATACAAAAGATCATAAACCAATCCTATGAGTGACATAAAAGAAATCTAGATTCTGGTGATAAAATCACTTATTCAATCCTAAGTCTTGGTACTAGATCTACTCCTGGCCATCCAGCTCTTCATCATCATAGACATTATCTGCGAAAATCACACATGGAAGAAAAACAGGAAGACACACAAAAATAATGAGTTGAATACTCAGTAAGTAGTACATCATATCGTAAAAATATAATTCGCCTAACATACATTTTATTTCTATGATACACTTCATACATGCATACAGCTTCACGAATTTACAATTATACACGTAGCATGACTTTCTGAAAGATTTTATATATCTATATCATCACAGACTTTACATAGCATACATCTTTAATATAGGCGGAACATATATAATCCACACATAAAATTGTGAATGCATAATATCTTGGTTATCTGTCTTAACATGAAGTGAAACACGCTTGTATCCGTATTTTCACTTATCTGACATAACATGGAGTGAAACACGCTTGAATCCGTGTTTCACTTAACTTGTATAACATGAGTAAAACACGCTTGAATCCGTGTTTCACTGAACTTGCATAACATGGAGCGAAACACGCTTGAGTCCGTGTTTCACTAAACTTGCATGACATGAAATGAAACACGCTTGAGTCCGCGTTTCACTTAACTTGAATATCATGGAGTGAAACACGCTTGAGTCCGTGTTTCACTTAACTTGCATAACATGGAGTGAAACACGTTTGGGTCCGTGTTTCACTTAACTTGTGGTTAACCACGCTTGAGTCCGTGGTACCACAACATTTTTATCTTTCTTAATGTATGAGATTTTTTTATTAGACTTCATGAACCTTTCTAACATGGCATAATCTTATACATGGCATAGTATAACATGATAGGGCATGACATATTCTTATACATGGCATATTCTGTACATGGCACAACATATTATGATATAGCATGGCATGTTCTTGTACATGGCATCGTTATAACATGGCATGACATATTCCTGTACATGGCATATTCTTGTACATAGCACTACATATTATGATATAGCATGGCATGTTCTTGTACATGATAAGACATGATACGATATATGATCTCATTACTATATAGACATGGCAAATACAATCTAAACATTTCATGATCATGGTTTGCATAATCTGACAATTTCCAATACATGGCATACTTGACTTTGAACTACTAAATGAACATCTCATGGCTTTCATATGATTTTAGTAACATTCAATCATTCAAACGACACTTTCATTCATTCAAGCATAGTCTCATTTTTCATCAAAGATCAAGAAGGAATTAACCTAGACTTACCTATTAGCGTAGCGTAGTTAATAATCATAAGCATATCATATTTTTATTCATAATACTAATTTTCACAGAACGCATGCATTATATGATCATACTATTTACCTCTTAGCGCTGCTTCCTGGTTTCCAACTTGTAGCGCGTTACCTAAACGAGATTCTATGCGTTAATAACTTCCTAGCAAACGTGTCGTAATACTTTACGTAATTAAATACGTATAAGGAATTTAACTACTAATAGACTCCAACGAACGCTTTGAAATCCTTTAAAAAGCTTTTATAAAAATTGAGTCTAAATGCTGATAATTATTCAAGTAGATGAAGCCCATGTAAAAGTAATGTATTTCTGAAAATATACTAGCCTTCTTTAAAATTGTAAACCAGTTTCTGTCGACTCAAAGATTAACCACTTAAAGAAAACTATCTGACTGACTTAAGGCCCCAAGAAGTAGAGGCTCAGGAGATTACACCCTCACGGGTCGAAAGGGCATGCATGGAATTACAAAATTTAATGGAGGGCTTTTTGGGGAAACTGAGGCACACGGAATAAACAAGAAGAAAGAAAGAAAAAGAAAGAAAAAGAAAGAAGAAAGAAAGAAAAGAGAAAGAAAATAAAATAAAAAGAAGAAGAAGTAAAAACAAGGCTAACGGGCGAGAGTGTAACGCGATGCTCACCGAGGGAGAGCAGCGTGCGTCGGCGGTTCTAGGTGGCTAGAAGCGACCGGCGACGTGAGTGGGGGGGTCCCTATGGTGGTGCGACACCGAGAGAGGGAGGGAGAGAGAAACAGTGAGAGTTTAGAGAGAGATGGTTTGAAACTCAAGCAGCCGAAAGGGAGGAAGGTGGCGCGCGGCGGCAGGGGCTTACCTGAGGGGGTGCGTTCAATGGGGTTGAGTTGGCCGGCGTTTTCTGGCGCCGTGGGTAGGGCTCCGACGTCCCGGGATGGTCGACGATGGTTGGGCAGAGGTATGTGTTATGCGGGAATGTGGTTTCTCTTGCTATATCAACGTGTAATCACAGAGGCTTGAGAGTCTTTTATAGGCGATGGGAGGAGGCAATGTGAACACTTAGAGATTGGCTGAAATTGAAATTGCCTAAACATTAGGAACCTAATCTCAAGTGGATACCGTTTCTGAAAGAGTTTGAAAGGTTTGACTTGGTGTTGCTCACAAACTCTGGAAACCGAAACTAGTACGGGGTTAAGTGGATAGAATATATGAAGGTTTTAAGGGAATTGAGTCACTAATTTAATCTATCTGTTAGTCAAGAATGATAAAAATAAATAAATAAATAAATAAATATGAAGACAATAAAATACTAATAAATAAATAGATAAATAAATAAAATACTAATTTTAAGCCCTAAATTTCGGCCCAAATGTTACACATATAAGAACCACCGATGAACATGCAGCCACTAGTTAAAAAAGAGCTAGTCAAATCCTTCAATGGAAAAGGGATCTGAGACCTTACTTCAAATTGCTTGATTCAGGCATTGATAAAGATGAAAGCTCAAAATTTTGAAGAACAGGAATAGAAGAATGAGAGAGAAAAGACAAGCCCGCTCTAAAGATCCTTTGGGAATGACAGAAATTACAACTCCCCCCAAAAGCACATGATTTAAAATAACCATACTTTTTGGATCCCTCTCAAGACACTTATATATTAATCCCAAGACCTTCCAATAAATCTTCAACTCCAATGATTCCCAAAAAAAATAAAAACAAATCAGAGATCAAATAAAAACATTAAAAAAAATCAAATTCTATTATAAAACAAAAAAAAAAAAAAGATATGTGTCCGGGCCAGCTAGCGCACACCTCGACTAATCCCATGGGACCTTGAAGTTAACGACCAGGTAAACCTCCAGTGGCCCTGAGGGGACTCGAACTGGTGACCATTGAGGAGCAAAGTAGATATTTTCTCTT
Source organism: Juglans mandshurica (assembly GCA_022457165.1). NCBI lineage: Eukaryota > Viridiplantae > Streptophyta > Magnoliopsida > Fagales > Juglandaceae > Juglans > Juglans mandshurica. The sequence goes on from CM039634.1 coordinate 12,826,850, forward strand.
TTACGATTTGGAAATCAAAGATTAATCCATAAAGTTGTGCTAGTTACAAGCCTGGTTCTAACACAATGTTTACTGCGAGACCAATTATATTCATGAAAAGAGTCAATGTTCGAATACTTTTTTATGTAAACTGGCGTGGAGGCTTGCCATATCAGCAGTAAGGCTTCCACATCAGCGGTATGTTTAGTGTGTCAATAAAGATGCTTGCAAATAGAAGTATTCACATTTACAAAAACAAATATACAGTTCAGATCACATACAAGCATAAAATATACCAATTAAGCCAGCAACAAGAAAGAGAGACAGGAAAATTATTCTTGAAAAAACAAACCAAAACAAAAAATACAAAGAAAAGACTAAACTCTGTACAAGTTTACACCATAAAAACAACCAGTACTGTCAAATAAATGCAAAAACAGCCGCCAGATCTAAAACTCCATTATCCCGGAGATACATACAAACCAAAAGCTAACTTTAAGAAGAAGTTCGAGGGAGTTTTTCTAATAGCTTCTTGTGCCTTTACCATTTGAATATTAGGATTGTACATTGTTGTTCAAATATTTTTTTTTTTAATTAATAAGAATCTTATTACCAAGACTAGGCACAACCCAAGTACACAGGATGTATACAAAGGAAATACCTACTACACTAGAAAGCAGGAAAATAAGACAGAAACAGATTCAGTACATTATCATCATTCCTTACAAAGATCTTAGCCAACAAAATCAAAGTAGAAAAGAAAAAATTTCGAAGATCTTCAAAAGAATGTTCTGTCTTCAAAACATCTCTCATTCCTTTCCAGCCATAAACACCACATTAAACACAAATGAATCATTCTCCATCTAGCAGCAACACAATTCCTTGCCTCAAAACCACGCCAACAAGCAAGAAGATCCACAACTTCCTTAGGCATCACCCAATATAAACCTGTCTGACCAATAACCTCATTCCACAAAGACTTTGCCACCTCACAATGTAAAAAAATATGATTTACAGATTCAACATCCTTCTTGCACGTTATAAAAAGAACTTACTGAAAACCCATGATCCCACAATAGCCTATCCTTTCTCCCTGCATCACTTTTTGAATTATAAATTCTTCCCAAAAAATCCAACACAACATTCACTTCCCACTCATTTGCATCTCTAATAAAGTCAACATTCCATAGAACATTATTATCCATACATTGAAGATAATCTGCCACAACAACATTTTGATCCCTTGCAATCCTGTAAAGAGATGGAAAATCTGATTTAAGAGTTGATTCCCCACACCAAATGTCATGCCAAAAGAGAATCATTTTCCCTTCCCCCACCTTAAATTTAATGTTTAGAAAACTCTCCCCAACCTTTCCTAATAAACTTCCATAAACTCACCCCATACGCTTCTCTAACTTCATTAGAACACCAATCCCCCCACCCACTCTCATATTTAACAGCAACAACATTCTTCCATAAAGCATCTCTCTCTTCATGATATCCTCAAAGCCATTTTCCAAGGAGTGCTTTATTAAACAACCTCAAATTTCTCACCCCCCAATCCTCCACAAGAAACCGGTAGACAAACCTTGTTCCCAGTAACCAAAGGAAATTTCTTTTCCTCTCATATTCATCCCCAAAAGAAATTACGATAAATTTTCCCCAGCCGGCAAAGGGAAAAGTGAAAGAAAATATATAGGAAGATTAGACAATGTACTCTTTATCAAAGTAATTCTTCCCTCTTTAGACAAATATAACTTTTTCCATCCAGCCAACCTTCTCTCAATCTTCTCAATCACCCCATCCCATATCAAAACAGATTTGTGAGGAGCCCCCAAGGAAAGACCAAGATACTTCAGCGGCAGTGAAGCAATCTTACACTCCAAAATATTAGCCAAATCTGAAATATTACTTACAGCACCCACAAGTACAATTTCAGACTTGTTTAGGTTCCTGAGACCCGAGACAGCTTCAAAACATAACAACAATGCTCTCAAGGATCGAATATGTTCTTGGTTGGGCTCACTGAAAATCAAAGTGTCATCGGCAAAAAGAAGATGAGATAATTTCATGCTATTTTGTTCCTCATTGCCCACCTCAAAACCCGACAAGTACCTTCCTTCTACCGCCGCTTCCAACATTCTACTCAATGCATCCATGACAAGGACAAAAAGAAAAGGAGATAGTGGATCTCCTTGTCTCAAACCACGTGAACTATTAAAATACCCAACCGGAGTGCCATTCACCAAAACAAAAAATCTCAAGATGTTTTTCAGCGAAGAATACTCATGGAGACCAAAGCTTGATGGACTGTTTTTTGACTCCATTGATCAGGCAAGTGCAGAATGGTTGGAGAGAGCTTTTGAAGAGGATGAAGTTCTTGATGTGGTTAGAGGAACGGCAAGGGATAAGGCTCCAGGTCAGGATGGTTTCTCAATGGCTTTCTTTCAATCTTGTTGGGATATAGTGCGGGATGATATTATGAAGGTTTTTCATGAGTTTTATACATTTATAAAGTTTGAGAAAAGTTTCAATGTTACATTTATAGCACTTATTCCCAAAAAGGTAGGGGGTGTGGAGATGCAGGATTTTCGGCCTATTAGTTTGGCGAATGGGGTATACAAGATAATCTCTAAGGTGTTAGCTAATCGTATGTGTGTGGCGTTGGGAAATATTATATCGAAATCTCAAAACGCCTTTGTAAGAGGGAGACAAATTCTTTTGACTCAGTTTTAGTTGCTAATGAGAATGTGGACAACAGAATTAAATCAAATGAATCTGGAATTTTGATTAAATTGGACAAGGAAAAAGCGTATGACCATGTTAGTTGGGATTTTCTATTGTATTGCTTGGAGATATGGTTTTGGAGAGAGATGGTGTATGTGGATCAAACATTGTATTTTAGAACCAGCTCTCTTTTAGTCACAAGTTCAGGTATTTTATTATGATAAGTGCACCTTTATAAACATCTGGTATCTTTCTAGATTATTATGACTCCAGCATTCGAATCTGGTTATTCTTTTTTTTTTTTTTTTTTGAAGTAAACAAGTTATTGTTTAAGTTTCTCATATACTAAAATATGAAATGTTGACACACTGTGTATGTAACTCTGATTATCTCTTTCTCTTACAACGTTGCTGCCCCAATGACATAAAAGAAGATGCCATATAATCTGGCTCAGTTCAAATTGATAGACATAAAGAAGAACCTAAATGAACCTAATTTGTATTTTGGGTAGTTTTTCGCGGGCTTTTTGGGGTAGTAGGAGCTCCCTAGTATGGGTTAGGGATTTTCTTGTATACATCCAGTGTACTTGGTTACTCCTATTGATTTATATATAATACTTTTACTTATCAAAAAAGAAGAAGAACCTAACCAAATTTATCTTACCACATTTCTTTACAAGTAATCAAAAGTTTTATTGAAGAATCAAAACCCAAGTACACAAGGCTTATTGAGAGAATTGTGAGAATTGTTACTGATAAAAAAAAATACAAGGAAATCATAAAAACCCAGCCATTAAAGTCTATCACAGCTGTCCAAAGAAACAAGGCATTCAAGAAATAATTTCTAAGTTCTTCCAACATCCGTTCCCGGACTTTTAAAATTTCTATCATTCTTTTCCCTCCAAATACACTATACTCAACAAAGAGGGATCATCTTCCAAACTGCTGCAATTTGTATGTTATCATAGAACTCTCTCCAGCTTGCAAAGAGATCTACTAACCTGCTGGACATAACCCAATCCAACCGAACTCTACCATATAAATCATTCCACAAGGCTCTAGCAAACTCACAACGGAGTAAAAGGTGGTCGATTGATTTCCCTCTTTTTCTGCAAATGTAGCACCAATCAATCACAATGATATGATGTTTCCTTAGATTATAAATCATGAAGATCTTCCTTAAGGAGGTTGTTCAAAAGAATCTTGAACTTCCTATTCTTGAAAGGGGTCCAAAGGTTTTGATCAATACATCCATGACATATTCTACCAAAGTATAAGATTTGAATCTGTAAAGGTATCAACCTCACAGTCCATGAGCTACCCTAGAAAAGCTACCATTCTACAAAAGGTAGCCATAGGATAAATGCAATAGATCAACCACTGAAGCCTCTTGCACACAAGAAATGCTATACATCTCTAGGAAAGCTTCCTTGAAGTCCCTTTCACCACTCAATACGTCAGGCTAAAATCTAACCTCGAGCCATCACCACCTCAAGTTGTATGACTTAAAAAAAGACCAACCTCTTATGACATGTTTCCACAAGACCACCCTAAGTGACACAAGTAATTCCTAGTACACTAGTCACCCCAAGCACAACTATATTTAGAGCCCACTATAGCTTTCTACAAGGCCTCCTCTCATGTTGGAATCACCAAGGCCATTTTCCCAATAACAGCAATTTTCTTTTACGAGTAATAAAATTTCATCAAGTAGTATTTTTTCTTTAAGTAAATTTCACCAAGAAATATATTAACAAAAATATTGAAAATTAAGCAAACCACTAGACGAGAAGACGAATTTGTTTTTTTCTTTTGATAAGTGAGACAGGGATTTACATCTGCCCAAACAAGCATATCCAATAAAGTCAAGAGCACATTCACCTACGCCACATCAGTGGACTAACACTATCAACATTTAAGACATCCTATTTTGCAAGAAAAAAGCAGTGGCCAAAGAAACATTAGATGAACCATATTGAGACATACATTTCAGTACTGAAATTGCTGTGTGGAAGAAGATTCAGTTCATTTGATTTTCTACTGTTTTCAACATCAGCTTCACACTTTTCAAGTTTTGCTTTCAGATCTGCAGCATCCTATGAGGAAAAAAAAGATATAACTATAATTATAGGAAAAAAAATCAAAAAGGACTTAGGTACAAAGTAATTGGGTATAGACTCCACAACAAAATAAAATGATAGAACAACCAGCTACTAAGTAAAGGCACACCAAAATAAACGCATATCATAAGGTTTTCAAAACAAAGCAAATGATAGGACCTGCAAGTACTGATCTGGAATAGTTCAAATGGGCGAGAACTAACTAACACCTATGAAATTGCATGCAATTATTTTTTTATGAGCAAATAAAATGATTTTATTTGGTAAACAAAATAAAGCGAGGACAGCAACAAAACAATTGCTTCCTGATCCATTGAAATATTATTGTCCGTCACAAATAAGTCAGGGAGCATACCTTTTCAAATTGGTTCCTTGCAGATACTTCCTTTTCAAGTCTCTCTTTATAATCAATTTCGACTTGAATCAAATGTGTCTGCTTAGGATAGCAACAAAATCTCAAAATCAAGACGAGGAAAAATACACCACGAGTCCAAATTTAAGAAATCACCAAATTAACAGATAACTTGTCACCTCTAGGGCTTTAACGACACCCTCAAGCTCTCCTGCCCTCTTGGACCATTCATCAGAACTTTCCTTGTATAGTTCAACAAGCTTATTTAGCTGCAAAGTTGTAATCATTTAAATGAAAAATAAGTGACTGAATTAGATAAAACTCAAATGGCTGCCATCATGCTTTTGGTAGTCAGAAACGAAAACAATGGAAATACATGACAGGTAAAATTAGGTAAAAATCAAATGGCCAGTCTCATGCTTTGATAGTTAGAATCAGAAACAACGGCCTACTTGAATAGAATAAACATAGAACAAACAACACAGAAAATAAATGATTTTTTTAATTAAATGCTAGATTGATTCCAGCAGTCAGTCTTCTTTCTATAGAGAAGAATCGTATCAATAATAGAAAGCAGGATTAACTGCGGCTGTTCAAATACACACCGGTCAAAACCATACATTAATAAGATTATTTACTCAATAGCATTCACAAGTTTTTGCATGTCCCAAAGAAATATAAATATTTTTTTGATTGGCACCAGGTGTTTGAGAACAAAGTCCTAACTAATCCCGGAGATGCACAGGCTCTTAGCAAGGAGTCTCCCGTAAGTACACCTCGGTAATTCAAGGGGAAGCTCTCCCAGTCCAATGACCTCTAGAAATTGTTTGCTCCCAAGAGAATTTGAACCTTAGACCTAGAGAGAGCATACCACTATGACCAAGGTTTTTATCACTTGAGTCAATCCCTAGGGGTTAAGAAATATGAAAATATAAGCAACATATCTAAAATATATCCGCCGATTCTTTTAAATTGCAAACACATATAAAACCCACTGTTGAGAGTTCAGCAGATAATCGCTCTTCATTGGCAGCGGCAGCATCTTTAGATGAACACAACTCCTACATGTGTCAAGACAAATATTGATGAGGTAGCTGTCACAAAACAAATGGCACGCAAAATAATATAGAAGGTCAAAAAACATATCACACCTCCTGCAAGGATGTTAGTTTTGTTTCTAGTTCCCTCACTCTTTCCCTGTTCCATTGTAATGAACCAGAGCATTCGTTGTATTGCCGCTCAACCTAAAAGCATTGATATAAAAATCCAAAATTGGCACAGAAATAGTATTATAATTTAAGATTCACCAGTTACAAATACAACTTGTAAAGGCATTCTTACTTCTGCAAGCTTAGCAGACATATCAGCCTCAATATCATTATATTTTCTCCGCAGTTCATTGAGACTATCAACTTTGTCAGTCAACTCATCATTAAGCCAGACATTATGCCTCTCAACAAGCTCCTTTTCCTGCTCCAATTCAAACACATCTATGTTGTAAATGAACCACAAAATAAAGCAATAGATAGATGAAATTCAAAGCAGTAGGGCTTGTGTGCAGTAAGTGGAAGTACTCAAAGCCAGAACCAGCCATGAACATGCCAAAGGAACAGAATGCATATGAAAAGCAAGCACAATTCTAGAAGTCTTTTAAAATTGAAAAAAATGAACTATACTTATTATTGATGGACCATATCTATTTGTTCAAAATCGCTTGTTGCAAAGATGAATTTGTGAAACGACTAGGTTTTTATGGTTCTCAATCTTCAGCTTCTTCCAGATTGATTGGGTGATGCCCCAACTGATGGTGGAGTTATTGGCATAGCTTGGGAGGTAAAAAAAGAAGGCACTTAAATGCAAAGGTATGGCAGGTGGCTACTTTGTTAAGATGTTGAGCATAGGGAAGGAAAGAAATACCCGCAACTATGAAGATTGTGAAAGGACGTTGCCAGAGTTAAATATCTTTATGCTTGCATCTCTTTATGCTCACATCTTTTGCAGATTTTTCAATTCTTGTTCTTCTCACTTGTTTTGGCCAGGTGTCTTTCCTCTATATACATATTGTGTGCTTGGGTTGCGCCCCTAGCACTTTTTGTTTGATAAAAGTTCTCATCCCTTTACTTATCACAAAAAAGAAGTGTTGCCCTATCTTGAGCCCCTGATCAGTAAGCAATATTCACCCACTTAACCACAAAGTTTAATATACCCCTACACCATGTTGAATTTTTTAAATGAGATAGGGAAAGAACATGGACCAATATACACTATTCAGAATATTTTTATCCTGTCAATTTAGACAACAGACAATGGAGAACGAGTCCTGTTAAAGAAACCTGTTGAAGTGTGAACCAAATAATATGCTTCTCATTTTCCTTTTTATTCCCATTTATTACTCAAACATTGTATCTGAAGGTTAAGCAACATTAAACAAGCACTGTAATGAAAATCTCTATCATAAGTGAAGAACAGTGCATAGAAAGCATAGCAGCTCTGTTCTGCCCACCTTTTTCTTATTATGCATTTTGTTCCGCTCATTAACAATATTTTGAGAAGCAGTAAAACAGAAAATATTATAAACAGCCAGAGTTCCATATCACAGCTTTTTCCGTACTATAAGTAAATTCCCTAATAACCTATTTTCACACAAGATTTTGCCATTCAGAATTCAATTATAATTAGCCCATGACAATTGTTGCACTTGCTATTTGTGATATCATGAAATCACACTCCAATTCCTATGGACACCCAAGGGGCAAAATTGAAGGGCGCCCCCATATCAAATGCAGCCCCCAATTCTAATCACGAAATTCCAGGTGGTGAAAAATATTAAATAAAGAAACGTCGACAAGAGAAAAGAAGTTGCAAGGAAAAAAAAAAAGGCAAAATATACAACCAGGAAAAAGAAAAAATTAACTTCTCAGAAGAACAAAAAATTTAAAGCCAGCCCAAGATCTCAACTCACTACTATTTATAGAGAGCTCAACTCAGCTCAACATCTAAAGACAGCCTAAAGGAGTGTAGGTACCTGTGAAAGACGAGAGCGTGTAGCCTGCGCACGCGACAACTCAGCCTCGATTTCACTCAAACGGGACTCCCTTTGCGCAGCAGTGTCGGACAATTTGACCTTGGGAATCACCAACAAAAGGATAAACAACATTAAATTGATTGTTTAGCTTAAAAATACGAAAATCTAACAAACATAATTGTTAAGGCAATAAGATACGCAACTCACAATCTTATCAAGATAGCTCTTGCTAGTGGCATTCTTCTCACCGGTCTCCAAATCCTTCTGCTCCACCAACTCTATCAACTGCCTTTTAGACTTATGCAACTCCGACACCTCCGTTGTCAACCTCTCTATCTGCCCATCCTTTCCGATCTATGAAATTCCAAGACTCTAAGATAATTCCATCCAAACATGCAAAACACATTTGTACGTACACACACTCATATAGAAACCCAAAAAAATAAATAAATAATTACTATCCAGCACACGTGCAGGTAAAGGTGTTCTTACGGATTGCAACTGTAGTTGATGCTTTTGGGCCTGGACTTGGGCGAGGTCGGAGAGGCGCTGATCGAGGGAGGAGTGAAGCTGTGCGTTTTGGGACTCGAGCTTGGAGAATTCTGCAGAGAGGGAGAGGTACTTCTGCTCGAGCAGAGAGCAGGTCTGCTCGGCGGTGATAGCAGAGGCGTCGGCCCGGGCCCTGACGGTCTCGACCTCCTTGTACAGCTCGGCGATGAACGCGTCGGCCTTCTCCGCCACCGCAGCGGCGTCTTCTGCGCACTGCGAGAACTCCTCGTCGGAGAGGAACAGATGCATTTTGTGAAATCGAAACCTCCCTAATCACAAAGATCGGCAAGAAAGAGAAACATGAAAGGAGCGTGGAGTAATAAAGTGAAGAAGAATGAGGAGGGAAATAAATGGCTATTAATTTGAAGGAGAGGGAAGCTGAAGAAGAACAGCCCTGTAAAAGTTGTTTTTCTTTCCTTCTTCCTTCCTTTCTTTTCTGAAATGTTTTTATTCATATTAACATTTTCACCTTTTCAACTCTTTTTTAGTATAAATTTTATAAAAGCATGTCTAAAAATAATTTATAAAAAAAATTATAAATTGATATATTATATTATGATTCATGAAGTTGAGAAGTTTTATTAATCATCTCCACATACTACACATAATACTTTTTTTCTCTTATAAAATGTGTGATATATGAATAATGAGTAGAAGAATTCAATTAATTTAAGAAGAATAAAACCAAAAAAAAATTAAAAAATAAAAAATATATATGGTGTGTGTTATGTGAGGATGATGAGTAGTAAAACTTAATAATATTATATTGAATTTTATAATAGAGTTATTATATTCTCAAGTCGATGTGTAAAGCATACATTCTACATCACTTAAATTGTGATATTTAATTTATAAAATTTAAATTTTAAAATTTTTTTTTCAAATTAAATTATAACATGTAAGTACTTTATTAAATTTACTTTATACATCGGTTTGAAAATAATTTATTTATTTTACAATATAGCATACTAAAGTACTCTTAATGAGTCATCTAAAACTTACCGCTCAATTAGCCCTCTAGACATGACACCACCACGTTATGCCACGTGGTTTGTTAAAACAAAATACACACAAAGGAAAAAAGATATTTGCAACTATAAATTATATAACCGTCGCGTAATCGCTTTGAAAAAATTGTAATAATTAGATAATATGAGAAGAGATAATCTCATCTCATTTACCAAAACAAACCAGTCCTATTGTAATTTGCACAATTGCACCAATCAAGTTTTCAACTACATTTAATTTCATTTTTCCTTTTCCTGAATATTTTAGTGTCTACCAATAATATTTTTTTCATCTTAACGGTTGGAAACAATAAAATCGCATACTTTACCTCTGAAAATAAAATAAATAAATAAATCAATTTTTGACTTTATCTTTCATGCTTAGATTAGAGATGTTCAATGACAAGTGAACAAATCTTATAATATTTAGTAACCAAAGTTTTTACAAAAGTTTTAAATAATAATAAATTTTCAATAAACTTTATAATGTTTATTAAACACTTAATATTTTTAATATCCATATATTTATTATATTATTTATTAATTTATATATATATAATTAATTTCAAAACGGTATATCAAAACGTACCAATATCGAAATATTTCATTCCACTACTTAAACCGGAATGATTACCAAAACAGAATTTAAAACACTGGTATCACATCAAGAGGGAATCTTAAGTAAATTTCATATGCTTAAATAGCATTAATCTAGCACACTAAATTAAACAGTACCAATTTGTAGATTGGTTTTATATAATATTTTTATCAAGAATTTATCAAATTTAATTAAAACTAGATATTTTAAATGACATCTTATATTAATTATTTATACGAAAAATACTTAAAATATATTACAATAGTTGATATGACAGAAGAAAATTTAACTTAAGATGAAATACAACATTTTTCTATTGCCTTTATAATTTTTTTTTTTTCTAAAGCTATTGCGTTTATATATAAGCATTGCAATATTATTCTAGATCAAATTGAACCGACACCTGTTTATTAGTACAATTATATAATAGTATATATTAATAAACCAAGTCCCTGACCAATTAATTGTAGCTCATCGATGCGGAAAAAGAGATGAAAAAGAAGACAATTTCTATCTCCACGCAAAATCTCACGTGGGATGTTTGAGGAATGATATTAGATGTAGATTTTATAAATAGTAATAAGATAGTTTGTAAATAATAGTGCGATAGTTTGAGTTAAGTATTTATTTGATTTTGGAAAATGAAAGAGAAAAAGTTGAATAAAAAATATTATAAAGTTAAAATATTATTAAAATATAATTTTTTAATATTACTTTTGTTTTTAGATTTAAAAAAGTTGAATTATTTTTAATTTTTTTTTGACAGTTTGTGAAAGTTATAATGATTAATTTGAAAGTGCTTATGATTTAAATGATATTTGGGAAGAAATTGAGATGGGAAGAGATATAAATTATTTTCAAACATCCCCTTGGAGATTTGCTAGATGGAAGGCAATATCTCCCCCACCCCCAGTCCCCATTCGAAACGGGATAACCGAACATAGACAATGGTCGCGAGAGGAAGGCCCATACGAGCATAAGCGACGGCGTATTTGAGAGGGTTTGATGAAAACCACCACACTTGTAAAGTGGTGAGTATATTCTATTTATAATCAATTACAATATAGGAAATAATTACAAATTAAATGACATCAAAACTGATTACAGAATAAATGGAAAGTATAAGTAAATTGATAAAATGAAATCTTCTTAGAATTAGGGGTCAAATATGTCACATATGGTAAGCCATAAAGTAAGGCTAAGTACCCTCAACACCCCCCCCCCCCCCCCGGCCCCCGTGGAAGCTAAGCGTCAGATTTGAACGGACGTGAAGCTTGGATCGAAAAAATTCAAAAAGAGAGCGAGGGACACTTTTGGTGAAGATGTCAGCAACCTGTAAGTGAGATGGCACATACTGCATGTGCAGTTTGCCAGCGACAACAAGTTTCCAAAGGAAATGGTAGTCTAATTTAACACGCTTTGGCCCGCTTGTAGGAAACGGAATTGGAACTTAAAAATATTGCACTTTTGTTGTTGCATAAGAGAAGAGGCTGCTGCGAAATTGGGACCTTGAGGTCATGAAAAAGATGCGTAAGCCAAAGAAGTTTTGCAGTCATCGCAAGGGCACGATACTCAGACTCACAGCTGGAGCGTGAGATAGTAGGTTGCTGCTTAGCACTTCAAGAAACTAGATTGTCACCAAGATAAATAGAGTAGCCCGATGTGGAACGACGAGTATCCGGACATCTTGCCCAATCGGTATCCGAGTAAGCTACTAGAGTACCAGGAACAGTGGACAAACGAAAAGTAAGGCCAAAGTGAAGTGAGCCCTTGACATAGCGAAGAATATGCTTAATAGCAAGGAAGTGATCAGAAATAAGGGCGTGCATAAATTGGCTGACATAATTGACAACAAAGGCAATATCTGGACGCATGATGGTCAAGTACTGAAGGGCACCAACAAGAGATCGGTAGAGAGTAGGATCCTAAAAAGGAGAACCATCAGCAGATAGGTGTTGAGAAACAACCATGTGGGTGTGAACAGGTTTGCTATCAAGCAATTGAGCTCGAGTGAGAATATCTTGTGCATATTTCAATTGACTGATAAATAGACCATCAAGAGTGGGCGAAGCTTCAAGACCAAGAAAGTAACTAAGAGAACCCAAATCCTTGGTGCGAACTCAGAATGAAGCTTGCGAGTAAAACTGTCAAGAAGAGACGAGTTGTTGCCAGTAATAATAATATCATCAACATAAAGAAGCAAATAGATAATGATGAGAACCAAAGTGGGCCTAGTCTTAAAGATCTTTTGTAAGTTCTAGATGGGTCAATCATAAGATCAAGAATCAAGAAGATCAATGAGGCGATACAATCCACTTGGGACGAGTCTAGCAAGAGCCCAACATTCAAGATGGGCTTGAAGGATGAAGATCCAGTTTTGATTCATTTGATACAAGCTATGGAAGAGGGCAACAACATGACTTAAAGGCTTTGGGCACTTGAATGCTTTCAACTTATTTAATTCATTTAAATGACTTATTTTATCAATTTAGAATTATTGGGTTTAATTATGAGAATGACTTAAGGGGGACCTATTCAAAGGCATGTTGGAAAATTTATTATTTTGTTGAATTAGGGTTTCAAGAAGTACTGTAGCAAACTAGGGTTTCAAAAGTACTGTAGCCGACTTACTGTAGCGTCGTATTGTAGTTGAGGCACTATTCACTCAAGGGTATTTTTGGAAGATGGGGCATTATTTTGGTTAGGGTTTTAATTATTAGGTTTTGATTTAAATACTCTTTGTAGCCTCATTTTAATAAGTTTATGAAATTTGATGAATTTATTCATTGTGAGTTGAGTTTTACTCCTTTTGTTCTTAATTGAACTTTTGAATTAATCAAAGGCAAATCACAACGTTTGTGGCGTTCCTCCTTTGTAATCTAGGTTCTTGAGATGGGTTCTTCAACTGGTCTAGATTTTAATATAATCTAGGTTTTTGAAACGAGTTCTCATCGAGTCTAGGTTCTCCATCCACTGACTTAATTTTGACTTTCTTGGGGAGTTTTCAAATTGATTGTGGGTTCAAGAGATTTCATTTCCGCGGGTTCATATCATTTGGTATTCAGAGCAAGGTTTCCAATCAGGTCTGATTCTATCTTTTAATTCTTGCATCTTTAATTTTGATTCTAGGGTTTCATTGTTCTAGAGTTGAAAAAAAAAATGAAAAAAAAGAAACAAAAAGTAGGCTGCCTAAATTCTTAGGGTTTTTTGTTTGGCTGAAATTTGCATCACCTAAGGTTTCAAAATTCTAGGGTTTCTTGCATCTCTAAGTTTTTCAATTACTTGGAGTGTCGTTCCATTGATTCTCATCTTATTCATTGTCAATTCTTGTGTGCTTGAATTCAATTGCTTGATTTTCACAATTGAATATTGTTGTTTGTGATTGAATTAGAGAAAAGAAGAGAAAAGAAAAGAAAGGAAATGAAAAAAAAAAAAAAAAAAAAAAAGAAGAAGAAAAGAAAATGTAGCATATTCAAAGGTTGCTACATAGTTACAACAAAGAGAAAGAAAAACATTTGTTGATTGAGTTTTATCATCAAAGGGGATTAATACATCTTTCTAGTTGGTATCTTGTTTTATAATTACTCTTTCCCTCGTATAAATTTCTTGAGTCTCGTGTCATTTTATTTCTTCATTGTTTCTTGGATCTAATTATTAGTTGGGATAAAATAAGGTTGCATTGTCTTGATTGAGTTCAATTAGTTCTTAAAGAACTTGAGTGGGAAAACTCTTGAGGTAAAAGGCAAGAGAGTGTGAGACTATTATCAGATAAAAAGCCAATTAAGAGTGAAACACGAGTGGAGTGCCATTATTTGAGTGTAAACACGTAAGGGAGTGTGTGAGGTTTTCTTTTTTACCACTAACATTCTTTTGTGCATCACTTTACAATGTCTCACCGGAGTGGCTCTTCACCAAAGGGAGAGTATGACAGATAACTCATTCTTTGTGTTGCAAGCCATGTAATAACAGTTTGAGCGGTTAAACTTGGTGTTGGGTGAAGTGAGGGATAATATGGATCATCAAGAAGCAATGATTAGAAATCTGCAAGGTGGGAGAGATAGGAGGCGACGTGAGCCTAGTATTGAGAATGGGTATGAGAATGGAGAGTATGGTGAGGATGAGGAAGACCTAACATCTGAAGTTAGATTGGGTAGACATAGAGGAGTTAGGCGTGGAAGAGGACTTAGGGCAAACCTAGGGGGTCAAGATGGAGTAGATAAGAACCTTGGGAGCATCAAAATGAAAAGAACATTATTCCAAGGTAGAACTGACCCTGAAATTTATTTAGAGTGAGAGAAAAGAATAAAGTTGGTGTTTGATTATCATAATTACTCTGAGGAGAAGAATGTGAAGTTGGCTGTAATTAAGTTCACTTATTATGCGATTATGGTGGGATAAATTAGTGATCAATAGGAGGAGGAATCTTGAGAGGCCTGTAGAAACATGGAGAGAGTTGAAAGCTATCATGAGGAGGAGATTTGTACCTAGCCACTACTATAGAGACCTCTACCAAAAAGTACAAAATCTTACACAGGGGTTTAGGAGTGTAGAGGAAAACCATAAGGAGATGGAGGTGGTTATGATTCAGGCTAATGTAGTGGAGGATCGAGAGGCCACGATGACAAGATTTTTGAGTGGGTTGAATAGGGAGATAGCCAATGTAGTTGGGTTGCAACATTATGTGGAGGTAGAGGATATGGTGCACATGGCTATGAAGGTGGAGAGGCGGCTAAAAAGAAAGGGTACATCAAGGTATACTTCGGTTTCTAGTACTCCTTGGAAACCAAAGTGGGACAAAAATGATCAAGCTGTAACAAAGAGGAAGACCAAACCACCTAAGGGAAAAGATGAGGGTGAGGCTGAAACCTCAAGAAAAAGAGAGAATGAGTTGAAAAACAATTGTAAGGCTGAGAGTTCAAAAAAAAAGAGGTGAGTGAAATAAAAAAAAAAAGAGTGAAAGGAAAAAAGAGAATGAGGCCAAAACATCAAAAGAAAGATAGAGTGAAAAAGAAAATAGAGAAGTGGTTGAAAGTCAAGAAAAAATAGTGGAGCCACAAGAGGAAAAAGAAAGAGAGATTGCAGAGAGAAACATAAGGACAAAAGTGAGTTTTTATGCTAAGACAAACTTTTATACTAACGAATTTAACGACTCTTTGCCTAGTGTTGTTATTTTTTTGTTACAGGGATATGAGGTCATGATTCCTAGCGGTGTGTTTAGTGGATTGCTACCTAATAGGGAGATAAAGCACTACATTAATTTTGTGCCAGGTGCGACAATCCCTACCCGACTTTTCTTTGAAGAACATGACTCCGTGACACACTTGAAGGGATAAGGTAAGTTGTTGACTAGAATGCATACTAAGCGGGAGGACTGTATTGAGACTTTTCCTCATGTATTCAAATACACACAAGGTATGAAAAATTTTGTGGTTGATGCTTTAGCAGGAAGGTATGTCCTTGTCTTCATTTTATATGTAAAATTGTTGAGACTTGAATATAATAAGGATTGCATGCTAATGATGATGACTTTGCTAGTGTGTATGAAGTACATGAAAAAACATCGTTTGGTCAGTTCTATAGACTAGATTGGTATTTGTTTAAAGAGAATAGACTTTGTAAGCCTACTAGTCTTATGCGTGAGTTGTTTGTGCATGTATTTGGTTTGATGAATCATTTTGATGTAAAGAAGACTTTTGATGTATTGCATGAACGTTTGTGGGAGTATCATTTACCTTTCATTGAGTTTGCATATAATTGGAGTGGTCATTTTGGTGTAAATAAGATTTTAGACGTGTTGCATGAACGTTTGTGAGAGTATCATTTGTCATTCATGACTTGTTGCATAAACGTTTGCGGGAGTATCATTTGTCTTTCATTGAGTTTGCATATAATTGAAGTGGTCATTTTGGGGTGAGGAAGACTTTAGATATGTTTCATGAACATTTGTGAGAGTATTATTTGTCATTTATTGAGTTTACATATAATTGGAGTGTTCATGCTACTACTAAATTTTTACATTTTGAAATTGTTTATAGATTTAATCCATTTACTCATTTAGTTTTAATATTTTTACCTGTTGACGACAGGAGTAGCTTGGATGGATTTTTTCAAATTTTTGAACAAATTAATGATAATGCATATGAAATGGATTTTCCATGTATGTATCATGTTTTTGCTATTTTCAATGTTATCAACATTTTTTTTCTTTGATCCATGTGGAGATTTGAGGTCGAGTCCTTTTGAGGAGAGGGGGAATGATGGGAACCAAAGTGGGCCTGGTCTTAAAGATCTTTTTCAAGTTTCAGATGGGTCAATCACAAGATCAAGAGCCAAGAAGATCAATGAGGCGATACAATCCACTTGGAACGAGTCTAGTAAGAGCCCAACATTCAAGATGGGCTTGAAGGATGAAGATCCAGTTTTGATTCATTTGATACAAGCTATGGAAGAGGGCAACAACATGACTTAAAGACTTTGGGCACTTGAAGGCTTTCAACTTATTTAATTCATTTAAATGACTTATTTTATCAGTTTAAAATTATTGAAAAATTTATTATTTTGTTGAACTAGGGTTTCAAAAGTACTGTAGCCGACTTACTGTAGCCACGGCACTATTCACTCAGGGGTATTTTTGGAAGACGAGGCATTATTTTGGCTAGAGTCTTAATTATTAGGTTTTGGTTTAAATACTCTTTGTAGCCTCATTTTAATAAGTTTATGAAATTTGATGAATTTATTCATTGTGAGTTGAGTTTTACTCCTCTTGTTCTTAATTGAACTTTTGAACTTATCAAAAGTAAATCATAACTTTTGTGGCGTTTCTCCTTTGTAATCTGGGTTCTTGAGATGGGTTTTTCAACGGGTCTAGATTTTAATATAATCTAGGTTCTTGAAACGAGTTCTCATTGGGTCTAGGTTCTCCATCCACTAACTTGATTTTGGCTTTCTTGGAGAGTTTTCAAATTGATTGTGGGTTCAAGAGATTTCATTCCTGCGGGTTCATATCATAATGCCAGACTGCTGATGAAAGATAAAGAGAAAGGTGTCAGTACGACTGCAAGAAAAACCAAGTGTAAGGAGAAAATAGCTAAAGGGTTGAAACCAGGTACGATGAGCTTGCTTTAGGCCGTAGAGAACTTTCTTCAACTGACAAACATGATTAGGAAAGCGAGGATCAATATACTCAGGAGGATGCTCCATATAAACATGTTCAGTGAGAGTACCATTGAGGAAGGTGTTCTTGACGTCAAGTTGCCGAAGAGGCCATTTGTTGGTCACAATAAGAGAAAGCACAACACGGACAGTGGTAGCCTTGATAATAGGACTAAAAGTTCAGTGTAGTCGAGACTAAGTACCTGTGTATAGCCTTTGGCAACAAGGCGAGCTTTGAGACGCTCGATGGATCCATCAGGCAGATATTTGGCCTGAAACACCCATTTGGAACCCACAATGTTGGCATTGGCAGGGCGAGGAACCAAAACCCATGTGCGATTTTGTTGCAAAGCTTGAATTTCTTCATCCATGATTGTAAGCTAGGCAAGATTCTTAGCAGCAGATTTGAATCCTTTTGGCTCAGTAGAAGCAAGAAGAGCAGAAAGAAGTCCAGAAGATCCCAAAACGCCAAGATTTGCCGAATGACGAGTCTTGAAAATCCCAACTTTAGCTCGTGTGAGCATAGCATGGGAGCTCAATGGAAATGCAACAGTAGAGGTGAGATCAGGAACATGAGGATTAGTAATGGTCTCAATAGAAGGTAACCTAGGAACTGGGTGTGGCGAAGAGGGACCTACAAGAGAATCAATAGCCTGCACAGACTCATCCACATGGTCAATACAAATAACACACGGGGAAGAGCCTGATTGAGGAACATGCTGGGAACAGGGCGCAGTGGAAGAGGAGGGCAGGTTGGTATGAAGGAGACATGGTTCCAAGAAATTGGAAATATGGAGAGAGGAGAGGGGTTGGGCCTGGGAGCTATCGAGGGAAGGGAAATGAGTTTCATCAAATTGAGCGTGTCGGGTGATATATAGCCTATTGGTGGTGGGATCAAGGCAACAAAACCCTTTAAAAGAGGGATTGTAATACAAGAAAATGCAAGGAATACTGCGAGGGGATAGTTTGTTAGGCATATAATCACGCAAACAAGGATAAACACCAAAACCAAAAGGATGAAAATTCTCATAATTCGGAGAAGAACCATATAGAAGCTCAAAGGATGACTTACCTCTAAGAAGCGGTGTGGGCAACCGGTTTATGATATAAGCTGCAGTGCTAAAAGCGTCAACCCAGAAACGAGGGGAAAGGTGGGAGTGGAAAAGAAAGGTCAAGCCAGTCTTAGTCACATGACGGTATTTTCTTTCAGCGCGACCATTTTGGGCGGGTGTATATGGACAAGATAGTTGATGATGGATGCCAGAGGTACGTAGGTGAGCTTAGTAAATTTGGCACTGCCATCGCTTTGAAAGATCTTGTATGAGCAGAATGTTGATTTTCCACAAAATTTTGAAATTGAATGAAAATATCAAAAAAATCAAATTTAAAATTTAAAGGATAAAGCCAAGTGAACCGGGAATAAATATCAATGGAAAGAACATAGTAGGCAAAACCCAAATTGGATTTGACGGGGGAAGGGCCCCAGATGTCGCAATGAATAAGATCTAATACATGAGATGACCTATGTTCATTTCGAGAATAAGGCAAACGATGATTTTTCACAAGTTGACATGTACTACACAAAGTGGGAGATGGCAATAAAGACGTAAGATAAAGATGCCATTTTTTATTTAAAAAAAAATAATAGAATGATTCACATGTCCAAGGTGAGCATGCCATAAATCATATGAAGCATGTAGTGATTTATTCTTAAGGACAGAAATCAAATCATAATTTCTGTGCTCCAATACAGATAGACCTCCATCTCTTTTACCAGTCGCCACCATCCTTCTTGTTTGACTATTTTGAACAGTAAAAAGATTATTAGTAAATGTAACGGATAGAGAAAATCAGACGTTAATTTACTAATTGAAAGAAGATTTTTAGTAAGATGATGGACAGCTTATACATCTAATAAATGAATATTTGGAACAGGAGAAAGGGTACTACTGTGGGTAATGGGTAGAGATGCACCGTTTCCTACAATCATAGAGTCCTTAACCGTGTAAATAGTGGACTGATCCAAAGTAGATGGATTAGTGGTCATATGGGCCGAAGCCCCAGTGTCCAAATACCAGTCAGAAGACTCGGGTCCAGGGAGAGAACAAAAGGTGCTGAACGCTTCGGCAAGATGAGCAGATGAGTCATTTTGGGCATACTGCTGGTTGCATCAATCAACATAATGGCCCTCTGTGCGACAAATTTGGCATTGAGGTGGGCGACGTCCCTGCCCAGAGTGAGATCGTCCATGGTTGGAAGAGTTGCTACCGTGGTTATTGGAATGACCGCGTTGGTTGCCTTGGTTAGAAGAGTGGTGGCCATGGTTATTGGCTCGACCTCGATTGGTGTGGTGAATGCCGCAGTAGTGGTGGCAGAGGGCTCAAGGGATCGCTGGAATATCTCAAAGAGTTCGGCTTTAGAGACCAAATATGCAAAACAGGGGAGCGGAGTGAGAACCATCTGCACGGTGGAGAAGCTGGAGAAATCAGAGCCGAGGCCGCGGAGGAACTAGTGCACTTTGTCGGTGTCGTCGACGGACTGTCTGATCGCATGAAGCTAGTCACAAAGGGCCTTGAAGGCACGGTCGTATTCAACAACTAGTTTGGAGCCGCGTTTCATCAGCTATAAATCATCCTTGAGACTTAATTCACGGGCCTTCGAGCGATGTCTAAAAGTGTTCTCCAAAGTTAGCCACACGTCAGGTGTAATGGAGAGGCCGACGACCTCAGCAATGGCTTCCTCGGTGAGGGATGAAAGTAATAGACTGAGGAGGCATTGGTCTGTAACTTTCCATGCCAGGTGTTTGTTATTAGGCGTGTTAGAGTTGGTAGATTCAAAACGGGTTGGCAGCACAAGGGTCCATCAACATAGCCCAACAATTATTGACTCTCAAGGAGAGGAAGGAGTTGACTTTTCCATAGAAGATAGTTTGAGGAAGAAAGCTTGATGGTGATCATGTGGATTAGGGTGTTGAAAGGAAGGAGATTGGGAGAGGTTTCAGAAGCCATTGGAAAAAAAAGGAGTGGTGGCTGTTAAACCAGTGTGGCTCGTGATACTATGAGAGGGTTTGATGAAAACCACCACATTTGTAAAGTGGTGAGTATATTCTATTTATAATCAATTGTTGTATAGGAAAGAATTACAAATCAAATGACATCAAAACTGATTAAAGAATAAATGTAAAGTATAAGTAAATTGATACAATGAAATCTTCCTAGAATTAGGGGTCAAATATGTCACATATGGTAAGTAAGGCTAAGTATCTTCAACAGCATTCCCATTCAAGTAATGGGCAAAAGGCTGCACCACATTAAATGCGCTAGCATGGAATGCGAGCATGTGATCCTGCCTAGAAATCCTATTGCTAACAAGGAACTGCCACATTTAATGCAACATTATGGCAATCTGAGCTTACAAGACCCCAACAAGAAGGATATAAGTAGTGTAAAGCTAACAAATAAAAGAGGAATCACTCAGTACGCATTAAAGTTTTGAATACCATTTCAGTTAAGGTACTGGAATGAAATATTTCAGTATGGGTACCATTTCGGGATAGTCTATATATAGATAAATCAATTATATATGTATAAATTATATTTCAAAATAACATCAATGTAAGTCTTAAAAAGTTAAAATATATATTATAAAACTCAGTAATACTTCTAAGTTCTCAATTCAAATATTAAAAAAAAATAATCACCCATCTTCATCACGAAAAGGGGAGTAGGGATTTGATTTTCAGTTCTCAAGAAAATGAGATTAAAAAAAGTTAAGAAAATGGTCTTCAGATGTGAGAATTGGAATGAAAATTACGAAAATACACTGAAAATACAAAAATACAAAATTTCGGCCTGCACACTGAAAATTGGCCGATACACTGAAAACTGGCTGGTATTGACCGAAACGCACCGAAATGGCCAGTATTTGACCCGGTACGAAATACCTATCTCCTTCGTGCCGGTTACCGGTCCGGCACGATATTCAAAACCTTGGTACGCATTCTTGACTCTCTCTCTCTTTTCTCTCTGGTTCTCTAACAGGATCTGTCTTCTGACTTGGGTATCGAAGGAGTCCCGGACACACTCAACCACCCTCATCTTATTTCTTTTACAAGTTCATGGCGTGGTTCAAAGCTGATGGTTAGAAACACGTCTTAACAGTTGGCGCCATTTATGGGATCGTTGTTTTCGGTCCAACAACATCAGAGTGTCTGCGGAACCAAAGAGGACGCGCAGTAGGGTTAGAGGAACCAAAGACAAGGTCAGCTTTAAAAGAGGAGAAGCTCGAGAATATTGAAGCGGAGACGCCTGCGGCAACTGTCATAGGCCACCTTGCAAGCACTGCCTTCACCACCCAAACTCATCGACTAGGAGGTGGAAACTACTAGGAACGAGTAGAATCTGAAACGAGAGAGGCCGAAGAACCCCTCAAGTTGGTATTGTTGGACACCACGCACCCAGAGAGGAGGGCGAGGATAGGAACAAAGATAAGCCGTGAGATGTGGTCATGGTTGATATGGTTCCTTGCCAAACAACAAGATGTATTTGTTCCGAGTCACAAAGACATGTCCAGGATCGATAGGGACATGATCAACACCTCCTAAGCGTGAACCCCGAATGGTGGAGCTTCAATGCTGAGAAATACATTGCAATAGCAGAGGAGGTAGACCGGCTGCTCGCTGCGGGGTTTATCTGGGAAGCCCATTACCCAAAATGGCTTTCAAATGTGATCCTAGTTTGAAAGTCAAATGTCAAGTGGAGGATGTGCGTCGACTTCACCGACTTGAGCAAAGCATGCCCAAAGAACAACTTCTCATTGTCACGCATCGAACTAATTGTCGACTCAACAATCGGGTACAAAATGCTGAGCTTTATGGACGCCTACTACGTATACAACCAAATCCAGATAAGCCCTGAAGACAAAGAAAAGACTACTTACATTACAAGCTGAGGCCTATACTACTACCTAGTAATGTTGTTTGCTACTGAGAAATGCAGAGCCACATACTAGAGGTTGGTTAACCGAATTTTCAAGTATCAAATCGGTCGTAACATGGAAGTATACATCGACAACCTACTCGTCAAAAGCAAGGAGCCCGAGGGGATCTCGACGATCTACAAGAGGCCTTTACGGTCCTCAGGAAGTACAGGATGAACTCAATCCAACTAAGTGCACCTTTGGGGTAGGGTCGGGAAAATTTCTTAGATTCATGGTCTCATAAAGAGACATCGAAACTAATCCAGAAAAGATTCAGGCTATGATCAACATGAAGTCTCCTTGCACTATCAACGATGTACAAAGGCTTACGGGGAGAATTGCGGCTCTGAACCGGTTTGTTTCCAAGTCAACCGACAAATGCTTGTCATTCTACCAAGTGTTGCGGAAAGTTCATGAGTGGAATGATGATTGCGAAGAGGCATTTACCCGGCTTAAGGAATACCTCGCTAACCAGCCCCTTTAGAGCCAAACCATATCGGGAAAAACCTTATATCTCTATCTATCAGTCACGACCGTTGTCGTCTCCGTGGCAAAAACTAGGGAGGAGGGCAAGACACAAAGGCCTGTTTACTACACTAGCAGGGCATTAAAAGGAATGGAGACGAGATATCCATCGATGGAGCTATTGTCGTTTGCACTAATGGTAGCTACCCGCCGACTAAGGCCTTCCTTCCAAGCGCATCCAATAAATGGAAGCCCCGCTAAAGAAGGTTCTTCAAAGCTCAAACAAGTCCAGGCGCATAGTTAATTAATTGATCAAGCTAAGTGAGTTCGATAGCGACTATGTGCCCCAGACAACCATCAAAAGGCAAGCCCTAGTAACTTCGTTTCAGAGATGACTGGACCATCTGGAGATGCACCCACCCCACTAGAAGGTAACTAGTGGCACGTTTACGTTTATGGATCATTCTGCCGGAAAGAGGGGGTGCAGGAGTACATGTGATCCTCAACGAAGGCTGGGAGACCTACTACTTGATAATGCTTGAATTCAAAACCATCAATAATGAAACAGAATATGAGGCTTTACTAATATGTCTCACCATCGTGAGGACCCTGGGCGCGGCAAACGTGAAGGTGATGGTAGACTCTAAGGTTGTAGTGAATCAGGTTAAAGGGAAATACGTGGCGAAGAGCGAAAGACTCCAACTCTATCTGCAACAGGTGTGGAAAGAGTGTGACCATTTAGGGCTTCGCCATCAAACGAATCCCCTGAAAGGACAACTGGAAGGCAGATCGGTTGGTGTGGGCCGCATTCAACTTAGACGACACGGAGCTAACATGGGCAGCAGTCACCAGAGTTGTATGGGTCTCAACCGTGGGAATGGACACCTCAGAAATAAGGGATGTCATACCTGAATGGGCTCGTGAGGTAAATCAGTTCTTAACCACCAGAGAGTTGCTGAGCCAAAAGGAAGAGGTAAGAAGAGTAAAGAATAGTGAGGCCCGATTTGTCCTGGAGAACGGGAAGCTGTACAAGCGGGGTTCCTCTCCCCCCCCCCCCCCCCCCTCTCAATTAGGTGTATCTACCCAGAAGAGGCCTAGTACGTCATGGCAGAAATACATGAGGGAGTATACGGGAACCACTCAAGCGTGAGGATCCTAGTACGAAAGGTGCGGAGAGCCAATTACTATTGGCCCCAAGCCCTCAAAGACGTGGAAGAATTTGTTCGAAAGTATGAGAAGTGCCAGATACACGCGCTAATCCCGCATTGCCCACACGAGGAGCTGACATCTATCACCTCTTCCCGGGCATTTGCGCAATAGGGGATTGTATATTGTTGGCTTATTGCCACAGGAAAAAGGTGGCATAAAGTTCATCCTTGTAACGGTAGACTACTTCACGAAGTAGGCGGAGATCGAGTCTTTCATGACAGTAACTGCCGCAAGCGTGACCCAGTTCTCATGGAAGACCGTGGTGTACCGATACGACATATCCTAGGTCATATCTTAGACAATGGAAGATAATTTGACTTCAACCATTACAGGAACTGGTGCAACGAACTTGGTCAACGAATTGTGCATAAAGGCCAGATATGCTTCCCCAAGACACCCTCAAGCCAACGGACAAGTTGAGATGACTAACAAAAGCCTGGTAGGGATCCTAAAAGAGAGACTGGTGGCCAAAAAGGGATCATGGGTGGAAGAACTACTCGGAGTCCTGTGGTTGTACCATACCACGGTTAAAATCCCAACCGGGGAAACCCCATTCACTCTAGTATATGGGAGCGAGGTGGTCATCGCAGTGGAGGTAGGTATGTCGAGCTTTAGAGTCCATCATTTCAAAGAAGGAAAAAATCAAGAAAATCTACAAATAAATCTGAACTTAATAGAAGAGAGGAGAGATGAGGTCGAGGTAAGGGAGGCGACTGGCAAGAGAAAAACAGAACAATACTTCAACCGAAGAGTCAAATTGTGGTCCTTCTAAGAAGGAGATTTGGTGCTTAAGAAGATAGAAGTGACCTCCTAGGAAGAAAAGAAGCTTGGTCGAAAATGGGAAGGGCCAACGTGGTCACAGCTTACCATCGACCTAGAACCTACTATCTTAAGAGTTCGTCTAGGTACAGGCGAGTTAGCGGACGAATCCACGTACCAAGCTTACGTGGTCTGCTACTCAGAGTAACTTTTATTTAAAAAAAAAAATGATGCAATCAAAAGAGAATTCGTCTCCCTCGCTTCTCAGATCATCTTCGTCTCCCCTTTGTCTGTCTCCCATCACCATTGAAAATCAACAGAGACACAGATCAACTTGTTGTGCTCCACTTGAGTCCCTGGATTTGCTTTAGTTTTCTCATCTTCTTTCTCATCTGAGTTGGACAAAGAAGGAAGACAAAGTTTAATCACTTCTGAAAGTTGTGGGCAAATAAAATTAAGATGAATCAGATTCATCATTCTGAAACCTAACACAACCACCAAAAAATGGGAAAAAAGAAAAGAAATAAGCTTTTTTCTTTGAGAAATTTTATGACTCACAATCCAAGAACTCTAGTCATGGTCGTCCAAAGAAGGCATGGTTGATGGTTCTGATACGGGTAGGAGAACAAGCTCTCATCGAGTCAACCCAAGCACTTATTCAAGGTTCTTCAGAAACTTCTTCGGCCTTGAAATGGAAATGTATCCCCCGGTCGTTCCTGCCATGAAAATGGACGGTTCCAACATGGACATATTAATTGCAAGGTTGACACGAGAATGGTGGAGAATCGAGAGAACAAAAATGGAGAAAAAAAGAGAAGGAAGAGAAGAGAAGGGAGATCCCGAATGAAACGCACAGTTTAGCTCACCACTCCAAAACGAACCATTTTATTTAACATCCAGGTGGATGATTGGTGCACGATTGGTTCCCCAAATTAGCTGCATTTAGATTTTTCCCTATCTTAATGGCCTTGAAAGAAATGAGGTGTTGTGCCCGTAGAATGCGGACCATCTCAAGCATCTTTTGTATGGAAAAACCTCTTCGAATTGTTTAGAGAGAAAAAACTCCAACCTTTCTCTAAAAACTCTTCCTTTCCAAAACTAGTTTGAGGTGTGGTAGCTTTGGCTCCTCCCCTCTCACTTCCCTCTGTCCATATTTTCAGTCTGCATTTTTTGTTTTTGTGTGCTTTATTTTCAGCTCTAATAAAGGTGAGTAGTTTCGGGTGATCCCATTCTTAGCATAGCTTTGTTCCTCTTCTTCATTTATGAGATCTGTGTTTTAGCATAGCCTCTTCTACACCTTCTCGAAAACCTTCTTTTTTCATCCTTTCTCTTTGACCCGAGTGAGCTGATGAGCCACCTAGAACGAATGCAATCTGGGGCAAGAGCTGGTTGAGAGGGATGGTGAGATGGCTATGGTCGGTGGTCGTGCGGCCGATACTCATGCTTAAGAGGAGCCACATGCGCAGTGGAGGCTGGTGTCCATGCAAAAGCTGAGTGCTCGTGCAGTCTAGGCTCGTGAAGCCTATGCTTGCGGTGGGCATGCCGTCTGGGCTCATGCCGGTGCTCGTGGTGGGTGGCAATAACGAAGGAAACGAAGGAAGCAGTAGAAGAAGAAAATAAAGAAAAGAAAAAAAAAGGAAAGAAAAGAATGAAAGAAAAGAAAAGCAGAATAAGAATAAAAGAAAGTAGAAGGGGGGCGGCGGGCTTGGAAGAGATGAAACCCTAAGCTCCCACTTGTAGTGTTTTATGTGTTTATGTATTTTTAATGTTTTCTTTTTGCAATCTTTGTCTTTAGTCAGTAATAAAAAAGAAATAGGCTATTGGACTTGGTGTCCATAACAGCAGAGTCCCGGACTCCTCCTCCTTAGGAGGACGGAGGGTACTAGTGATTCTCTTCTTTGGAAGATGGGTCGCTTAACTCTGTTTTTACAGAGAGCTTTCTCTCACAAACCAAAAGGTCTGTTACGAGAGAGTTTTATAGAAGTTAAGACAATGTCCGCCACAAAGGAATTTGTTTGCGGGGATGCCCTAGAGCAGATGCGTAGTTTGACTTGTAGTCTGGGTTTTTCCTATATTGATAAGTCACAGCTGTAACTTCGGTTTATTGAATGAAATGAAATCTATTTCTATAAAAAAAAAAAAAAAGTTTTCCTAAATAGGAGGCATTCTCATCTAGTCGTGTAAGTCATCTTTCAATGAAAATATTTTATCATTCCCTTATTACTAACATGTCACAGGAACTATCTAATCCAATGCTTTGTGCTGGCACTGTTATGCTAAAAATATTTGCAAGTACACAGAATAGTAACAAGTAGTAAAGTATTTTAAAGAAAACAGATATCGAACCCATAGTGAATAATTATGCCATTGAGTATTGAAATTTACTAAATTAATTACTATTTGAAAAAACCAAAATTTGAAGAATAGATTATCTAAATGAAAATTGAAGAAAATAGCATTAAAATTAAGATTTTAAAGATAATAAGAATAGATCTAGAGCGTTCAATTTCACCTAGCAAATCCCACACAATTTATTATTCCTTGTTATAGAATTCCAATTATCCCAAGTTGATGATAAAAATCCCTTAACTATTCAATATTTTCTCTCGAAAAATACCAAAAATATCTCTATGTGAATTTAACTAATTGGAGACTCATTAAGTTTTTTAGATTTTTCTTGAAAATCACACTAATCACGGTAAAGTATCTCTACTTTCACTCAACTAATGGTGTTTAATCCTAGAGCCCTAATCACAAATCACCTCTTGGTCTCATTGCGATTCAATAGATCGAACAATAATTAGCTAGAAAATTACAAGAATTAAGAAAAATGAATAAACACTCAATCATGAAAATATTGAAAATACGATAACTTAAAATATAAATTGTGTGTTCAATGCTAGACTACTTCAAAGCTCTAGAGAATAAAATTATTTCATAATGAAATTGAATAGAAAAACAATAAAACTAGTGTTATTCGTTAGAGTTGGTTGATGAAGCATGCGGCTCTCGCCTCTGCTCCCCCAGATCTGCCTTCTTAAAAGAAACTTAAAGAATAAACTTTGGACTATTTTTACTCTAAAACTCAGACTCTTTTCTATTCATCCCACAAGATGGGATTAAATAGATGTCAAAACTAAAATATGAAAATAAGATAAATGCGGTTACAATCTAGCCTAAAGATCCGAAAAATAGTTTCTAAAGATAAATGTTAACGTAAACAAAATTATCCTAAGAATAACAGAATTATATACAATGGAAGATTCAGTAATAAGCGGCTTGATTCATGAAGTTCGGTAGGATTTGGTGGTCAGTAGATTGATTTTAGAATTCAGAAGGATCCCACCGGGTAGATGCCATGTGCACTGAATAAAACTAGTCTCCTTGCCTATCGAGTGGAAAGGACTCCCAATCGGGATGATAGAACCCTCTCACCTACCTACCAAGCGGTAAAGTTGCTCGCCTTTTCTAGTTGTTGCCCACGATGTCGTTTAGGTTGGTTGCTTAAATTGGTCGTTTAGACTGGTCGCCCAAATCTAGTTGCCTGGAGCCTTGTGCCAAGTCTTCGTGTCTTCTGGTCACGAGTCTCCTCGCCTAAATCTTCTCTTTTGTACCAAAATGCCATCATTTAGCACTAAATCTTCTCATTCCTTCAAATTCAAGAAAATAAAGATAAATATATATAAATAAAATAAAATCAATAGTATTGAAGGAAAAATGATACTTTTCATAAATAAAAGAGTAATAAAAATCACACTTATCAGGCACCTCGACGATTATAGGAGAGAGCGTCTCTCCCAAGTGTCACAGTCTCTTCACGCCACCCAGCGCAGTCGAGTTCATCTCTCGCTTGGTTATCTAAGTCGATACTCCGAGCTCGCACCCCGACGATTATAGGAGGGAACACCTCTCCCAAATGTCTCAATCTCTCCTTACCACCCAGTGCGGTCGAGTCCATCTCCCGCCTGGCTATCTAAGCCAATGCTTTGTGCTCACACCCTGGTGATTATAAGAGGGAACACCTCTCCTAAGTTTCCCAGTCTCTTCTTGCCACCCAGCACGGTTGAGTCCATCTCTTGCCTGGTTGTCTAAGACGATGTTTCGTACTCGCACCTCGAACATTATAGAAAGGAACACTTCTCCCAAGTTTCTCAGTCTCTCATTACCACCTAGCGCGGTCATAGGAGGGAACACATCTCTTAAATGTTTCAGTCTCTCCTTGCCACCCAGCGCGGTCAAGTCCATCTCTCGCATGGGTATCTAAGCCGATGCTCCAAGCTCGCACCCTGGTGATTATAAGAATGAACACCTCTCCCAAGTGTCCCAGTCTCTTGTCGCCCAGCATGGTAGAGTCTGTCTCCTGCCTGATTATCTAAGACGATGTTTCGTACTCACACCTCGAACAATATAGAAAGGAAAACTTCTCCCAATTGTCTCAGTCTCTCCTTGCCACCCAATGCGGTCATATGAGGGAACACCTCTCTCAAATGTCTCAGTCTCTCCTTGCCACCCAGCGTGGTCGAGTCCATCTCTCGCCTAGGTATTTAAGCCGATGTTTCAAGCTCGCACCCTGGTGATTATAAGAATGAACACCTCTCCGGCTCTCCCAAGTGTCCTAGTCTCTTCTCGCCACCTAGCGCGGTCGAGTAAATCTCTCGCCTTGTTATCTAGACTGATGGTTTGCACTAGCACCCTAGCGATTATAAGAGGGAACATCTCTCCCAAGTGTCCCAGTCTCTCCTTCCCACCCAACATGGCCTAGTCCATCTCCCACCTGGTTATCTAAATTGATACTCCGTGCTCACACCCCACCTATTATAGGAGGTAACACCTTTCACAACTGTCCCAATCTCTCCTCGTCATCCAGTGCGGTTGAGTCCATCACCCACCTAGTTATCTACGCTGATGTTCCGTACTCGCACCCAGGCGATTATAGGAGGGAACACCTTTCCCAAGTGTCTTAGTCTCTCTACGCTACCTAGTGCACGTGCAATGCTCGCAACAGGTTCAATCGAAGACCCCAACCCGTTTCAAACCCCAATGGGCGACACACACACTTGCAAGAAATACCCTGCAATGAAGGAGACTCAATCGAGCCTTAAGTCGAGTCGAGATGAAGAACATAGAATTACAAAAACTACAATAGGCGGGAAAAAACCCAAACATGTACTTGCAAAAAAATCAACAGTTATGTATGTCAAGAATCACATTCATTATGCATTCGATGTGCAACCAAGTACAAAATTCCCTTTGCCAAGGCGGGGTAGCAGACATGGCAGTGATATAAAATAATAAAGAAAAGCATGTATACATGCGTTATTAACAAGTCATGGATGGGAAAGCATTGGGCATCAAATCACAGCCCAAGAAATCAAGGAACTGGAGCGAGGAACTGTCGGGACACAGTGTCTTTAGGTCAGGTTCAAGGAGGTTGACCTCAGAGTTCTCAAGAACAATGTCTCGCATCTTTTCCAAGTTGTCTTGATAACCAAAGCCCCAAGCCCTGTTGTGGACAGTGTTATCCGTCGTTAACTAAGGAGAGATTTGCAACAAGTCTCCCTGAGAAGAGGTAAACTAGACCTCCAAGGAAGCAACGGTCACAAGTGAAGATCTCACCCCTGGCCAAGGTCAACTCGGATCTTAGGGCCCCGAGTTGGCCGTCTCGGGATCCAATCTCTTCCCTACCCCATCTAAGGGAGTCGTTTAGTCTCGCGAGCAACCAATCCTGAGATCTGACCCCTCGAGCCTCTGTCACTCCTCGAGCTTTTGCTCACGCTGTAGTTCCAAGTCCTGGAGGCATTTCTTCACCTCTAGAACAGCTTTGTCATGCTCCTAGCAGAACTCTCTTAGCTCCAGCAGCTCGACCTCCTAGCGGGATAGCCTCTCCCTATAGGCGTTTCAACGTCTCACTCCTCACCGAGCATCTTGAACTTAAGATGGTGGCGCCCTATCTCCTCATCCCTTTCGCGAAGGCGGAGCACCCCCTCTGCTTCTTTTGACACCGCCGAAACATGTCGATGAAAGCTTCTAGCCCACAGTTTCTCTTTGTTTGGGCCTTGAGTACTTCTTCTTAGGCCTGGGCTACAAAGGCTCTCATCATCAATCCAAGCAGCTAGGTGATCAATCTCCTGTGATAGAAGCTAACAAGAGACAAGAGCCCTTTGAGCATGCAGTTGTGTCACGAACGAATTCGGCCTAGGCATCACCTCCACTTAGGCCGACTATGGAAATTCCCAATGTGCCTTGTCCTCTTCCTCAAGGGATATGCCCTGGCCCGACCGGGGGGGACCCACATGCTGATCGTCGCTAGCCTCTCCTACAACTAGGTGTTTCAACGCCCATGTCCTTGAAGGCTTTACCACGTCCTTGATGTCTCCGCTGTCGGCTGAGGATTCCAATGCGTCCTCGTCAACAGGGCGTTTCATCAGAGTTTCTGCATTTGCCTCATTTTGTATTGTCCCTACCTCGGATAGAGCGCTAGATTGGGAGGAAGATGAAGATGTTGTTCCCCCGCCTAGGTCTACAACTAGGGGTCATCTTGGTCGCCTCGGGGAAAATCTTCGGTGGCTGAGCCAAAAGTGGGGGGTCTCACCTTTAGACGCTGTCGAGGGGAGTGAATGAGGAAGGCTCTCCCCTTGTCGATTCCCCCATTGCCTCAACCGTGGCTGCAACTGAAGATTTCTCATCTACAGGACACCAACAGTTACTGAACCCACCGATACGAGGTCTAGGAAGGTTATGAAGAAGGCCATAGTGAGCTCTTGCTCTACCTGGTCAGATACCGTGGACTGCTCCTGACCGCCCAGTGGGGCAGGAGCTATTGTGTCAAATCGTCCCTCGGGAAGGGAATTGGGTGGTCAACTCCCATCGCTACTACGAAACCGGCCTCTGCTTGCTCCATGACGGCTTGAATGTAGTTTGGGTAGGATGGGCTGTGTTGAGTCTCCGCTCTCCTCGTTTGCTTAGCCTGTTGTGCTGGTTGTGGGAATGCCCCAATCGACGTGATAGGCTGAGCTTGTGGAGTTTGGCTTGAGCTTCCAGGGCGAGGTGAAGCCCCTTCCCCTTGACTACTAGTGGAGTTCGACAACCCACGCTTGCTCTCAACGCGATCCCTTTTTCCCTTATCCTCTACGACAGGACTACGAGCCTCTTCTTACCATGAAAATCAAATGTCTCCCTTAGGAAGTTGCGGCCAGAAACCCTCGATTGGCTAGGAATTACTATAAACCATTCGATGTTCACCTTGGTCAGTAGAGCCTCACTCCAAACCTCCTTCTGGTACCCTTCCAGCCAGGCATAAACCCTCCCGATGAGTGCCCACTCATGGGCAGACAAGTTTATATTGAACTCCTTGTCATCAGGGACAACTCCACACACGACCCAAATGGGGAATTCTTAACCTCCTCTCGACACAAAGAACTTCTTGAACCAATACTTGATGTGGGAGAATCGTTGTTCATGGTGGCCCACCCGAAATTTGGGTTGGGACCTAAAACTACACACGTTGCCCTCACGACCCTAAATCTGATGGGTGTATAAGAACTCCCTGGCTGTCAGGTCAGGATAC
The DNA here is from genome assembly GCA_022457165.1 of Juglans mandshurica. Classification (NCBI taxonomy): domain Eukaryota; kingdom Viridiplantae; phylum Streptophyta; class Magnoliopsida; order Fagales; family Juglandaceae; genus Juglans; species Juglans mandshurica. The sequence continues at coordinate 12,859,335 of CM039634.1, forward strand.
TCCTTATCCTCGACACTCAGCACCATGCGCCAAACAACGAAGCATGACATCAATATCCTCCATGCATTAGGGTGGAGTTGCGCTAGGACTAGCTCAATGAAGTCCTGAAAATCCCTAACAGGGCTGCAGAAAGGAAGTCGCTATTCGTTCGAGAACATCATAGAAAATAGAGCCACTTTCAAGGTGAACCCCTTTGAGTCCATGGTCCCCTGGTTGGGTCCCGGGATCTCCAAGGTAATGTAGTATAATATCTAGAACGAATTATGCACAACATACATATCTGGGCGAGAGGTAGATTCTCACCAATGGTATCCCTTAAAATATTGGGAGACATCACGGGACAGATGCCCCAAACCTTGAAGGGGGTTTCGGGACGATGCGAATGTGAATCTCAAGATGAGGGATGAGAAGCATTCCTAGGAACCATCTCCTAGGGTTTGAGCAATGTTGAAAGATGAGTCAGCGAGAGAGGAGAGCAGATAATATGGGCAAGGAATGATCGGTTACTTGAGTTCGTTGCTAAAAATAGGCCCTCTAAGCCTATAGATAGTTGAAGTAGTGACAGGTGTCAATAGAAATGGGGTGTCGGTAGGGGTGTAACTGGTCCGGTCCGGTTTTAGACAAAATTTACAACCGAACCGGTATGTACCAGTTTTGTATTTTTCAAAACCGATTACGCCCCGGTTACCCTCCTAAACCGGTACCTCCGGTTTTACCGATTTTCGGTCTGGTCCAGTTTTTTTAAAATGTCAAAAACATATAATAAAGTGTTATTTTTTATGATAAAATGTTATTAATAATTGAATATATATATATTATGTTTAAAGCATATGATCAATTAAATTTTCATCTTTAAGATTAAACTTTTATTTTATAAATTATAATAACATTATCTTATATATAATTATATTAATAACATATTATCAAACAAATTACAAATGTTCATATTTAAGATTAACATTTGATGTTATACTTTATAAATTATAATATGAAATTATTTCATATATGATATATAATTATATATATTATATATAAGAATTTAATATATAATTATATATTATATATAAAACTTGTATATATAAAAATTTTGTATAATATATAAAATTAATTTATATATATATTTTCCAACCGGTCCGGTCCCGAAAACTACAGAACCGAAACCGGACCGGATCCGGCCAGTTTTCATAATATAGGAACCGGTTCCGAACCGGACCGGTTCAGAATCGGACAAACCGGTCCTGTCCGGACCGATTTTTCGGTTTAAATTTACACCCCTAGGTGTCGGGTGCAAGCTTCATAACTCCCGTCCTATGATTGAACGTGGAAAACGAGGCATTGCATGTTTTCCTAGGCACATGATCACAAACTACCACAGGTGCTGGTCATGGGGGTATGGAAATGTCGTAGAGGTGTCAAGGACAATTTCCATCATTCGTACAGTAAGAATTAATGGGGTAACTGGAAGGGAATATTCCCTCCCCTCTCCCCCTTTAATGGACCGGGCCTATGTCTATAATGCTTCAAGGCCCAAAAATTGGGATAATTGAACCTGGCCCACTGATGCAGGAAGAAGGCCCGTATGGGCATAAGCAAGATAATCGAACCTGGCCCACTGATGCAGGAAGAAGGCCCGTATGGGCATAAGCAACGGTGCATCCCCATCAGAGTAATGGGCAAAAGGCTGCGCCGCATCAAATGCGCCTGCATGGAGCGCGAGCATGAGATTCCGATTGGAGATCTTGTTGTCGACAAGGAACTATCGCATTTAATGGGGGCAGTAGGACAATCTGAGCTGACAAGATCCCAACGGAAAGGATATAAGTAGCGTAAAGCTGACAAATGAAAGGGGAATCACTCAATATGCATTCCTGACTCTCTCTCTCTCTCTCTCTCTCTCTCTCTCTTCACTCTGGTTCTCCCACGGAAACCTTCTTCTGACTTGGGCATCGGAGTTGTCCTAGACACACCCAACCACCCCATCTTATTTCTTTTACAAATTCAGGATGCGGTTCAAGGCTGGTGGTTACGAAACACGTCTTAACATTAGGTTTCTGAACTTTTGCTTTCTTCTTTGCCCAAAAGCATCTCCCACCTTCTCTCATTACTGGATTGAGTAATAGGAGCTAGGCCGTTATGGATGTGGAACATGTGTGTCACATTCAATGGATTCAATTCTAATAAAAAGATTTAGGCTCAAGCTTAACTTTATGTCTGGTTCATGGTGATAGTTATTAATGTTGGTCATAGAGTGGCGACAATGACACATCAAATGAGATAAGTTTGACGTTTGGATACAAGAGGATGTCTAAAATCTCACCATATTTTCTTGTATCCAAATGTCATGAGGCTAAAATCAACAAATTCAAAATTCATTTGCCTGTGTCTTGATAAGTGTCATCCCCATTTGTTGTGAAAACATGGGGATGACACTTATCAAGCAAATAAACAATCACACCACACAAAATTAACGTGGTTCGACAGTGTGCCTATGTCAACATAGTTGTAGATAATCTTATTATTTTGAGGAATGAAAAATATTCTTTGGAGCGAAATTCATTGTTCAGAATAGGCTATATTGTTCATTAAGTACATATTTATAGTGTCACACAATGGAAGCCATAATTTTCACTTTTCTGTGTTTCGCTCGAGCGGAGTGTCAAGCGCTTCTCGAGCGAACTTTTTATTCGATGTTCGCTCGAACGAACTGTCGAGCAAACTCTTTGCCTGAACTTTGCTTGAGCAACCTGTCGCGCAAACTTCAAGCACTTCTTGAATCCAAGCTTGTGATAGGCCCACTCCCATGGCCCAAACCTTATTAAAACTCCACCAAACAATGGTATTAAAATCTTGGCGGGTTGGTTCATCAAATCAAGCTTGCATATTATATAGGAAAAATATAAAATATTACAAACGATTAAGGAGGGTCTTTCCCACTATCGGTATACAAAATAGTAGAAGGAATAATTTCTAATGGAATGCTATCAAACAAAGAGTTTGTAGTTGCCCATTGGGAAACCGAGTGCGCAAATCGATTTTGAGATCGATCAATCTTATTAAAACTTCAGCCCATGCGAGATTTCAACGAGTTTGCAATATCTTTCGAAATTGGTGCTATTTGCCAGATTCGAGCGAATATCTACTTGCATTCAAATATTTAAGATCGAGTATATGCATTATCCATATTAAAAGATATGTTCTAGCTAAATACCTAGCTTCATATTGTCTTAAGCTTATGCTTTTGGACCTTTCTATATTTTCATATAGTTTATGGGGTTTTATATATATATATATATATATATATATATATATATATATATCTATTCTTTGGCCCATTTCAAAGTTATAAAATTTAAAAGAAAAATAATTATGTAAAATTGGCGTTTGTCCAAAAAATTTAAACTAATAAGAAAGGTAGATTATCTTAACAACTAAATTAATTATAAAAACACAGAAAAAACTAAAATAATAAACCTAAAAAATGATAAAAATAAAATAAAATTCATAAAATCAATTTTAAGAAAATAATTGATTAAATTTATAAATAATAAAGAGCATAATATACTTAAAACAAAAAAATAATAAAAAAATTTGAAAAATAAAAGCCCATCTATGAGGGGTGGCCGCCCTTGACGACCACCACTTTGGGCAGCATAAAAGGGTACCGAAGGTGGCTACCCATTTGGGTGGCTCATATAAGGTGGGTCACCCATAGGATGCCCTAACCAAACGGGTGGCCATCTCCTTGCAGTTGTTTTTTGTTTTTTTTCATTATATTTTTATTCTTATTTTCAAACTTTATTATGTATTTTATTTCTCTTTTTATAATAATAAAAAAAGGGTAAGAGATAGTGGGCCACCGGAAGTGTAGGGGCGGATAGTGCAACCAGTCTGCCCATGCAGTACTAGGCCGCGATCTGTGCGTTAATCCAGCCTAGATAAAACTTGGCCCGTGTGCACAATCTTAACTTCTTGTTTGCATGTATTGGACATTTGTCCCACAACTATCCTTGTTGGAGACAGAAATGTACAAGTTGGAAAAAGTCATTGTTATCCTACAATAACTCCATGTTTTTTTTTTTTTTTCTATGTCTATGTAACTATTATTATTCTTCTTTAGGGCAACTTAATACAAATCGAGGTTTAAGGTAAAATTTAAAATATTTTTTATAATAAAATGAAACATATATCATTATATTAAGAGTTTTGCGACACAACCTCCACCATACTCTACACTCTATATTTTTTTAAATTTTTAATATTTTTTTTAAGTTTTTTTTTAGTTTATTCTTTTTAAATTATTTCAATTTTTATTCATTATTCATATAATAAATATTTAATAAAAGAAAAAATAATAAAAATTAAAAATAATGTGGAGTGTGGAGTGTTAGGAGGTTATGAAGATTTTTTGTTATATTAAATATTGTTCAAAATTTTAAATAAAATGAGGTTTTGTTATAATTTTTTGAATAATTTTTTCTAATATCATGGGGCGGCCTTGCACGAGAAAATATTAAAACGAGGCTCTCTTTAAATTTTTATTTAATGTAATGATTTATTTTTTCTAAAAAATATTTACTTTTGGGATTCTTGTATAGGTGAGGCCTAAGCCAATAATAAGGCTTCGTTTGGATACTAAGAGTATTACAGATGATTTGTGAATAATAATAAAAATAATTTATAAATAATAATTAAGTAATATAAGAAATTGATAATATCTAAAAATAGTTATATTCCCAAAGATTAGTGGCCTTACCCTTGGACCTGCTCTATTCTTCTTAGTGGCTATGAACTCTGTTACTCGTTTCAACTTACTAAAACCAAGAATGGTATTTTAATCCGTGTTCAATTTTTAACTTAAAGTGCTAATTTTAACAAATACACGAAGACAGACATCCTAGGATTCAAAAATAAGGATAGGCATATTATATTTAAGCCTGTAAGAGCATTGTCATTGAATTATGCAAATGTAAATAAAATAGATAATTTAGTTAATAGAAAATAAAAATAATTTGTATTGAATTATGTAAATGTAAACTAAAATGACTTTCAGCTACATTAAATCAATTCTTATGGTTTTATTTGATCTTCACTGTAACTCAGCCAAATCTATTAAACAATTATTTCTTCCGTCGGAATATTCTCTCTCTTCCCACTACTAAATTGCATTTTGGTAAAGAAAATCGTCCTCCCGTCCAAGACCCATGCGCGTGCTAGTCCTAGTCATTTGCTGGCAAGTAGTAGTTTACCAACCACCAAGAAAAAAAAAAAAAAAAAAGAAAGTAGTTCTACGGTTCTATCTTCTGCTGCAATTGAGCAGGTGTTTTTTTTATGTTTCTACCTTGTGCTCATTCAGGTGTTTTTTTTAGATGAAAATATAATAAATAGGTATTTTTTTCAATGGTGTTGTATGAAATATTTAGAATGTATTTACTGCAGTCCAAGACCCATCCACATCTTCATCCAAGTCTCATATGGTATATTATTAATATTTTTATATAGCTCTTAATTTAGAAACAAAATTAATAGAACAAAAAAAATTATTAAATTTATAATATTTTATTATTATTTTGACTAATATATGGATAATCTAACGTGTGAATAAATTTGAAGTGAAATAGTCAAATATAAAATCATGTCATATTATGTAAATTTTGCATTTGCATTTATATAATCCAATACTAATGCTCGGGACACAAATGGTTGTGCAAGGGCATACACAGATACAAGGGCCACGACACTGCCACGTTAGGGCTCACAACCATATCAGCCCTTGTACAGTCATACACGGGCTTCCATGCTTCTAGAGTTTTTCTTTTATATTATACCGGAAAAATAATTTATACAAATTTTAAATAGACAAGTCTCGTATAAGTTCTTGTAAAAAAGTGAATGTCACTTATTTTTTTTTTAGTGAGACCCATATTTTTATAAAAGAATTGTATGAGACTTATCTATTTGAGACTTATTACTCATTATTCCGTTGCGAAATCTCTTACTAGTGTGTTGTAATTTGTTGCAACTTCAACTAATTTGGCTGGATGTGGTGCATCGAGATGTTTTTATAAAGAATAATGATATATTTAAGTCTTAAATATACAAGTATCACCTATATTTTTTTATAAAACATAAAAAGTGTGAAAACTCAAACTCCAGACCTCCCTTTTAGAAGTTAGGAGTTATGCCAATCACGTCACGTGTCTTTGACTAAGATTTATATATTTGAAACTTGTCTATAACATTACTTTTATAAATTATAGTTTTTATTCAATAGAGATCACTTTATTATATTGTAACGGCTTTCTCCGTGTGCTTTAAAATCTGGAGGTAGTGTGGTCAAGTTGTTAACAAAAGTCAAGTCTTTCAAGTTCATCTGTACAAGACTGGAATCTTACACTCAAATAGTAGTTAGTTAGGGTCGAGTTATTACGCCAATGCACAAATGGTCTAATTAATGATCTTAAACTAGGATTTTCATCCCGCCCCCCAAAATAAAAGACCTCGGTTGAATCGCTCGAACATAATATTAAGAGTGATCATGATGTATATAATTTTAAAGTCCATAAATCTCGTGTATTTTTTTTTTTTTAAAAAAAGTGAGATATATTATTAAAAAAATAATTTTTTATATGAATCTTAAATTTATCTATTATTTTCAAACGAAGTACACGAGACTAAAAATATCAATTCTTTAATATTAGTGTTTGAAGGGAAACAAATTCTTCCTTTTGTATTTCTACTTTTCCTAACCGATGATTTTTAAGAAAATGAATATGGGTCTCTTCAAAAAACATCTCAGGACAACAAACTATAGTGCACATTTAGCATCCATTGCCTCCAATCACATTTCGCACATCTATACAAACTGAAAAAAACTGCCATTTAAGACGACACGAGTAATGCTACATACAGTCGTGGAGTGCGCAAATGCCGTGCAATCACTTTGAAAAAGAGTGAGATCCACTATTAAAAAATTAATTTCACTCTCTCTCCCACTTGAACCTCTTGGGATCTTGATCCCACAATGTTTGTCCTTATCCAACATTTCATAGAACATACGATATTATTGTAAAGATTAAATTAATCTTGTTTGGATAGTGAGATGAGATGATATATGAATAATAGTGAAATAGTTTAAGTTAGGATGTTTGAGTTTTGGGAAAGGAGAGAGAAAAAATTGAATAAAAATATTATTAAAGTTAAAATATTATTATAATATAATTTTTTAATATAATTTTTGTTTTAGTATTTGAAAAAGTTGAATTGTTTTTTACATTTTGTTTGAAAGTTAAGAAAATTTGTAATGATTAGATGAAAAAGTTAAAAATTTGAAATTAAAAATGTTTGTATTTATGGTATTTAGATATTGAAATGAGATGAGACGAGAGGTGAATATCTTGCTATCCAAACCTAAGTCTCTCAAAATCACTTCTAGGGATGGATTTTGTTTTTATCTCTATTGTACCAACTTATTGCAGTGATAATGAGAGAGAGAGAAAGAGAGAGGAGTGAAGAAAGACCAAAAACGGGAGGATATTTGCAAGAAAAAGAAAGTGGTTAAGTGGAGAAGATACCAATCTTTATGTGGTTAACATCTTAAAAGTATAACTTATTAAGCAAACAGTATAAAAGCACATGCAAATGTATCAATACAACTCAGAAAAACCACACCAAATCCAGGATACATTAGGGTATAAATATTCCCCACAACCCAAAAAAAGTTAGAAAAATAAAGTACAGCTCAATAAAACAAAGCAAGATAGAAGGAAAGGTGGTCCTACTTTCCCTCTACCATTATCCCACACAGGCTGTTAAAGGAAACCCAAATAATGCAAAGTCTTGTTGATCACATGCAATAAAAAAAGCAAACTGACACCAACACATGCCATTGCCTTCCAATTGCTGCCAATCTCCTTGGCCCCCGGAACCCACCTTTGCACCACACCCATATCCCTATCCCTTCTACTCCCTAACAATCAATCCCTTCTAAATTATCTATTTCAAATACACACACTGTCATAAAAAAAAAAAAAAAAAAAAAAGTCACAGCGTCTCACAAGTGAATCCAATTACTATCTTTTCAGTATTGTACACAACCATTAACCCCAAAATATAGTTAGCAAACTATGCAATCTGCTTGAGCACTTCTAGATTATCTTCTCTCCTTATTCTTTGATGTAATTTGAGTCTATAGAGCCGGTTCTGTGGCGGCGCGGCGGGTGGCTGCCATCAAGGAACACTGGAGGTGCCTGTGGCAAGTGATCAGGTGGTCGTTGGTGAGGCCGGCGGCTTGCATAAACGAATGAACCACGGTCGGACCAACGAACCTGAAGTTCCTCCTCACCATGTCTTTGCTAATGCACTCTGATTTTGATGTCTTCACAGGGATTTTGTGGCCTGCTTTGTATTGAGTGGAGATTGGCTTGTGATTGACAAACCCCCAAATATACTTGTCAAATGACCCAAACTCTTTCTTAATCTGAGACAGCAAAATTTGCATGACAATAAACGTTTGGAAAACTCGTGGAAATCCCTTTTTTTTGCAATATAATATGACACAAATTTCTTCACATTTTGCATAGAGTTTAACTGGCCATGTGGGGCGTGCTTTTTAAAATCAGGGCAGTTTAAAAAGCTGTTGACAATCGATTCAGATACTGTAGCAATGCGCATTTGGATTTGTCTTTTCCTACTTGAAAGTCCATTTAAACCAGGAAAAATTGCATTTTAAGTGTGATCGATCATAAGGTCTTGAAAAGAAGGAACTGAAGACAGATTGAAGAGTGAAAAGGACCAATGGTTTGTGTGGTTTGATGCTTTTCCTATTTTCTGTTCTTTTTATCCTTTTCTGGTAGAATGAAATAGGATGCCTTAATAGTTTAATTACCTCAAGAATTCGGTTAGAGTTGTCGACGACACCCCTAACTCTGCTTATGTCAATGCCATATTCTGAACTAATTGACATCATTTGTTTATCACTCAACTTGGCAATAGTTTCTGCATCAAATCCTGAAAATGCATTCCTGAATCAAGAAAAAAATGTTTTGTATCTGTTAATCTCACGAGAAAATATGACACAAAAACTAATTCCATTGTGTGTGTTGGTGGAAAGAAAGAACCCAACCTGAAACCTTGGCGTTTTTTCAAGATTGAGCTCCAATCTGAACCAACCTGAGCACCACTTAAGACCAACAATTCAAGCAACATCCTGCTTGACAGAGAAGGGATAGGAAATCAGTCATATTATGGGCGTGTGTGTGAATGCGAGAGAGAGAGAGAGGAAAGAGGGACAGAGAGGCTTACTTGTCATCATGGACAGGAACTCCCCATTCTTCATCATGGTAAGCGACATAGATGGGATCTGTGCATGAAAAAAGAAGATATTGATCAACAAAGCTCATAGCATTTTCAAAGTAAAATAATAAGAATCATTGTACAAATGTTTACATACCTGAATAGGGAGTGATAAAACTGCATCTCTTCTCTTCTTCAGTGTTTTTTGTTGTGATATCACTCGAAGAATCAAAGGGAACCACTTTCTCAAACTTTTCAGACTTTGATCTTCCATAATGGGCAATTCTCATCTTTCTCTGAGCCTGAAGCAGAGCCATCTGTTCCCTCCTCCCCGCAGCAATGCTTCCTGGAGACTCGGTGATCAAAGATGAAGAGTAACTCAAGGATGCCTCCACAAGAGGAGAAACCCCAACACAACTCACTGCAGCTCCATCGCCATAAATAATACCCTTGAAACTTTTCGACTTCTTCCTCTCTAAAGTGGGAGTTTTTGTGGAAACTTTTGGGATGACAATCTTCTCTGCACTCAAACTCAAGCCACTGGGGTCATTCCCTCGCTTAACTGCAGGGGGTCTCGGGGATTTCAACTTTGGAGAGATTGGAGGTGTTAGCAAAGCCTTGGTTTTAGGACTAGTAGCAGAAGTTGGCAGAGGTGGTGGTGGTGCCAGAGGGGAAGGTGTTGGGGACACTTTCTTCAACGAATTACGCCTTTCCAATCTAGGAACAAGATTGCAGGTGGGTTGAAGGACCGGCCTGCCATTGATTCTAGCAACAGTGGGGGTTGGAATGGCATCAATGCCAACAGTCACTTTGGCCTGGGAGCTGCACATGGTGCAGAAGAAATGGCAGGAAAATTGAAGGCAGGGAAGGAAGGAAGGAAGGAGTGTGATTTTGAGGGTGGATGTGTGGCAGAGGAGGAAGGGGAGGCAGGTGGGGGTTTTATAAAGGGGAAAAGTGGGGACAGATAAAAGGGAGGGAACTTGTAACATGGGGGGGAGGTTGAGGTCTGCCATGTGCATGATGCTCTTTCTTCCTTCCATTTTCATAACTCCGGGAAAATAACTAGTTTTAAATTGACATGTCAGAACAGACCTCCTTCCTCCATTATAGAATTCCTTTCAAGTTCAAGAACATGTCATTCTTAAATCTAGTTTAATGATCCAAAAGCCACCGTTTTAGACCAACTTCATCCTCTATTCTTTCTGCCATTAATGCCAAAACTTTTTTTAACAAATGCTCATTCAACCATTTAGGAAAAAGAAAATGACATTATACATATAATTCGTTCCCTTGAGTTACATATCCCCATATTATATAGCTTCAGTAACGCTAGATACAATTTTAAGGTGTGCAAGTTTCACATTTTTTTTTTAAAAAAAATGGAAAACACTATTAAAATTTTTTTTTTTTCATTTTTGATCTTAAATTTATCCAATTTTTTTCGGAGTGAGTGTGTTGGGCGTGCACTCCCTAGCACTGCATATATCATTTCTCACGTTACCTTTTGTGCCTACACTTACTACGACATATTTTAAGTGATTATATAAATATGTATATTATATACTAATTATTTAAATATGTTATATAATATATGTGATTGAGGATGATAAAATTTAAGTCTAAGAAAATCTAGATATTACAATAACACTTTTTAGTGGCTTTTCATATATTTGTGTTCACCAAAGCTTTTTTTTTTCTTGCTCTCTCTCTCTCCCTGTTCTTTATAGTTTATAAGAGAGAAGACATAAAAAGAATTAATAAAACAATTTTCATATATTAATAATACATGTTGGTTTAGTAGCGCACAAAACTAAATTCCCCAACTCTGGAATTAAAAAAAAAATCAAAATGTTCAAAACTTGTTACACCAATGGATCGTTTTTTCTGAAGACTTTCTTACTACAAATGATGTCATGTTGACCATCGGTAAGTAAAATTCAGGACCAAGTATTACGTGATTTTGAAGTATGGATACGTAGTACTTGGTAATCTAATTTTATTAGGGAATGTCAAATTATAAAATTGATATATATTTATATAAATAATGCTAATTATTTAATATTTTAAATTATGATGAAAATATTATCTTATTTATGCTTACGAACTAACAACTACTTTTGGGGTTAATTACCTTTTGCGAATGAATATAATAATTAAATCTACTTCTCCTCATCACCTAAATTCGAATCTTGAGATTAATGTTAAGAATATAATACAAATTATGAAGGCCTCGTTTGGAGAATGAGATGAGATGAAATGAAAAATCTGTAAATAGTAGTGAAATAGCTTGAGTTAATATATTTTATTGGGTTTTGAAAAATGAGAGAAAAAATTAAATAAAAATATTATAAAATTAAAATATTATTAAAATATATTTTTAATATAAATTTTGTTTAGGGATTTGAATAATCTGAATTATTTGTTGTGTTTTGTTTGAAAGTTCGAAAAATTTATAAATGATTAGATAATGATTATATGAAAAAATTAAAAATTTGAAATTAAAAAGTGTTTGTGTTTGAACGATGTTTGAGAAGGAAATTATGATAAATTCTAAAATGAGATGGGTTTCCAAATGAGAACAAAATCTTCATATTTTCATCTATTTAAACTTTTAAAACAACTTATGATTTCATAACTTTGAGAGTAGATAATAGATGATGGCTTGAAATTATTATATCCTTGGAATTTTTGGGATGTGGCCCCTTTACTGATCAGCTATATTGGCAAGAATATTAGAGAGCGGGGGGGCCTCATTTCTCAGAGTCAGAGAATACGAAACCTTGCTTGAAAGTGAGACTAGCCCTCCCCCCATTATATATATATATTTTACTTTCTACTTTTCTTTTTTAGGAGGAGGCGGAATGCATGCACATGTACTGTTAGAGTCGACTGAGAAAGAGTTAGTGCTGCAATGTAAATTCAGATCACAGAGCTTTGGTGCTTGTCATAAGAATAGAAACAAACAGTAACGTTGACTGATAGTTGGATGCTGAATGAATCTGAAAATTACATGTTTAACGAGCATTTGAAACTTTTAGGATTAATTATACTTTACACCTTCGAAATTTCACTCAATTTATAATGTGTCTCCGAAACTAAAATTGCATCAAAGTGGACCCGCTTACTTTCAAAATTTATCAATCCCTCCCTTCAGTCTACTAGTACCGTCAAATGTAACAGAAAGTGCCTCCATGTGCTACTCATGTGCATAACATTTACTACAAATATATAATTTTCATCTAATTTATTATCATTGACCATATAAAATAATATATGCTATCAATTAATAATAAAATCATATAAAATAATATATGCTATCAATTAAATTTTTTTACTATAATTATATTTATGATGTTGATAGTTACTATTTACTAACTTAGACTTTACTCTTTAGTATGCATAATTATTAATAATTATTGATAGCATATATTATTTTATACTTAATATGGTCAATAATAATAAATTAGATGAAAATTATATTTTTACAATAAATATTATGCACGTAAGTAGCACGTAGAGGCACTTTCTGTTACATTTGACGGTGCTGATAGATGGAAGGGGGGATTGATAAGTTTTGAAAGTAAACGGGTCCACTTTGATGTAATTATTAGTTTTGGAGGTACATTATGAATTGAGTGAAAGTTCGAGAGGGCAAAGTGTAATTAATCCAAACTTTTAAGGAAATTGATACACATACTGAAAAACATGATTTTTATAAATAATATATAAAAATAATATCGTTTTATAAAAATAGTACTCTCAATTTAAATAATAAGGGTTGTGTACTTAATTAACTTTTAAACTTAAAACTACAATGAAAAATCCTAAAGACTATTATCACTTTATTAAAATACTATTATTTAAAATAAATACTTTTGTTGATTTAATTTTAAATGTTGCATATCATCTTCTATTTTTTATAAATTTGTAAAGATATTGTGTTTATATCCATCTATTCAAAGTTAAAATCATAGAGGATGTATTAAAAAATGGGGTTATTTGTAAAACTAGTACTTGAGTTTTCACGTTTTTACAAGTCTAGACTTAGGTTTTCAATTTTCACAAAATTGATACTTAAACTTTAAAAAATTCGCAATTAGATATTTTAGCCAATCTCTTGTTAGAAAACGTTGAAACATGGCTAGATTAGTGTGAGATTGATTGAGATATCTAATTCCGAGTATTTTAAAATTTAAATATTAATTTTATAAGAAATTTTTTCTTATCAGTTATTATTCACTATCCCACATCCTATGAAAAATACCTCCACACTCAATGAAAAACATTCCTACACTCTATAAAAAAAAAAAAAAAAAAACTATAAATTTAAAGTATAAAAATAAATAGTGGCTGATGCATAGAATTCCTCATTTTATAAAAATTAAAAGAGATAGCTAGATTTCAATTTGTAAAATCTTGAAAATCAAATACTAATTTTACAATTAACTGTGAAAAAAAAAAATCAATTCGGATTACCATAAAAGACAAAGTCTTTACCAATTAATACTGCATGCATCATGTATCATGTTTCCAATATTGCTACTATTATTCTTGGCCCATGTGGCATCATTGCTAGGTTTTACCAACCAATTGATACTACATCATCTAGGTGCATTCACAAGGAACCCATAAAGACAAAATGTCCGATCAACTCTAATTACCTCAAAAAGAATAAGGTGTGAAATGCATGAATCATGAATGAGACACTGTTTTCTATTATTACCTTATCAATTCTAGATCCCTTTATACCACAGCCAGGTTTTACCTTACCTACCATCATTCATCCTAAATTCTTGCATTATAGTTCACTGTCCATTCACTAGGGGCCAAAAAGAACATATATTTACAAGAATAATTTAAAAAAAAATTATAACACGGTCCGGCTTAGGTCTCATGTATGCATGGATAAAAGTTAGGGACTTAAATTTTGATGGAAGTAATATTTTTATATAAGAGTAATGTTAGATGTAGTCGTGGAGTGCGCAAGCGCCGTACAGTCTCTTTGAAAAAATATTTTACAGTCTATTAAAAAAATATTTTTGTTTCATGTGGGTTCTATATATACTCACTTTTTTTAAAGTGATTGCACGGTCCTTACGCACTTACGACTGCAACTACCATTTTTGTTTATATAAGGAGATGAGATCAATTACATATGCATGCCATTTTTATTTTTTTTTATAACAAGTGGAAAAAACTTAACTCATGCGAAAACAAATTATAGCTAGTACTAGAGAATCACCTGTCCATAGAGTTCTTTTGTCTTTTAAATATGAGAAATATATAGATATATAAAGTTGAACATACAATATTATTTATTGTTATAATTTGTATAAATATTACAAATGCTGTAAAATATATAATTTTACTTCATGTCTGTCTCTCACTATAATAAAAACGAGTATTTGTAATGAGATAAACTATTGCTAATAAGCATTTTTCTTGTAGTGGATGTCTTTAACTTGAAACCTCAAATTTAAAAGATAAGACTTGATAGAGAACTTGATCTTTCAATTCACCCAATCCATAGTCTACCTTTGTTGTGTGATCACCGGGGCCAGCACATGAGCTGCTGCATGCTAATAATTGGTTTGAAGTTTGGTTTTTGGGGTTAGGGTTTGGAATAATATATATATATATATATATATATATATATATATATATATATATATATATATATATATATATATATAGCAAGCAAGCTAGGTAGCTACCACGTATCAGCCTTTGGCATTATAAACTGATGGCACGAAAGGGACATCCCATGTGATTATGTAAGCTGACACTAGCATTATTCTAACGAACAACATACATCGATCATGCTTGCTTCTGAAATGTCAATCTGCCATCCATGCATAATATTCTATCCCTTTCATGCATGTGTTCTTCTTCTTTTATTTGTTTCTATATAAATCATGTTCAAGGACCCCACATGAACTACAAGCTAGCTAGCTTCTTCTTTGTTTCCAAGAGGCTTCGATCGGCCATTAATATGAATTATTCAGATTTGATTCTATTCTCTGATCGTGATCTACACTACAACAAATTTGACTTTCCTAACAGTAATTTTTTGAGACGAAATTTAAATTTTGTCCCAAAAAATTGATGACTTTAGAAAACTGTTTGACCGGATAAATATTCGTTCGAACAAGATCTTCTGTGACGAATTAAATCGTCTCAAAAAGTTTTGTCTATTCGAACGGATAAAATCCATTTGAATAGTAAAATCTTGGCAGGGAAGTAATTTATTATTCCGAAGAAAGTTCAAAACCGTTCGAACGTGAAATTTTGTTGTTCGAACGGAAAATATTTGGTGGCAAAACCTGGTGGGAAAGTTTCTAGACCGTTCGAATTGAACATATTTAGTTCGAACATATTCAAACACCACACTTATACATTCGAACGTATAATATTAATCTCGGTACGTAACTCAAAATATAAAAAATATATATATCATATATATGAATTCATAAATTAATTTAATAATATTTTAATGATTTTTTTATGTTAAACAAGATTTTTAGTTAAATAAATATTATCAGTCATACACCACATAATATAAATCAATAATTCTCCAGAAAAGACAAAATATTTAATTTATAACTAAAGCAAATTATCAAAACATCATATATACTATCCATAACTATAACAAAAAAAAAATAAATAAAAAATAGAAACTATTGTGATGTGAGGTCTCTGCACATATCCTCAACTGCAGCTAATTGTCTCTCTACCTGTGTCAGTCAAGTACTGAGCGTGACCTGAATTACATTACTGGCATGAATCTCTATACGTAACTCAAAGATGCTATCAATAATCTCTATACATAACTCAGAGATGTTAGCAGTAATCTCTGTACGCAACTCAGACATGACAGTATGCACTGCGTCGATCACTGCTGATGTGTGTATGCTGATCTCAGCATGCAGTATGTCGGCCATCTCCTCGCGAGTAGATGTGCGTGATGCCTCGGCCTGTGTAGATGCCTCACCAACCGATACTCTATGATCTTCCAGCTATACATCTCTCTGAATATCAGCTCTGTCAGGAATAGGTCCACGAAAATGAAGTCTCGAGTGTCCCGTGCTCTGTGACAGGGTGGTGCTGTTGATCGGTCTTATCGGCTCCCGTGCATGCTCGGCAACTTTTGGCATGACCCCAGAATGTAGCAAAAATTGAGTGATCAGGATCCCAAACTGCAATAATCTGTTGTAATGTACTGAACCTCTGATCGGATCCTTTCAAATATATACACCACAAGGTCAATCACGAGCGACCTGTATCATAAATTTCGTTCGATCCATGCCAACCTCGGTCTTTTACTGTCGAGGGTCAATATTATTGGTGATTATCAGATTCATAATTTTGAAGAAAGAAGATAAATCTGCCTACCTAATGCTCTTCATCCCATTATACACTGGAGCATCTGGACCAACAATCAGGTCTCTGACCTTATGATCAGCAAGTGTATCGACCTCATTTGTGTAAACTGGTCCCTCGTCCTGAGTGGTATCTGCATCAGAATGATCAGACTCTCTAGGCAACAGGTTCGGATAGATATCGACCAACCTAGGAATACTGAGATATGCACTGAGTCCGTCCACTGAAAATATAATAGGAGCTCCTCAGATATAGATCCTGTATGCCCCTCCATCATTTGGATTGGCACCACCGAACTCTTTATAGAACTCAGTAACGATGTCAATATAGGAAATGAGCTCCATTCCTTCTTCTCACTGATCTAGGATTGGTGTCCAACCACGATCGTTGAATACTGATGGGAGGGAATGACCCTCCCATATAACAGTCACAACATCATAAAGTTTTACCTGCCGCTCAAGTAAAAGAGTCCACTCTCGAACTATTTGGATGGAATGTTTGCCTAATCTGCCACGTTTACGTCCCCTATAAGACATTATTATGAACCTGAAATTTAAAAAATAAAATATATATTCAACATTAGTGATAAAATCTAATATGAGAAAAGATTCAAAAATTATATACTAATAGCAATTTAATAAATTAATTAATAGAACAATTTAATAAAAAGATGAAAATAATTTAATAAGCTAATATAAAATAATTGGTTTGAACGGAATCTGTAGTGGTTGAACGGACAAAAAATGGTCAAACGCAAAACATCTTCTTTGGTTCAAACCGTTCGAACGCCAAAAAAGTGTTCGATCGGACAGGGTAAACCCGTTCGAACGTGTTTGAACAGAAAACAGATTGAGCTTGCCCATGGCTGAGTCAACTCAGCGGCCATGAAAACATTTAAAAATATATCGATTCGGTGAGTTTCTTTGACAAAACGCATATTACTCTTCATTTCTACACATCCTACGGTGGATTTGTGGTGTTCTACGGTGCTATTGATGGAAAAATATAATTTTTCTAGAAAAAAACAAATAAAACGATAAAACTCTAAAAATAAACGGTAAAATAATTTATAAACAGCATACCTTTACTTTAGGTGGAAGAGTGCTCGCGGTGGATGATGATTATGGTGGCAGATGACGGCGATTGATGTTCGTTCAAACATTTTCTTTCGTTTTCAAACGGTTGGGGAGGGCAGCGTTGAAATGGCTTCGCCCGCAGGAACATATATGTGCAGAATTGTTCAAACGCTATATTTAACCATTTGAACGGTTTTAAGATACTGTTCGAATGGTAATATTTACCGATCGAACGGTAATTATTTCAAATTTAGTAAAAATGTATATTATAATATATTATAATTAGTATCTATTTTAAATAAAATTTATAATACTATAATTTAGTATAATATATATACTATTATAGTATTATCTTGTATAAATTTAATATTATAGTATATTATATATATATACACTATGATAGTATAATATTTTAAATGAAAGTTATAGATGTAAAAGTTTGGTTAGGATTAGGTGACTAAGTTGATAAGGTTGTATAGGATTAGGTGACTAAAATGATAGAGTTTATCCTATCATTAAGTTGGTAAATTATTTATTAATTTTATTTATAACAATATTAAATTTATCTATGAGGTATTAGAGGTTATTTAGATAAGTCATAAGTGGGAAAATCGAGTCTCAAGGAATCTGCTCTTATCCAGAGAAGAGGTTGATATGAAATCTGTTACTGTAGTGAAGAGTTATCGCAAAATATCAGCATTCCGTCAGGAGACGACTTTGCGACCGTCAACAGAGTCCTACTACAGATCAAATTCCTACCAGACTTATTCCATCAACAGAGTCCTACTGCAGATCAAACTCCTATAAGATTTATTTTGTTAGCAGAATCCTACTGCAATTGAAATTGATTTTTAGATTGTTTATTTAAGAGATCCTATTGGTTAGGATCAGTAGAGATTCAGATCTGCATATTTTCTAGAGTACTTTCCAGTGCATATTTTGGTAAGAAAATTCATCGGAGAATTTTCATACTGTTTCTCTCAGAGAGTGGTACTAGAGTATGAGAAAATTCTCAAGAGAATTCTCAAGTGTTTTATCTCTCTTTTTTAGAGCGTGCATACTCCGTGTCGAAGTTGAGGTGATCGAATTCAGCCACTGGAGTTCCAGGAGAAAAAGTCAATGTTTGAAAATTATCAGAGGTTCTAGCTGCTACTGTAGTAGAAGACAAATGAGTCATTTGTTTGGTCAAGTAAAAGTTTCAATTGACAAATGTTTTGTAATTGAGCTTTACTTGTAATTAATTTTCAAATAATAAAATTGATTTTTCTGGGTTTGGCTACCCCGTAGGGTTTTACCTTTAAAGAGTTCTTTAAAAAGTTTCCATTCGATACCAATTTTGGTGTTACGCACTTTGTTTATTTTATGTTATTGCTTAATTAATAAATGATAGCATGCTTGACGACTAACCAATTTGTTGAGTGAATTGGTAGATATTTCCGCTGCATTACGATACAGGGGTACTTGGGTAATTTCAATTGGTATTAGAGCGTGGTTCACTCATCCAAGTGTGATCCGTGTCCCTGTAGATCATATCATCGTCATTATATGTCCCGTCACACTTTGATGGGGAAAACTATACTTATTGGAAAGTTCATATGAGGGTTTTCCTAAAATCTTTAGACGAACGTGTGTGTGACATTAAGCGATAGGTCTATGTGCATGTTTTTGCATTCTTTGCATATCATTAGCCTAGGACATGCATTTTTGTTTAGTTTTTGTTTTATGTTTATGTTTTTTAGTGTAAAATACATATTTTTCTATTTTTTTTTGAAGTGCATGCTTGATATGTCAAAACTTTGAGTACATGTGTTCTCAAGAAATAAATTTTTGAGTTTATGCATCTCTCTACTTTGTGCAATTCACTTTGTGCATACTAACCCTATGAGTCATCTTGACAAAGTTCATTTACAAACACTGTGAGGAACTTATATGTATATTCATTATAATTAAGTTCCATATTTATTATTGAGATGCTCACTATAGAGGGAGTCATGCCTTGAATTGACTAATACTAGTTGAACTTAGTACAATAAAAAATAGATTTTCCCTTGCCAAACACAAATAGTTGATCCGTATAGAAAAAGTCAGTGTTATATCATTGCGAAAAAAGACAAACACCATTCATAGATCTATCTCTTAAGTCTTTATAGAAAGAATCGTGGATCAAATCATTGTGGAAAAATATAAGCAACAAAATTGGGCAAGAAAGGGGTTGCGCAAACTAATGTTTGGAGGAGATACTCATGTATCTAGGCCCTAGCATAAAATTTGACTTTTGAGGTAAGTGACAAACTCTTGGGAGCATCTATAAGAAGAAAATACTCTTGAATAATATTATCAAGAATATCTTGAAGAGAAAAAGAAATAAAGAGTTATTTTTTATATAAGTTTGCTCACTCACACACTCACATGAACTTTTGACATTGATGATCTTATGAGGTGTGAACATCCATGGTGATTGTTGCAAATAAGAGGGTGTATTCTATTGAATTTTGTTTGTGAAGTGACACTATGTTTAAACTAAGTTGCATCTAGACATGTTATTTGTTTCATAGTTTATACATAATTAAAAAAAATGGATTATTTTTATGTTTATTATTTATTATTATTATTATTTTTCTTTTTCTTTTATGAAAAATGAGTAAAGTAATAAAAATATAAACTATTATTGGAGGTTGGGTGGATATTGGGTAGTGATATAAATCTGAGTGATATTAGTTTGACTAAGTCTCAGTAGGACACTGGTGTATATCCATGTTGAGTCCCAGAGAGACCCTCTAGTGCATGCCTCACACGACCCTTAGTTACTTAAGTGACTTAAAGTGATTTCGGTCGCTACAAACGCTCTCGTGGATTACCGTTCAAATGTATTTTTCACCGTTCGAGCACGTCGTCGAAAATTTTTGCAAGTGGGAAAGCTTGCTCGTTGAAAATTTTTCGTGTTCGACTGCCAATTATTTCTGTTCGGTCAGTAAGTGAGAACTTAAAACATTTCTGTACGCCATCAGTCCCTCATTTTGCTCTCTTCTTTTGCTCTCTTCTCCCTTTTTTTTTTTTCCAAAATCTTCCATTTCTTCACACAATCCTTCATTCTATCATCTTATAAAGAGGGTTGCACACTTATTTTGATTCTATTATAAAGGTATGGTTTTCTTTTTCATTTTATCTCCAAATCAATTATTGATTCTATTTTATATATATATATATATTGTGTAGGTGTTTATTGTAGAAATTTTAATATAAGTGTTTATTGAATTAAATTTGAAATATAGGTGTTTATTGATTTTATAGTTTATATATATATATATATATATATTTATATTGCGTATGTGTTTATTGGATTATATTTGAAATATATGTTGTATATTTGTCATGTTTTGTATATATAGTTGCTATTCGAAGTATATATGTTATATGTTTATAGTGTATTCTAATTATGAGTTTGTGATGTTTTTTGATATTTTGTTTCGTCTGATTTGATTCGTGTTTGGATTATGGGTTAAAATCATTCGAACACTTTATTGTTCCGTTCGAACGAATTATCCTGTTCGAACATACATTTTAGTATTCAAATGGTTGTACTCATGAGTTATGATACTTAAGTTATATATATAACTTAAAAATAATAAATATAAGAATTATTAATACTTAAACTCATATTAATACTTAAAAGACAATTAATTAAAAACTATGAGGACTAACTTAAAAAATAATAAAATTAAATTATAATTAATACTTAAAAATAATAAACATAAGAATTATTAATACTTAAACTCATATTAATGCTTAAAAGATAATTAATTAAAAACTATGAGGACTAACTTAAAAAACAATAAAACTAAATTTTAGTTAATACTTAAAAATAACTATAATGTATAATTAATCTAATAAGTAATACTTGGAATATGATTTTGCAAGGATAGTTAAAATACACTTAATATTTAATATATTAAGGATACTTAAAATACACTTAATATTAAAAAACATAATAATTAGGATACTTACAATTCACTTAATATATAGGATATTAAGGATACTTAAAATACATAATAATTAAAATACATAATTAAGATTTGGGGATTCTCGTATCTTCTATTCTCGTATCATCTTGTATTCTCGTATCTCGAATTATTGTATTTTAATATCGTATCTTTTACTTTACGTTGAGATAAATTTTAGACTCGTTCGAGAGTTATCAATCATATTGAACGGTTGATTGATAACTCTTGAATTGTCTAGAGTGGACAGTTTGTGATTGTAAGATTATTCTTGCAAACTATTCAACTATATTTGTTGCATTCGACATTATGATTTTGGTAGTGTCATCCCTTATTGTTCTCTGGAAATGTAGTTTTGGTGATGTGCATCGATGTATTATTTGTCGGTGCGCACGCTCAAACGAGCATATTTGGAGAACTGAGGGGAGATTCTGCCAAAATTTTGTTGGACGTGACAGCTAATAGTTGGTAAGTTGACGATTATGATCTTACAATCTCGAATGGGATAGGACCAACTATCCGATGAAAGGAAGAAATTGCACAATATGTTAGATAATTGATTGTTTGTTGATGCACGTGACTATTTGCAATAGAATACTAGACATGGATAAGAGTTGCATGCGAGTTAGAGATTGGTTGTGTGGGGATTATAATGTATATGCTGAAGGTGTTAAGAAATTTTGAAGTTCGCATCCTGTACAATTGAGAGTGATAGTCATATTAGATGTCAATGTCGACTTTGAAAGAATTTGTGTTCTCATAAGATAGAGTTGGGGAGAGAGCATTTGTTTGTCAAAGGTAATATATGCATGTAAGAATGATTGCGTGTTATTTTGGCGAGATAATGAGCAGTTGAACGAGTGTCTCATTTGCCATGAATCATGATGGACAACTGAGAAGCAGAATGTGCCACAGAAGGACGTACATCACTTTTTATTGATACCTAGATTACAACGGTTATTTATGCACGTTCAACGGTTGTGGACATGACATGACACTCATTATTTAGAGTAAAAAATGATAATATTTTTTCACATCCTGCAGACTCTCAAGTTTGGAAGGAATTTGACTTGGAACACCTATGGTTTGTTGAAGAACCTCGTAATGTTTGACTTGAGTTAGCAACAGATGGATTTAATCCGTTTGGGAACATGAGTACTAGTCATAGTACTTGGCCAGTTGTACTTATGCCGTACAATCTACCACTGTAGATGTGTATGAAAGATTCATATTTCATGATAACTTTGCTCATTCCAGGTCCGAGATCACAGGGAAATGATATAGATATACACTTACAGCCACTGATAGTAGAATTGAAAGATTCATGGCATAAAGTCCTGTTATGAAAGAGCTTATAAAGAAATATTATTTGGTACGTAATATTTAAATAATAAATTTATATTGATATTATTTAATATTCTAAATGATAATATCTTTGTGTATATACTTTTTCAAAGATGGCTTCAAACTAAGTTTTGGTCGGAGAGAGGAGCGTAAGATTGTCGATGAGCTGATGTGTAATGCATTCCGCAAGTATAAGGTGAGGTTTCACGAGTATTACAAGAAGTATGAGAACAATGAAGATGCACGCCGGTACCCTTTTCAGGATGTTCAACCTGAAGATTGGAAAACATTTTGCGATATGTTTGATGATCCATTATGTAAGGTAAATTAAATGAATTCTTTATATATGTGTCCTATTTGTAATTTTCACTTACTAATTTTTACAATTTTTATGCAGGAGCGAAATTCTATAAACAAAATAAATAGATCAAAGTTGAAGAATCATCATCATGCAGGCTCAAGACCTTTCCATTGCCTCTCTTTGAAATTGGTAATGTATTTTTTTTATTCTATATAGTTTGTTTTTAATATTGACTTTTTATCTTAACAATGTCTCTTGTAGAAAGAGTCATACACCAATTATGACCTGACATAATTATATGTTGCATCACATACTAATAGTAATGGAGAGTGGACCCATCCCGATGCTCGTGATAATTATGTAAGTATTATAATTTTTTTTAATTAAACATATTTAAATTATTGTGTCAATATTAATTTTATATGTTGTGTGTAGAATAAAATGGTTGTCCTTCGTGCTGAAGTTGCATCATATCAGAATTCATCAACAAGTGATATTGAAATTTCTGCACAAGTTCTGGGTCAACATTCAGGATATTTGAGGGGTGAGTCGCTGTGTAAAGTTTTCAGGCTTTTCCTCAACGTCAAGTATTACTACCATTGCGTTAGAGAATGCGAATTCTTGGATCGAAGAATTGATTGCAAAACAGCATGAGTTAGATGCTCAATTGACGAAACAAGCAGACATGGAGATGTGCATAAAATAACAAGAAGATCAACAAAGAGAGATGCAACTCCAAATGCAAGATCAACAAAAAGAGATGCAACTCCAAATGCAGATGCTTATATAACAATTCAGGGCTCCAAGCAATTGATTTTCGTGTTTTGCATATTGAACAATTATGTACTGATAACATTATTAGTATTTTAT
The DNA here is from genome assembly GCA_022457165.1 of Juglans mandshurica. NCBI lineage: Eukaryota > Viridiplantae > Streptophyta > Magnoliopsida > Fagales > Juglandaceae > Juglans > Juglans mandshurica. The sequence goes on from CM039634.1 coordinate 12,883,595, forward strand.
TTATTTAGTTCTGACTTATTAGATTAGTTTTATTTATATTGAACAATTTGTAATGTATTTTTGAAATATAAATATATATATTTGGTTTTAAATTAGTATTCTTCATGAAAATACTAACCGTTCGAACGATCATCAAACGTTCGAACATATATACATTGAACACAACTGTTCGAACCTCACAAGTTAGAGTTTGAAAGGTAAAAAAGTTGCGCTTGTTCGAACCTCATTGTTTCTGATTCAAACACGTTCGAATGACTTAATTTACGTTCGATCATCAATTTGTTTGTTCGAATGTTTCTTCATGTGTATTTGGTCGAACAGACTGATATTGATCGATCGGCCATGAAGTACCCGTTCGAACATATATATTGTTCGAACGTTTTTTTGGCTGTTCGAATGACTTTTTGAGATGAATTTCAATTGTCCCAGAAAACAATTTTCATTCAACTATGATCGAACGGTCTAGCTAAATTTCATCTTAAAAGATATTTTTTGGGACAAATTTGTGATTTTTGTCCCAAAATACCTTTTGGGATGACCTTGGGATGCATTTTTTTCATCCCAAAATATATTTTGGGACAAAAATTTTTGTCCCAAAAGTAATGTTTTGAATACTGTACCAGAAGTCGTACCAGTCAAGGCACTGGAACGAAATATTTTGATACCGGTACCATTTCGGGATAGTCGATATATGAATAAATTATATATATAAATATATAAAAATTATATTCCAAAATAATAGTCTATATATGAATAAATTATATATAAATACAAATATATAAATTATAAATAGTCTAGTCTGAATTGGGCGTAAAAAAATAAGCTTGTAGTTTGAAAAAATGAAAAAATAAAAATAAAAATTTGAAGGCTGAAATTGAGGCCGGTACGGCCGGTATTTGGGCCGGTATGAAATGTATATGGTATCTATACCGGCCCAGCGGCCGGTACGGCAAATATCGACCGTATCGGCCGGTACGATACGAAATTAAAAACAGTGCCCAAAAGATCTTATTTGTTGTAGTTCTCTACATATAATGTACGTGCAATGTTATTAATAAATGGCTTGGTGTGATTTATTAATGAGAAATGTTTTAGCCGTCTACAGAAAGATTTTACAAAAGTAAACTTACAAACTGACGTGGTTAGATATGGTCTCATAGATTATAAAACTATTTTTATTATAAAATAGATATAATGTATCGTATGAAACTAGTATATCAGTTTGTAAACTTACTTTTGTGGGATATCTTTGTAGCCGTAACAATTTTATTTATTAATTGCCCGGCCTAAAAGTAGTAGAAATTAATTACGTTTTATTGCAAATTCAGTGCCAATAAAACCGGTTAACTAAGAAGGTGCAAGCCATAATTATTAAGTACTATATATATATATATATATATATATATATATATATATAAATCCTAGCTAGCATGTCAAGTACTTTCTTAATTAATGACCTTCAACAAGTAAAATTAACCATTCATTGAAGATGTGGAAACTAATTCACGAGATGCTTTCTCAATTAGTGCCCGCTCCCTCCAATTAATGATGAATATGTAAACTTCAAGAGGGCCGGGCAACTATATATCTTTGTTTCGTTAGAAGAATAAATCTGTTTGCAAACACATTTTTTAACATACCGAATATACTATATATGAAGTGGGTGCTACAATAATAAAATATATTGGTATTTTATAATTTTTTAAATATTCTTTTCATGAAAAATAATAAAAGAAAAATAATATTAAAAAACCGAAAAATGCAAAAAATGAAAAAAATTTGACTCCATAAATACTTCTTTTTTTTTTTTTGAGAAATTCTATTTACAATTTCCAAATAGGGACTGCATATACAAGTTCTTCATTAAATGGAAAAAAGTACCATTTGAATAAGGATATTATTATAATTTTAAAAAAATTTAAAAATAAAATTAACTAAACTTGCAATATAGTTGGGGACTGTACATAGCATTGCTATTTTTTTTTGGAGTAAATATATTTGTAATCGTGAATTGTGTAACTGTTGCGTAATTACTTTGAAAAAAGTGAATAAAATATAGGATCTACATGAAAAAAAATTAATTTTTTAATAATAAACCTCACTCTTTTTCAAAACGATTACGTGGTATTTATACACTTCATAATTATACGTAGAATTACGCAGAAACTACCCGCTCCACTAATTATTATGCAACAATATTGCGGGGGAGGAGATATATCCTCAACCACCACCTCAAATTAATACAGAGAGTTTCAATGCAGACCCTAGCTATTAATGTTGATCAATTATACTTTAGTCGACAAATCACCTTTATGATGACTGATGAGGGCCTTTTCTCGATCAAAATTTGGGAAATTATAGAATCAAAATCATTAGAACTCATTTCTCGATTTGTTTTTATTTTCCACATTCTAATGATTATTTTGTTATATTAGTAAGGATTCCCATCCAGCATATATACCATTATCTTTTTAGTTTCATTAAATCTATTTTTCCCATAAAATAAAATACATAGTATTTATATTATATTATCAACACTCCTCTTTATGTGTGTTAGACTCTCATTCAATGAGTACATGTGCCTAGCTAATACGTGCGTAGAATATTTAATTAAATGAGATAGAGTGTATATTGGTTAGAGTTCGAATTCATGACCTCTACTCTAATATAATGTAAAATTGCCGCTTATTCAAATTAAAAATTTAAGTACGTGGGAGGGAAAAAGAAATCTCAACATGATCATAATTATGTGATTTATGATGAAATGGACCAACTTTCCCTATATCCAACAAAATGAAGGTGGATTGGAGTTCCCATGAGTAATTCTTCATGATCCCAAGATAGAAATTTTATAAGATGATGATAGTGACAATAGTCAAGTTTTTTGGGCGCGGAAAATGATGCACAAGCTTCCTCTTGAACAGTGAACAGAGCCTTTCAGAAATTGAGTGCAAAATGGATATTGCACATGCACTTAGCTGTCCCTACATAAACTTATAAAGTTAAAGAAACGGCATGCATGTGTAAGGTCGTTATCATTAGAGGAGGTTCAAACACATAGGCAGCCATGGGAGATATTGGAATATGACCTTTCATGCAGATTTTTTAGAACCCAGAAAACGGCCAAATTGGTGGCCGCCACGGATCATCATTGCATTATTGTGCCTGCAGCCTAGTACTACTCATCAATATTGGAGGGAATTGCTTGCTTTCTTAGTTGTCTTGCATTTAACATAAGGCATACAACTCATGATCTTTTTCTTTCCTATATATATATATATTGTAATTATTGAGGATCCGAGGAAAAAAAAGGAAAGGGTACAATTCCATTTATTCTGTACCTATTATTGTAAGTACAAGTGTATATATATATATATATATATATATATATATATATATTTATCTGTTCGCCTAAAAGCTCATTTTTATTGTTTTTTTTGTTCTTTTCCCATCTTCTTTTTCGGCTATAATGAGAACATGTATTTAATGCTGTTATTGTTTTAAGTAGGGCTGAACAATTAAATCCCGTTCCGTACCTTATTCAAGTTTTTGAACAAAGTGACAAATCCGACCGATTTAGGCCCGGTTTAGATATAAAAAGGCCGTCCACTCATCTCAATTCATCTCATTTAATTATTATAATTTTTTTAAATTTTTATACAAAATATAATAAATAATTCAACTTTTTCAAATCTCAAAACAATAATAATATTAAAAAATAATAATCTAACAATATTTTATTCAACTTTCATATTTCATCTCAATTTAATATCCAAACCTTACCTTAACTGACCCAAAATAAAAAATGAGTGAAGAGTTCTGCTTCCAATTTGTTCCACTTTAAACGGGTTTGGGATTGGATAATTACCCGATACCCTTAAAATGATAAATATACGGTATACCTATTTGCAATGGCACCGTTTTGGATGTTTGTTTGAACTTAATCTTCATTTTTCCAGAATCGGGTTTCTGGCGTTTTCCAACTCCAAAGCGCTAGAGACCCGATTCTGGAATAATTTGCCAGAACTGTTGATTTCTACCAGTGCCACGTCTTTCTTTGCTTCATGAACCCCCAGGTTTGGCCTCCAAGAATTGAGGCCTTCGAGTTAGATCACGTGCCCAAGCTGCTATTCGTCGCTGTGATAGCTAGGAAGGCTGATATGAAAAAAGAGGTCTATATGTCTGTCTTTCAGTATGATTTTGTGGGTTTTAGTTACGGTTTTATTGAAGGTTGGTTTTTTATTTAATGGATTTAAAAGTTTTGCTTTTGCTTGAGGCATGATTTGGAGCCTATTGGTTTCTAGGCTCGTTCCGAGCTTAGTGGATTGAAATGGGTTTGTATGTTTTGAGGATTAATTTTGTTTTAGGGGTTATAAGAAGGTTGTTGGTCTTAGTTTGGTAATTGCTAGATTTCGAATTTTGACACTTATGATATGGGTTCTGTAGTTTTTTGGGTTGGTTTTGTTGTAGTAGCTTTTGGAGGTAGGGGTGGGCAGCGGGGCCCCGCCCCCGCTGCCCTCCCGGCTTCCGCCCCTCCCCGCATAGAGAGGGCATAGTGGGGGCGGGGGGCGGGATGACCCCAGCGGGGCCCCGCCCCCTCCCCCGCCCCCGCCCTACATTAAAAAAAAAATTATTTATATATATTAAATAAATATATTGTATATAGATATATACAATTTATAAAAGACTTAAAATTATATTCAAGTCATTGGATTGTTTTGGCCTCCTAGGCCCAATCTTTATATAGGAGGCCAAGTAAGTCTCACATTGCTTAAGGATGACTATTGTATTGCCTTGGCCTCCTATATAAAGATTGGCCTAGAAGACCAAATCAATCCAAAATCTAACTCTAATGAGTTTAAATTTTTTTATATTTATAAATTTTAATTTATTATTTAAATTATATTATAATTTTGGTCTAAAAAAATATTTTTAGACCAAAAATTTTTTTTTTTTAACATTAAGGCAGGGGGCGGGGCGGATGGGGGTTTTTCCCCCGCCCCCCGGCACCGGGACGGGGGACCCCGCCCCCGCCTTCCGGGGGCGGGGGGCAGGGGGAAAACCCCCATCACCCGCATGGTGCGGGGCGAGGGGCGGGGAGGGGGTGCCCCCGCCCCGCACCATGCGGGTAGCACCCCTATTTGGAGGTTTGTGTTTTGATTCATTAGTTTGAAGATGATGTGGATTTGTTTCGTTTTTAGAGTTTTGAAGCGAGCATCTTGTGTGCAATATAGTTTGGTTCTGAATGAAGCATATAGTTGAATCTTTCGTCTTGTGTAATCGGGTCGGGTTGGAACACCCGATTCTTCCGAAATCTGTTTTGAAACAACTAATCAGGTAATCGGAATATACTTGAATCAGGTCGGGTCGGAATATGAATTTTCAGACTGGGTCGGGTGAACAATCCTGGTTTTAAGCTTATAATCATATAAGAAAATGATTATTATTTCTTACTAAAATGAGTCTATTCTTACTGTAAATAATCATTTTTATCGTAAATAATCGTTTTCTTGTAGAATCAAAATTTATGGATTTTAAAAACTTTTCTAGGTTAATTAGAGTATTTTCAAAACTTATGTCTATTAATTAGAGTATTTTTAGGATTGTTTTTAAAGGTAGTTGAATTTTCTAGTGTAGGATTTGCAAATGAGTTTTTTTTTTCCTTTTTTTTTTTGCCAAATTTCTTGTTCATGTAGCCCATCTTAATGATTCAAGTAGCCCATCTTATTAAGGGTTTTTCCTTATTATGCTTTCCGTTGTATGTCAATTTGTAATAGAATCCATTCATCGATGAAGATGACGTCCCTATTGACGGTCGTGATGAAATTTTGTAGATACTTAAGGACGTGCCAATTCAACCTAACAATGAAAAGATGACCTATGGCATTTAAAGTATACTCGAGTAGCTTTTCAGTTAATTTGGTCTATTTTAAGTAACATAAATTGTATTTATGACTCAACAAAAAGTGATTAGTTATGGGTGGTTGAACTTTTAATTAGGATTATGCAGATTGTACTAGCTTGTTTGGATATAAGATGAGATGTAAATTTTATAAATAGTAGTAAGATAGTTTGTGAGAGTAGTGCTAGATTAGTGCCATCCAACAATGATTGTTGGGCGTGCCACCTAGTACAAATTTATCTTTTTATTTTTTCTTCTTTTTATTTTCATATTTTTTTAATATATTTAAATATTTTTAAAAAATAAAAAATATACCAATACATTAAAAATCACTTTCTTAATTATTAAGTAAAAAAAAATTAAATACATGAGCAATTAAATACATAAATGGTTAAAGTGAGGGGACAAACTCAGCGACATTCTAGCATTTCTCAATTTGTGAATAGTAGTGAGATAGTTTGACTTGAATCTTTTTTGAATTTTGAGAAATGAAAGAGAAAAAGTTGAATAAAAAATATTATAAAGTTAAAATATTGTAATAATATAGTTTTATTATATTATTTTTATTTAGAGATTTAAGAAAATTGGAATTGTTTTTTAATTTTTATTTAAAATTTTAAAAAAATTGTAATAATTAGTTTGAAAAAATTGTAATGATTAGTTTAAAATTTTTATATTTAAATTATATTTGAGAATAATATGAGATGAAATAAAATGAGATCGAAAATTTTATATCTCATCAAAAGTCCCAAACCTGCGTGGATTCCAAATGCCATTGGCCCATTGGTCATCCTTTCATTGCGTTTTATGTCTCTTCAAAATTTTGAATGAGAAAAGAGAGTTTCAATACATCCGCAACTCTTTCGTTGCACACACTACACACACTTTTTATTTTTTATTTTTTTTTAAATGTCAGACACCACATTTACATTTCTCTCTTATCAGCTCTCTTTCTCATCTACGTCTCTCTCATCAAGCTTTCTCTTTCCTCAGGTCTCTCTCCGACCTCTCTCTCATCAAACCCCTCTCTCTCATCAAATCATTAAATGCCATAGGTCATCTTTTCATTTGGGATTATGTGAGAATATAAGATCAGCAATGCTAAATCACCGAGTAAATCATTCGAGGATTTGTCCCGATACAATTTTTATTTATTTTTTTATTTGATGATTAAGGATTTTTTTTATTTAATGATGTTATAATTTTTTTTAAAATATTTAAGAATATGAAAAAATGAATAAAAATAAATAAATTGTTCTTTATCGGGACCAACTCGTGCTACATCTGATTAACACTAAAGTTGATCAAGACGTTTCCATACCATGATTTCCTCTCTTTTCCATTATCCTCGGTTTCATCTTGGAAAATGAAAATGAAGTTAAAGCTAGCAATCGTGCAAATAAATTAATTAGAAGAGAGAAAAGCAACCAATTATACAAATTGAGGATGCGGCCAACAGCTTGTCAGTAAAATTCTCTTGGTGTATTATAATTTATAGAGAAATGGTAATTGCAGTCGTGAGTGTGCAAACGTCGTGCAATCACTTTAAAAAAAAATAAATAAATACGAGACTTTCATGAAAAGAAACTAATTTTTTAATAGTAGATTCCGCTCTTTTTCAAAATGACTGCACAATACTTACGTATTCTACGACCGTATATAACATTACTCTAATTTATATGCTTGGCAAATATTTAACTTTATGCCTAGAAAAAATATAAGATTCTTGATCTTTCTTAGGTATATAAAGCCAACGATGAAAATCTCCATCAATAAAGTAGTTCCATTCTTTTCGGACAAAACAAGGCCTAACTACCAACAGCCACCCCACTTATGTTTTTCATAATTTTAGGATTTCTTTTGTCTGTCTGCAGATATATGATGATCATTTTCTGGAGGCTTTCTAATTATATTGGAGCTTTTGAGACTTCATGAACAGGAGAAATCTAACCCCGTATGTTTTTCGGAGATAGAAGATGAGATGAGATGAGATTAAAATTAAAAATTAAGTAAAATATTATTATAATATATTTTTTAATATTATTTTTATTTTATGACTTAAAAAAATTAAATTATTTATTTTATTTTATATAAAAATTTTAAAAAAATTATAATGATGAGATAAAATTAGATAAGATATTTTTAAAATTTTGAGTTTTGTTGCTGAAATCATGATGATCAGGCACTTCAAGAAAAAAATAAATTAAAAAAAAAAGAAAGAAAATAAGCATGTCAATCATGCAGAGGTGACTATTAATATTTGAGAAATGTTTGGGATTTGGAAAATGGATCTTGAAGATTTCTCCCAATTTTTTTTTTGACTTATATGATTAAGAAATTATTTTTTAACGATGTCGTGAATTTTTTATCTTTTTAAAAAATATTTATGATGATTAAAAAAATATATGAAAAAAATGAAAAGAAAAATAAAAAATAAAATACACCATTCGGGGATAAATTTTTGGTGACTGTAGAACCATTCTTAATATTTATGAGAAAGAAAAAAAGTCACACGTAAGATAACTGCTTGCATTTTTTGAACTTAACGAATCTTAGGGATCGAACCTGATCTGGTTGCCTTGCATTGAAAGCAAAGGCTAACATTTTTGTTTTTCAATGAATATTTTGTTTGAATAACAAAGGGCAGAGGACGCAGTTGGAAGTGGCTTTCTTATTTGGGTCTAACCATAATAGTAGTTTACTGGTTCAGAACTGGACGAGAGGGATTTAGGGGTGTTTGGACGCAGTGATAAGACATAAAAGAGCTTTGCTACACAACTTCCACCACACTCCACACTCCACACTCCACACTCCACATTTTTTTAAATTTTTAATATTTAAAATTTTTTTTTTTTTTGAGTTTATTCTTTTAAAATTATTTCAAATTTTTTATTCATTATTCATATAATAAATACTTAATAAAAGAAAAAAATAATAAAAATTAAAAATAATGTGGATTGTGGAGTGTTAGGAGGTTGTGAAAATTTTTTGTTTTGCTATTGTAAACTATTCTTGAATACATAATATCTATCCTTATTTATAGACGAATGGAGCTAGAGAAATAATAAAATATAATAAATAAATTATACTAATTGTTATAAATTGATTGAGTAATGCTAAAGAGAAATCACTATAGCAGTGTACACTTTACATTCACTGCGTGGCTGCTTCTAGTTGATTGTTCCCAATATTCACTTGAGGAGATGTGTGGTCTATATGATGTCACATCATGTGTGCAAAATGGATGCTCCCAATAATCGCTTCTATCTATATTTATTCATTCTAAATATGTTAACATTTTAACATGCCCCTTAAACTCAAGATGATGATGAAGATGTCATCTTCAGTTTGTGGATAAAATCAAGTTGCTGACCAGGTGGGTGAGACTTGTGGATCCGACTGACGAACCCACAAAAGGTGTCTATGTGGCGCAAGTGAATGGCGGGCAGAAACAAACTGATATACAAAATTAATGATGAAAATGAGGGCAGCGATCCGTTAAGTACATAGAAAGCCTTTGAAGGACGTATGGTGAGTGTAATTTAATGTTAGGGACCTCGGTCAAGTCCCTAAACACTAGGTTCACCACGCCAATGAAGTCTCGAGTTGACCGAACCTTAGTTCCTCTCTTGCTTGGTTCTCAACCCAAAATGGTCCACCGGCCAATTGGGTAGGGTGAGGTTATGTGTTTAGGCTAGAGAGACAATGGGGCAAGAACTTGGATCAAGGATTGTATGGCTAAGAGTGGCTAGGATGCACGGCACTATGGTATGCTAGGGTTGGCGCCACTTAGAATTAGGGTTTAGGAAAGTATGAAGGTTAGCTAGGGTTTGGAGAAGGATGGAGTGGTTGGCGGCTAGGGTTAGCCGAATTGGCTAATGGACTTGAATTTAGGAAAGTTTCCTAAATTCTAGGGAATTCAAATGGAAATGGTTATGGCCGAATATGGTAGTGATTGGGTCAATTAGGGTTCCTAGATGGTAGAAACTCTAATTATGGAAGGTAGGAGGGGCGGCTAGGTCAAATCTAAGTAAGGCAAGTGTTGCCGAATTAGATTTGAAGTGCTAATGGAAATTTCGGCTATGGCTACACAAGGAAACAATCAAACTATGGAAAGTTTGACTAACACTTGTGTTGGTCGAAATCTTGTGTCAAATGGATTGGAAGAACAATTTGATGAAGAACCTCAAGAACAAAGATGAACACTCAAGAACAATGTGTAAACACTAATGCAATTGAATGAACAATAAAGTAATCAAACACACATTCAAATCTTGATTCACGAATTGCACAAGAGATGAATAAACCTCATAGATTGATAAATCAATTTGGGATTCACGGATTGCACCCAAATTGCCCAAGTGCATAAGCACCGAAAATATGATCTCTCAACAAGTGTTCTCTCACTTAGAGTTTTGCCAAAAGATCCCTAAGCAAGTGCATAATGTTCTATTTATAAACAAAACAATTTAGAAACCCCCAATAGGTCCCTTGAAAGTAATTAAATTAAATAAATAAAATAACAAAGAGATAATGGCCATGGACCCCTTCCAGCCGTTGCATGCATGGCCCATGGTGGGCTAAGATGGTGCATGGTGGTCTCGGGCTGGTCCATGGTCAAGTGGTTCGGTCATGGCTTGCTGATGGTGAGCCATGGTCAGGTGTGGTGCGGTCATGGCTTGCTGATGGTGAGCCATGGTCAGGTGTGGTGCAGTCATGGTCAGGTGTGGTTCGGTCATGGCTTGCTGATGGTGAGCCATGGTCAGGTGTGGTGCGGTCATGGCTTGCTGATGGTGAGCCATGGTCTGGTGTGGTGCAGTCATGGTCTGGCCGTGTGGCTTAGGTGCTGGCTGCACGGCATGGGCTGGAGCCATGCGCTGGTTGGCATGCCTGGTGGGCATGCCACTAGCCTGCTCTGCAAGGCACGGGCTGGGGCCGTGCGCTGGATGGCATGCCTGGAGGCATGCCACTAACCTCGCTGGCGTGCGGCAGGTGCTCACTTGTGCGTGCGCGAGCGCGCTGGCTGGGCTGGTTGGTCTGGCTGTGCGGCGCATGGGCGATCGCAAGGCCTCGCGGCCCATCAGCGTGCGCATGGGCCTGCGCACTGGCATGTGCGTGGGCGTGCGGCGCGCGGTTGGTCTTGCGCGCGCGGCCTGCGCAGCGCGCATGGCTATGCGCGCGGGCTGATGCCCACTAACCTCGCTAGCTGCGCGCGCGGGCTGATTTGCGCGTGCAGCTTGTGCCGCGCGCATGGCTGTGCGCGCGGGCTGCCTTGTGCGTGTGGCCTGTGCCGCGCGCATGGCTTTGCGCGCGGGCTGCCCCTCACTAACCTCGCTAGCCTGCATGCTGGGCGCCCCGTGGGTGGTTCCCCACGAGCCAAGGCATGGCTGAAAGCTAGCCAAGGTCTCTTCCCCCGCCAAGGCTAAGACATGTGCAGCTCCCCTAGGGCCCGCTCGACGTGGGGGTCTAACAATCCCCCTCTCTTCAAGAGTATCCTTGCCCTCAAGGATAAAATCCAGAAATCTTGTTCTTATGTCATCATAATCTTCCCACGTGGCCTCTTCCGTTGGAGCCTTACTCCACTTGATTAGCACTTGCCAAACACTTTGCCTTTTCCTTCCTCTTGAAATGACCCTATAGTTAAGGACCTCTTTGGGTTGCAAAAGCATGCGTCCCTCATCATCGAACTTGGGTAGTTCCTCTACAATGAGGTTGGGATCCCCAACTCTCTTCTTGAGTACGGTTACATGGAAAACCGGGTGCAACCTTGAAGTTGGGGGAAGTTCCAACCTATAGGCCACTTCTCCCACTCTTTCTAGTACTTTGAATGGCCCAAAGTATTTCTTAGCCAATTTGAGGTTAAGTTTCTTCCTCAATGTCAGTTGGCCGAATGGTTGCAACTTCAAGTACACATAATCTCCTACTTCAAATGCAACCATCCTCCTTCCCTCATCGTAGTATCTCTTCATCCTTTGTTGTGCCTTCGCAAGCTCTTTCTTTACCTTTGCCAAAACTTCATCCCTATTAATCAACTCTTGTTCCACTTCTTCATTTTTTGCCGTTCCCCTTTCATAATTTACCAATATGGGTGGTGACCTCCCATAAACTACCTCAAATGGACTTCTTTGAATTGAGGCATGAAAGGAAGTGTTGTACCAATACTCAGCCCAAGATAAATAACCACCCCATCTTCTTTGCTCCTCATGGCAAAAGCACCTCAAGTATTGCTCAAGTGTCCTATTGACCACTTCGGTTTGGCCATCGGTTTGTGGGTGGTATGATGAGCTTGCTTTCAACTTGCTTCCTTGAAGCTCAAATAATTCCTTCCAAAAAGAACTCATGAACACTCGATCACGATCCGTGATGATGCTCTTTGGGAACCCATGAAGCTTGACTACATGATCCACAAAAGCTTTGGCCACACTCTTGGCCGTGTAGGGGTGAATAAGTGGGATGAAGTGTGCATATTTGCTCAACCTATCCACAACCACAAAAATGACTTCATAACCCCCACTAATCGGAAGTCCTTCAACAAAATCCATACTCAACTCTTCCCAAATCAAATTGGGAATGGGTAATGGTTGCAACAACCCGGATGGAGGTCTTGTCTCATACTTTGACTTTTGGCACACATCACATTCGGCTACTAGCTTCTTCACCGCCTTCTTTATGCCTTCCCAATAAAAGAAATGCTTGACACGGATATATGTCCTCAACCACCCCGAATGTCCACCTTCTTTGCTATGGTGGAAGTGTTCAAGGATCTCTTTTCTCAAGTTGGGTACATTAGGAACATAAACATACTCCTTGTAGTAGATAAGGTCATCTTTGACCTTGAAGCCGATTACTCCATCCCCTTGAGCTTCTAAAAGCTCTTTGATCTCGATTGCTCTTGCATCTAGCCTTGTTGCTTTCCTTATCTTGTCCCATATTCTCCATTCGGCCCCACTCAAGGCCTTCAAACAACTTTCATCTTCCTCATGCACTTGCCACAACAAGGAGCTTCCCTCTTTCCTACTAAGTGCATCCGCCACTTTATTCTCTTTCCCGGGTTGATAGAGAATGTCATACTCAAAGCCCAAGAGTTTAACAAGGAACTTTTGTTGTTCCGGAGTCACTATCTTTTGTTGCAACAAGTGTTTTAATGTTTGTTGATCCGTGACTATGGTGAATTTCCTTCCCAACAAATATGGCCTCCACACCTTCACGGCATGAATAACCGCAAGCATTTCCCGTGCATAGGTACTCCAAGCCTTCTTCATAGGCCCTAGTGCTTTGGAAATGAAAGCAATTGGTCTTTTTTCTTGGACCAAAACAGCCCCTATTCCCTCCCCACTAGCATCGGTATAAACTTCAAACTTCATCTCAAAGTTTGGTAGTGCAAGCACGGGTGTGGTGGTCATTGCTCTCTTCAATTCTTCAAAAGCTTCCCTTGCTTCTTGGGTCCACTCAAAATTATCCTTCTTCAACAAGGATGTAAGTGGCTTAGCAATAAGCCCATAATTCTTCACAAACCGCCTATAATAGCCGGTTAATCCCAAGAACCCTCTCAAAGCCGAAACATCATTTGGCAATGGCCAATCGATCATGGCTTCAATCTTTCTTTGGTCCACCTTCACTCCTTCTCCCGAAATGAAGTGCCCCAAATATTCAAGCTCCTTTTCCATGAAAGCACATTTTGAGGCTTTAATGAAAAAGTGGTGGTCTTCAAGGATCTTCATCGCTATCCCCAAATGTAGTTTGTGGTCTTCCACGGTCTTAGAGTAAACCAAAATATCATCAAAGAAAACCAACACAAATCTTCTCAACAAGGGCTTGAATATGGTGTTCATGGCGGCTTGGAATGTTGAAGGGGCATTGCATAACCCGAATGGCATCACAAGATATTCATAATGACCATTATGGGTTCTAAAGGCCGTCTTGTGTACATCTCCCTCCTTCATTCGGATTTGATGGTAGCCCGCTCTCAAATCAAGTTTTGAAAAGATAGTTGCTCCATGCAACTCATCTAACATTTCATCTACCGTAGGTATTGGAAACCTATCCTTAATAGTGGCTTCATTCAAGGCCCTATAGTCCGTACAAAATCTCCATGTGCCATCCTTCTTTCTCACCAATAAGACCGGTGAAGAAAAAGGACTATTGCTAGGCCTTATCAAGCCTCCCCTCAACATTTCTTCCACTTGCCTTTTTATTTCTTCTTTTTGGAAATGAGCATACCGGTATGGTGGGACATTTACCGGTTTGCTCTCATCACCCAAGGCAATGGCATGATCGAACACTCTAGAAGGTGGCAAGGTAGTTGGCACCTCTAGAACCTTCATGTGACCCTTCAAGACTTCTTGGACCTCCACGGGCAGCAAGGACAAGTCACCAATCTTGCTTCCTTCCTCACTTTTCTCACCCTCAACTTCGGCCCCTTGTGTTGCTAGAATGATGGCAAAGCAACTAGCTCCACCTTTACACAATTTCTCAAACATCATCGCCTCACAAGACTTCACTTCCTTCGTGGTCAAAGCGGTCCAAAGTTTCTTCTTATTCCCAATCCGGAATTCCATTGTCATCTTCTCATAGTCATTGACAACTTTACCAATACCCTTGAGCCATGCATTGCCCAAGACAACATCAAGTCCAACTAGTGACAACACATGCAAGTCCGCTACAATTCTTACTCCTTGGACATTCATTTTAACTTCTCTCACAAGGCTCTCACACCTCAACTTGTCCCCATTAGCCACTTTTACATCAAATGGCTCAATGGTGCTCGGTTTCAATCCCACCTTGGTGACGATATTGGAATTGATGAAGTTGTGTGTGGAGCCACTATCAACCAACAATGTGACTTCAAATTTCCCAATCCATGCCATGACCCTCATTGAAGTGGGTCTTTGTACTCCGGACATAGCATTGAGTGACAATTCGGCATCCTCTTCCTCTTCACTAGGTTCGGCTTCACCTTGCTCGGATTCATTACTCAAGGATTCTTCACTCTCTTCTTCTTCAATCATCAAATAGGCCTTACCCGATTTACAAGCATGCTCTTTGCTCCATTTATCCCCACATTTGAAGCATAGTCCCTTCTTGATTCTTTCTTGGACTTCTTCTCTAGAGAGCTTCTTAACCTCATAGGGCTTAGGTTTAGAAGTCTCCATCTCTCTCTTCGGTTTCCAAGGTGATTTGGTTTGCAAAGTTTTTGAGGCTTTGCTCCCCACATCCTTGGAGAATCTTCTCTCCATGTTACCACTCTCTTCAAGGATTTCGGCCATCCTCATTGCTTCTTGAATCCGTGTAGGTTGCTTCAATTTGATCTCCTTGGCTAACCAAGGTTTCAACCCATCGACAAATGTGCCAATGAGTGCCTCTTCGGACCACCCCCTTACTAGTGTTTGTAGTTGCCGAAATTCTTCTATGTAGTGATGAACCCTTCCCTCTTGTCTTAATTTGGCCAATTGACCATGGTGATTAATTGTGGGTGACGGGCCAAATTGCAATAGGAATTCTTTCTCAAACATGGTCCATCCCAATCTTTTTTCATCTTTCTCATATTGATCCCTTATCCATCTCCACCATTTGCTTGCTTTGCCCTCCAAGTAGAAGCATGCAGTGGACACTCTCTCTCTTCTTGGAACTTCGTAGGTGTGGAAATAATGATCGACTTTGTCAAGCCATTCGTAAGGGTCACCCCCATTGAACTTAGGAAAATCCACTTTTGGCCTCTTGGGTCCCCGGTCATTGTTCCGGTTTCCCCTCCTTTCCTCATGGAAATCATCATCATTTCTTCTTCCATGCCTTCCTCCATGTCTTGCATAATGATCATGTCTTCTATTCTCACGACGGTCAAGGCCAAATAGCCTCTCTCCTTCATACTCATGTTCGGCCTCATGGCCCTCTTCATATCTAGGTAGCTCATACCTCACATCTTGTGGTCTTCCCCTCAAACTTGGACTCCCATGGTGGCTTCCATCGTGAATCCATCTTTCAATGGCCACATTACCGTGCTCTACCCTTCCTCCTCTTCTTACTTCCACTCTTGGTGATTCATGCATAGGCTCATGCATAGACTCGGTCACACTTGTCTCTATTCCGTCTACAAAAGCATCACGCCTTTGTCCATTCATCTCATGACGTGGGGCTTGACCTTCAACAATTCTTCTTTCGATTCTTTCAACGTTCTCGTGTGTTTCTCTCCTCAAGGCTTCCATGGTTCTTCTATGTTCCTCGTTGTCACGTGAGGTGACATTCAAGGCCATCCTAAGTTCGGCCATATTGGTGTTGACCTCACTTAAGATGTCCAAGACTCTATTGCTTTGATCTTCAAGCTTCTCAATACGTTCCCGGTTGGAACTAGTGAGCCCCTCGGCCTCTTGATGGCTTGTAGTCATGTTGCTTGCAAATTATTCCCTCGAATGTGCTTGCAAACTGAAAAATTCTGGTTGGTGTAGCTTGGACAGCTTGTGCACTTCTCTTGGTCGATAGGATGATTCACCAAGTCCAACCTTGAGTTGTCCACCTTCAAGGATGGGCAACCCCTCTTGCACAATCACGGTCCAACCTTGGATCCTCCACCTTCAAGGGTGGTCGATCCCCTCAAGAACTCTACTCCGTCCTCTACCTCAACCCCCAAACGCCAATTTTCACAAACAACAATAATATATGGGATCCAACGAGGGTCTCCCCCAACCAATTCACAAAGTTTGAGTTAACGCGTCGTTTACCTCGTGGAGAAGTGAGAACTTCTCAATTTTCACCAAACAAGAATCCTCTCAATGAAAGCACCAATTAATGTTAGGGACCTCGGTCAAGTCCCTAAACACTAGGTTCACCACGCCAATGAAGTCTCGAGTTGACCGAACCTTAGTTCCTCTCTTGCTTGGTTCTCAACCCAAAATGGTCCACCGGCCAATTGGGTAGGGTGAGGTTATGTGTTTAGGCTAGAGAGACAATGGGGCAAGAACTTGGATCAAGGATTGTATGGCTAAGAGTGGCTAGGATGCACGGCACTATGGTATGCTAGGGTTGGCGCCACTTAGAATTAGGGTTTAGGAAAGTATGAAGGTTAGCTAGGGTTTGGAGAAGGATGGAGTGGTTGGCGGCTAGGGTTAGCCGAATTGGCTAATGGACTTGAATTTAGGAAAGTTTCCTAAATTCTAGGGAATTCAAATGGAAATGGTTATGGCCGAATATGGTAGTGATTGGGTCAATTAGGGTTCCTAGATGGTAGAAACTCTAATTATGGAAGGTAGGAGGGGCGGCTAGGTCAAATCTAAGTAAGGCAAGTGTTGCCGAATTAGATTTGAAGTGCTAATGGAAATTTCGGCTATGGCTACACAAGGAAACAATCAAACTATGGAAAGTTTGACTAACACTTGTGTTGGTCGAAATCTTGTGTCAAATGGATTGGAAGAACAATTTGATGAAGAACCTCAAGAACAAAGATGAACACTCAAGAACAATGTGTAAACACTAATGCAATTGAATGAACAATAAAGTAATCAAACACACATTCAAATCTTGATTCACGAATTGCACAAGAGATGAATAAACCTCATAGATTGATAAATCAATTTGGGATTCACGGATTGCACCCAAATTGCCCAAGTGCATAAGCACCGAAAATATGATCTCTCAACAAGTGTTCTCTCACTTAGAGTTTTGCCAAAAGATCCCTAAGCAAGTGCATAATGTTCTATTTATAAACAAAACAATTTGGAAACCCCCAATAGGTCCCTTGAAAGTAATTAAATTAAATAAATAAAATAACAAAGAGATAATGGCCATGGACCCCTTCTAGCCGTTGCATGCATGGCCCATGGTGGGCTAAGATGGTGCATGGTGGTCTCGGGCTGGTCCATGGTCAAGTGGTTCGGTCATGGCTTGCTGATGGTGAGCCATGGTCAGGTGTGGTGCGGTCATGGCTTGCTGATGGTGAGCCATGGTCTGGTGTGGTGCAGTCATGGTCTGGCCGTGTGGCTTAGGTTCTGGCTGCACGGCATGGGCTGGAGCCATGCGCTGGTTGGCATGCCTGGTGGGCATGCCACTAGCCTCGCTGGCGTGCGGCAGGTGCTCACTTGTGCGTGCGCGAGCGCGCTGGCTGGGCTGGTTGGTCTGGCTGTGCGGCGCATGGGCGATCGCAAGGCCTCGCGGCCCATCAGCGTGCGCATGGGCCTGCGCACTGGCATGTGCGTGGGCGTGCGGCGCGCGGTTGGTCTTGCGCGCGCGGCCTGCGCAGCGCGCATGGCTATGCGCGCGGGCTGATGCCCACTAACCTCGCTAGCTGCGCGCGCGGGCTGATTTGCGCGTGCGGCTTGTGCCGCGCGCATGGCTGTGCGCGCGGGCTGCCTTGTGCGTGTGGCCTGTACCGCGCGCATGGCTTTGCGCGCGGGCTGCCCCTCACTAACCTCGCTAGCCTGCATGCTGGGCGCCCCGTGGGTGGTTCCCCACGAGCCAAGGCATGGCTGAAAGCTAGCCAAGGTCTCTTCCCCCGCCAAGGCTAAGACATGTGCGGCTCCCCTAGGGCCCGCTCGACGTGGGGGTCTAACAAGAACACAAAAGAACACGTTGTATATGAGACTTGTCACGAATGACGATCTATTAATTAGTGTGTAGAAAGCCTCTGGAGAACGTGTGGTGAATGAAAAGAATACCAAAGAACACTTTGAATATGAGACTTCTCACGAATGAAGATTCGTTGAGTATGTAAGAAGTCTTTGGAGAATGTGTGGTGAATAGAAAAGAATACCAAATAATACGTTAAATATGAGACTTATCACAAAAGTGATCTGTTAAGTGCGTAGGAAGCCTATGGAGAACGTGTGGTGAATGGAAAAAAAACCAAATAATACGTTGAATATGAGATTTATCACGAATGAAAAATATGTTGCAAGAGACACTATGAAGTCGATGACTCTGATGCCAAAATGCCGACGACAACTAGCTAGTGCAGTCAATTGGTGGTCTAATATGAGAAAAACTATATTGAAAAGGGGACGTAATTGAGAAAATTTTGTAAGAGGTAAAGCTAGCAGAAGAACTTTAAAAGAACTAGTTCACAAAATTGAACGTGACGTTAGCCAATGACTTTAATACCATGTAGAAAATAAAATAAAATAGAAAAATGAGAGCAGAAGAGAGGAGGGAGACATATATAATTTGAGGGCTACATTTTTATTGTTGTCAATTGTTCTTGAATATATAACATCTGTCCTATTTATAGATGAATCAGGCTAGA
The DNA here is from genome assembly GCA_022457165.1 of Juglans mandshurica. NCBI lineage: Eukaryota > Viridiplantae > Streptophyta > Magnoliopsida > Fagales > Juglandaceae > Juglans > Juglans mandshurica. The sequence goes on from CM039634.1 coordinate 12,902,725, forward strand.
GAAATAATGAAAATACAATAAATCAATTATACTAATTGACACAAATTGATTTACATAATAAACTAAATATAGTAGAGAATAAGTTATATTACCTTACATACTGATAATATTCTAGAATATGATAGTATTTTAACACTCAAAATTCTCAAAACTTCTTATAATTTTGTTCTCAAATATTACTTAAACACAAAATACTTTTTAATTTTTAATTTTTAACTTTTTCATCTAATTATTACCTAATTATTATTCAAAGACAAAAACCTATATAACTTTTATAAACCTCAAAACAAAAATAATATTAAAAAATAATATTTAAATTAACAGTTTTTTAACTTTATAATATTTTTATTTAGCTTTTTCTCTTTTATTTCCTCAAACTTAATAAAACATTTCAACTTAAATCATTTCACCACTATTTACATAATCTTGAGAAACTCCAAATGTCCAAACAAGCCATTAGACCGCGAAAGAAAGTAATTTAAACCATCCTTATGTACTAATATATATTAATTTATATATCATTCACGAGAGAGAAAGTACTTGGATTGCTTGATTTTGTGACTAATATCTCTTATGTCAGGAGGAGTATTGGTTAAATTTCGATGGTTAAATAGAAATAATTGATAGACTAAGTTCGACATCAACTGCAAACTAAGCAACCTAAGGACTGAAAGTGAATCAAACCCTCAATTGGTTGGTCAATAGGCCCACTACGTACATACGGCCTCCAATCCCATCCTATTCTCTCCATATATATCAAGAGATCTAGAGCTTGAGAAAGACACTATTTGAGGCTTTTCTCGAGCTGTACGTTGCACACATGATGATCAAGAGTAGGTCTTCAATAGTCAATACTTTTATAGAATTATAAGAAGCTAGTTAGCTTCTACTATATTCATTACACGTAAATAGCTGGACGTCTCCCAATTATGGCAGAAATGGCAACAAGGATGTCGATCGTTACCTACGTACTGGACTGTGGTGAAATGTAGCCCGCTGCATGCTTTCGTTCCTTCCGTCTCGAAGGCCGGTTCAGTAATAGTTCAAGGCCAGCAGTGAACGAAATGTTAAAGTAGAGAAAGCTAGCTAGTGTTGTTCTGTACTTGGCTGACCAAGCAAAACTACAGAAAGCTAATATATAGCTGTAAAAAAAAAATTGTTTTACCGGCAAAGATATTCTAAAAAAGTAAATATTCTATAAATTAACATAGTTTGATGTGGTAAATTAAATTGTAAAACTATTTTTATTATAAAATTACTTTTATTGTAAAGTAGATCTAACGTATATAGTATCGTACGAAATCACATGTCAGTTTGTAAGTTTACTTTTGTGAGATTTAGTTCTTTCTGATTGTAGCAAGCATTTCTTGTAAAAAAATAAAATAAAAAATATGCTCTTAATTGTTTGTTTTGTGACCTTCTAGGCTGGCATGATTTCTTATTTAAGATGATTCAATTGGTCATTCGAATCAAAAGAAATATGCAACAAAGTCTTGATGATCAGGTGATATATGACTGATCTTCAGAATGATTTTGGACACACAGAGATACAGCTTACTACTCCTAGAGGGATATCATGTGTCTCTTATACATCCTCAAACATTGTCACTGATAATCATCATTGAAAGAGATTTCTTATAAGGACTGACTTCGTGGTCACATTCTTTCTTTATTATGCAGGACTTCCCATACACCTTGAACTGAAATCGATCTATCGCTAATTGGGTTGAACGCGGATGAGATGTATTTCCTTTTCCTCTTACCAAATTTTCCTTGAAAGATATAACAAAAGAAATTAAAGAAAGAAAAGACATGCACGACTTTGTTGGTTTAAGGTTTGGGAGCTTAAAACATTTCCTATAATTTGACTTTTTTAAGGAAACAAAGTGGTTAATGGACTTTATATTTTAAATTATATATCTTTGAGAAATAATACAGCTAGCTAGCACTGTTGAAACTTTACAGTTAGCCCCTTTTGACAGCACATGAATGAGGCTTCCCCTTGATGCTGTCTTCACCACTAAAAACCCAAAATACATTATATATATATATATATATATATATATATATATATATATAATTAAATAAATATAGTATTATTCTTTGACTTGAGAGTGATTTGCCAAATCTACATGTTTGCATGTCAACCTTATGTATGGAGAGTGGCTCTCACGTTTTCACTATTCTTTAAACAGGAAAACAGCATCAATTATCAAGAACTATTAATACAACAGACTAAGGCATAATTCAGCAAACACAGACACCTTTCCAGCTTACTATTCTTTAATTTCAAGCATCAATTATGATCAAGTTTTGTTATTTGGCAATCTTTATCATCCTTGTTCATCATCATTTGGTGGCCATTCAATCTATAAATGCAGCAGCTCCTAAGAAGGGTGTTTCCCGGAATCCGGCAGATTTCCTATCTTTAAGCTACTACCTTAAAAAATGCCCGGAGGCTGAGAGCATCATCCAGCAAAAAGTAGGAGCCTGGATTCAGAAGGATTTCACCTTGGCTGCCAGCATCATTCGTTTGCACTTCCACGATTGTGCTGTTAGGGTAAGCTTAGGGACATGCATGTACCTAACATTGATACAGTTTCTATCTATCAAATGAAAGTCCTAATAATTTTCCTTAATAAGAAGTTAATTATAAGTTTGAAAATCACTTTGCATAGAAAGGGAAGATATCATGTCCAATTACATTACACTAGATAATAAGTTAGTATAAATGTTATATAAACATACATACACATATACATACATACATGTGTGTGTGATGCGCGTGCCTGTGTTTGTGAGATATATAGATAAACTTATTTTCTCGGAAAAAAATATTAGGCATGAGTTATATATAGAGTAATGCTAGATACAATCATGTGTTGTGCAAGCGCCGCATACTCTTTTTGAAAAAGAGTTGGATCTACTATTAAAAAATTAGTTTTTTCATGTGGGTCTTATATTTATTCACTTTTTTAAAAAGAATGTACGACGCTTCCGCACTCTATGACTGCAAATATCATTTCTCACAAGGGTTAATGCTAGAATATAAATTAAACGATTAAATTTTTACGTTCAAAATGATCTCCAAATAGTTTATCATGTAATTATCCGTAGGTGTAGCTTTTTTGAAAAAAGAAATTAATAATTGTGCATTATTGCAGGGCTGTGATGCATCCATTCTGTTGAAGTATAGAGGAAGCGAGAGGGCAGCATATGTAAGCAGCAGTCTGAGAGGTTTCCAAATGATCGATGACATTAAGGAAACACTCGAGAAGAAGTGTCCAAGAACTGTGTCTTGTGCTGATATTCTCACAGCTGCAGCTAGAGATGCCACTGTTTTTGCTGGAGGTCCATTCTGGGAAGTCCCATTTGGGCGTAAAGATGGGAGAATTTCTATAGCCAAAGAAGCCGAAATGGTTCCTCAAGGCCATGAAAATGTTACAGCTTTAATCCAACTTTTCAAAGCTAAAGGATTGGATATTCTTGATTTAGTCACCCTTTCTGGGGCACACACCATTGGAAGATCAACTTGTGGTCCATTTCTAAATAGGCTGTATAACTTTAATGGAACAAGAAAGCCTGATCCCTCTCTCAATACCTATTACTTGAAACTGTTGCAGAAGAGATGCAGACACTCAACTGACCTTGTTTATCTCGATGCCATAACTCCGAGGACTTTTGACACTGCTTTCTACACAAATCTCAAGAGGAAGGCTGGATTGTTAACAACAGATCAAGACCTCTACTCAGATCCAAGAACTGCTCCTTTTGTAGAAGCAATGGCATCTCAACCCTTCTTGTTTGAGAACCAGTTTTTGGTGTCTATGACAAAGCTTGGAAATGTTCAAGTTCTTACTAGGAATGAAGGTGAAGTTCGAGTCAATTGCAATTATGTTAATGGCCATTGAAGGGTACCATTGTTCAGTACTTCCAAGTTATTTTCTCAATGCTTTTATTCAATAACTCATGAAACCTGACCTTTTGTGATTTGAAATGTTGGGAGTTCGAATATTGCTTCATTAACTGTAAGCGACAGCTCTTGCATTTTGACGAAGATTTTGCTTCTTATAAATCGGAGTGCATATATATATATATATATATATAGGTTAATTAGAATATATGAATTTTTGATATATAGTTATCAAACTTACAGTACTACTTCCTGTCAAATATTAAAATGGATTCATTTTATTATGAAATTGTTAATCACTCTGAAGTGGGAGATAAAATACATAAAAATTAGTGACTTTTACAATATTTATGAGCATTTGATGCTGTTAAGATCAAAATTCAAACAGAAACTTTCAACTTTCATCTGAACTAATCTCTTTTTAACTCACTATTCAAACCTCAACTAATATGTTGGTCAAGAAAGTCACTCGAATAAAGATACACATTGTAGTACACACGTTATGTGCCTATTTATCTCCCACTTTAAGTTCCAAAATGAGCTGAGAGCAGTCACTTTAGGAGACCTTGATATGATATGTATAAATAATGTTGCAAGGCTCATTTAAATGAAGAAATTTCAAATGTTAATGGGAATTTGGATTCTCACCCAACCCACTTTCCAAGGAATATGAATTCCTTTGCAGTTGGTTGAAATCTACATTCCCATCACCTCTGGAGAGTTGTTTTACTTTAATAGATAAAAATAACCTTGATTAGGTTTTAAATTATATATATAGCATTTTCTCATTGAAAACTTTAATTTGTTATGGTTATTTATTGTTAATTACTTAATTTCTCTAAGTTGAATTTTGTTATCATTATTTACTAAATCTATTTTTGTTTCTTTCATTATGAACTTTTATAAAATCTCCCTATAAAAATAAGTTTCTATTTGATTCCACAGAAAAAGGAAAAAAATCAGGTTTATTTGGATAGATAAAAAAGAATCTATGTTAGATACATACAAATTCTATTTAGGAAATGAAAGAAAACCACGAATTGAAGGTCCGAGTACTTAAAATAGGCCGGACGCTAGGAATTAAAAGTTTAAAATATATATGTTTTGGGAAAATACTTTAGCCACAAAGAGATTACATAAAAACAATATCACAAACTGATGTGGTTTGATGTGATTCGTCAGATTATAAAGTTATTTTTATTGTAAAGTAGATCTAACAAATTAGATGAAACCTGCATGTTAATTTGTAGGATTACTTTTGTGTAATTCATTTGTAGATGTAGCAATACTCATGTTCAAAACAAAATGGCACCGGAGAATATCAAAAGAGGGAGACTAGAACTCTAGATTTCCTCTACCATTTTATATAAGAGAAATTCTATTTGCAGGCTTGAGTGGGGGACTGCGTGTGCAGTCACATTGATGAATGAAGGTAAAAAGAGAAAAAATATTATTTTAAAAAGGATATTATTGTAATTTTAATTTTTTTTAAACATAACTATATGGACTTGCATGAGCAGTTCCCATTTAGGAACTGTATGTAGACTAACTCTTTATATATATAATTTTTATTTTAATTTTTTAATAAGCTACGTGGCACAATATTGTGGTACCCCATTAAGGAAGTAAAGTGAGTGATATAAATTCAGGAGCATAGTAACATTACTCGTAAAGTAATCATGAGAAGCTTATATTATATACCTGGAAATCCTATTATATATATTCTTCCTTATTACAAAACATGAATTTAATTACATTTATGAGAATCTAGATCGCCAAACATCATATATACCTTCGAAATAATTAGGTACATATCAAGATATAGAATGTTAGATTTCTAAACTACTTTTAACTCCCTCAACCTTTTTCGTGTAAGGGGTTTTTGATGGGTTATTGAACCTGATCAATAGTTCATTAAAAGCGGTAACTTAATTTTACTGCTAATTTTTAATTTTATTTTTTCGTATGTAGGTACAAAAGAAGAAAATCAATTGATAGATCCACATTAAGCTTACTCAAATTATATAAAGTTTGAATGGAACATATAAGTATAAAGTACAGTCAATTTTATTTTCTTTGCTTACATATATAATATACACATATTTTTTAGTAATGCTAGATACAGTCGTGGAATGCACAAGTGCCATACAATCATTTTGAAAAATAGTGAGATCTATTATGAAAAAATTAATTTTTTATGTCAGGTCGGTATTTATTCACTTTTTTTAAAAAGATTATACAGCACTTCCGCTCTCTACTATTACAAATACCATTTCTCTATATTTCTTATTGGCACCGGACTTTGAAACTTTGTTCCAAATAATTCGAGAGTGCACAGATCTTTGCAAAAAGTAACTTTATTTGTGTAATTAGTGCATATATCAGAAACCTTATATATTGAGCCTACAACTCAAATGCTTGAGCTGTGGTATATATGCTGGAGCTGGGCTAACGTTGCTTATAGCTTTAAAGATTGGGTCAGAACTCTTTAATTGGATTGGGCCAGAGCTCAACCAGTTGAAAGATTGGGCTTTTTAAACAGAATTTGAGTAATTAATTTTCCATGGAAGGATTTTTTTTTTTTTTTTAATAAACCTCTGCATTTCATTAATATATCACTAAATACAATTGATATCTCTATTTAGGCATCGCACAATAAATTCTGGGAAGTCCTCAGTCCAAGCTTTCTTTCCTTCTATAAACAAAGCTTTTTTTGCTAAAGTATGAGCAACCATGTTTTTCTCTCTATGAGCAAACTGTATTGACCAGTGTGTATATATTGTTCTTAAAATGAAACCTAACATCTTCTACTAATGAACTATAACAAGTCAACATCTCTTCTTCACTACAAACTGCCAAGATGACCTCCTTCGCATTCCCTTCAAATTTTGCTTGCGGGAAATGAAGATCACTACACAACTCCACTGCTATACTCAATGCTTGACATTTTGCAATGACTGCCTCTTCTATATGTTCTTTCTGATCGCACGCAGCAGCTAAGACCTTCCTAGTCTCATCTCTAATTATAATCCCTATTCCCATTTTTTTTTTGATCCAATGAAGCATCCCAATTAATTTTGAAATATCCACAATCTGGTTTTTCCCACCTCTGAATGTTTGCACCTCTGATTTACACTTGACTGTCTGAATTGCCCAAATTCTGCACTGCTTGGTAGTCCCTTACAATAGTCTTAGCAGATAGCAGTAGTCTATTAGGACATTCCATTCTATTTTCAAAAACCACACCACTCATTCGAAGCCAAACTATCTTAAGAGTTACTGCCATCTCCACCAGCTGGCCCTTGTTTAGAGAATTCCTGCATTTATCACACAAAAACAGAAAGTCATGTTCAAATCTGCACCACTTTTGAACACAGCTTTTGTCACTTTCCCAGATGTCATTTGCAGCATGCCTCTGGAAGGAATTGACACTTATTTTTTTAACAGAACATCTATGCAAGAGGCATTATTTTTGGGAGTGGGTAGATCACCACGGATGAATATGGGGATTAGGTTATATAGCAATCTCATTTCATATACATCAACTTTGCTAGGCAAATTTTGGGATAATTACCTAATAAACACATCATTTGATGTTGACTTTAAAGTAAATATGAAGTCTCAATTTAAATAATGTGTATTTCATAATTTATTAATGTAAATAATTATAATACTGACATGTTGATGCAGGGTTCCGAGTCTGATGAGCCCAGCTTGTGGGGTTTCAGAATCAATTTTTGATTTTTATGAGTAAATCCTATCATCAGAGTTTTCTTTTTTTGTTGTATATTTTCTTAATTATTAGTCTCAATCTCTAGTTTCTGTTGATTTCCTAATCTCCAAAATAATTCTTATTTGGTTCGGCATCACATATTCTGACGACAAAAAATCAGTTCAGTAATTACTTAATTTGAGAATAGTTTGGTTTGAAATTTGATTAAAATTGAAGAACTAAAGTAATTCACTTGACTTTCGTGAGATGGTTAACTGGTCAACCAAGACTTTGAGAGTGTTCACGTTAAACGTCTCTTTAATCAATTAGTAAATTGACTTGCTAGACGTGCGTGGAAAGCCCCCAGTCAAGTACTGTATTGCTGAAATTTGTTGCATATCAGGTAATTTCTAAATCCCAATTAATTAAACTTGCTTTGAGCACCGCTTATCACTATAACAAAAATTCAATTTTGGGACGGTTTTTGTTTGGGATGAAATGAAAATTGTCCCAAAAAAATGAGATGTAGGGACGAAATTCAAATTTCATCTCTAAAATATGATGGAAGATGTTTACCGTTCGAACTTGTTCGAACGGTATATGTAGGGATGAAAATTTTCCTTCCTAATAAAATAACCGTTCGAATATTGACTAAAAACGTTCAAACAAAGTAAAATAAACATTCAAACGGATATTATATATGGTCGAACGAGAAGTTTAGTGACAAAATTTAACAGGACATTGACTTACCGTTTGAACAACATACAACAACGTTTGAACGTCAAAGATAATAAATGTTTGAACATATATTATATATGATCGAACAGGAAACTGGAGAGTTAAGTCATTAAATTTAGCGGGACAATGACTTACCGTTCGAACATTTTATTATAACGTTCGAACGAATAGGTTAATCAATATTCGAACGTAAAATAAAGAGTTCAAATAGAGATATATAAAAATATCTAGTGGGAATTGAGAAATGTTCGAACGGTATACATTCCGTTTGAATGGTGACATAAATTTTTACAATTTTTTATGGCAACACAATTCCTCACTTAATTATTGACAAATATTTAATTTATATAAAAATTAACAATTAAATAATATATATAATAGAAATCATTAATTAATTTAGAAAATACAAATACGATTTATAACTACATTAAATTTACAAAACACAAAATATTTTCTATACAAAAAACACAAAAAATGCAAATAAAAGATATAGGCTACTATGATCCCAACTCTCTACACACATCCTCGACTGCAGCTAGGGGTGTCTCTAGTTGTGTCAGGCGAGTATTGATCGTGACCTAAATCAATTTATGTACGTAAGTCAGAGATGGCACTATGTATCTCCGTACGCACTGCATCAATCACCACTGATGTCTGTCTACGGATCTCTACATGCACTATAACTACCATCTCCTCATGAGTAGATATGCATGATGCCTCGGCCTACGTGGATGTCTCACTAGTTGATACTCTATGATCTCTCGGGTGTGCATCTCCCTGAGTATTGACCGACTCTGGAATAGGACCACAAAGACGATGTCTCGAGTGATCCGTGCTTCGTGACAAGGTGGAGGTGTTGATTGGTCCAATCGGCTTCCGAACACGCTCAATAATATCTGGCAGGACCTTGGCATGTAGTAGAAATCGTGTGATCAGATCCCAAATGGCAATATATCTATTGTAATGTATTGGGCTTCTGATTGAATCGTAATGAATATACAACCCACTAGGTCGATAAGCATTCCATGAGCGACGTGTATCATAAATTTTGCCCGATCCATGCCAACCTCTATCTTGTGCTGCCGATGATCAATGTTGTTGGCGATGATCAAGTTCAAGATCTTGAAGAAACTATATAGATCTGCTTCTTTGATGCTCTTTGTCCCATCATAGGGAAGAGCATTTGGACCAACAACTAATAGTCTCACCTCATGATTAGAGAGGCCATTGTGTACATCTCTATCAGAGCCATCATCCTCAGCCGTCTCCTCATCACTTGTAGCTGAAGATTCAATGGGCACCATGTTCGAATACATTGTGCGCAATCGTGGGATACCAATGAAATTGGCGAGTCTGTCCACTGAAAATGTAACTATGGCTCTGCAGACCAAAAAAATGCTTCATCCTTCTAGTCGAGGATTGGTGTCCAACCACGCTCGAGGAAGATAGCTGGCAAGGAATGACCCTCCCAGAGAAGATCTTGAAAGTCAGAGATCTTCACCTGACGTTCTAACAAAATAGTCCTCTCTCAAACTGCTTCGCTAGAGGGCTGTCTTGGTCTGCCACGCTTTCATCCCTTATAAGACATTGTCAACCTGAAATTTAAAAAATAAAATTAAGAAAAATAGTTATAAAACATCATACGTAAACCTCACAAAATTATATACTAATTAATATAGTTTAAAACTGTTTTGTGTTATACCGTTCAAACAAATAATCAAGTGTTGGAACAGTACAAAAACTTCAAACGGTGACACAATCGTTCAAACGTTATTGAAAGCGTAAAAGCGTTCGAACGTCAAACATTTGTATTCAAACGCTTTCGATGGTCACTTAACCGTTCGATGCATGAGTCACACTCATTCGAACGATTAAACCATCGTTCAAACGGTTTTTGGATCAAGTTCAGCAATGACTGAGTCAACTCGGTGGCCATTAAAACGAGAGGAATCCACCGATTCCTTTTATTCTTCCACAAATTATATACATACAAGGCCGGGATGTGCATAAAAGCATCTCTACCTTGTGTTTTCCGGCCACCTATGGTCTATATCGATGAAAACTATTCATTTTCCTATTTTCTATAAAAAAAAATAATGACAATAACACAAAATAATGACACGGCATTGGAAACAGCGGTTCAAAGGCAGGAGGAGCGTTCAACGGGTTTGAAAGTGTGGGCTTTATAGAGAGAGAATGCGATTGATCATGAAGTTTAGACGTTGTTTAAATGTGTTTTATGTTCGAACAGTACTGTTCAAACGTTAAAATGAACGTTTGACTGATGTTGTATATGAGGTACCATTCGAACGCCAATATTTAATGTTCGAAGGGTACCTCGTATGCACTAATATACTACTAATAATAAAGCTAGGAAAATGATAGTATGACTCAAATATGCCCACCAAATGTACCCACTCATGTTTTTTTTTTTAATTATTTTTTTTTCTTAATGGTTAAGGAAGTGACTATTAGTTATGGATGTTTAAAAAATAATTATAGAAAAATAAAAAAAGTCATTTGCAACAGTGTACATATTTTGGGTGCACATTTTTTGTGCACCCTAACATTGTACATAAATCTAAACCCACCGAAACTTGGGTCGCGAAGGTGTCTACTGACATATTTTTTTATTATTATTAAAGATAGAGAAAAAAAAACATAAAATAAAAAAGGCATTATGCCTTATCGGTAGAATCTTTCTACATGCCGATTGGGTGGTACATATTGTCAAGGAACGAAAGGGCTACATTTTGTGAGTGGCTAATGAAGATTAAATTACCAGACGATTATGCCTCGAATCTAAGAAGGTGTGTGCGAACAAATAACTGAAAAATTACTGGATTAAAAAGTCATGATTGTCAAGTATCTTTACAAAGTATCTTGCATGTTGGTATCCGTGGGTACTTGACGAGAGATGTGCGCGTGACTTTGACTAAGTTGGGTGCATTTTTTAAAAACTTATGTGGTAGAACATTGAATGTATAAGTTTTGAATCATATGGAATAAGAAATTGCTATAATATTGTGTAAACTAGAGTATGTACCCATCGTCATTCTTTGACGTCATGGTTCACTTAACCGTTCATTTGCCATGTGAGACTTGACTTGTAGGACTAGTCTAGTATAGATGGATATATCTTATTGTACGACTCTTTGGGAAGTTAAACGCACATTGAGTAACATGGCCCGTCCAAAAGGGTCAATTGTAGAAACATATATTAACAATGAGTGACATACATTCTGTTCCAAATACTTCCATGGAGTTGACACGAGGTTTGATCGGCTTGAAAGAAACTTTGATGTTAACCAAGCAAGACAACGAAATGTGTTTTCTGTGGTTTCCCAATACGTACGTCCACTTAGTGCAGCGCGTGGTTATGATCTGTGTGGAAGAGAGTTCGAGAAAGCATAGTGGTACGCACTAAACAATTGCCCTGAGATAGAGAGCCACTTGAATTAAGTTGTCATTATTTGTTAATATTTAATTTTAGTGATCATATGAATGTGCTCAAAGAATTGAGAATAAATGATATAAACCATAAACATGAAGACGATTTTTCAAAATGGTTTGAACAATGGGTAATGACATTACAGATGTGTGTTTGAATTACCAAAAAATATTATGACTGTTTATTTTTTTATGTTTATGCTTTATTCCATATGTAGGTTGTACAAATGCATGCGAGTAATCCAAACAATATGTCAGACAAACTGTATGCATTGGCGTGTGGCCCCTCGAGACGTACTGCTCGATATTCTACATGTATTTCTCGAGGAAGTAGTATCACACAATGAATCAAGAACACTATAGGAAAACACAAAATAGTTGTATCCTAGTCGAAGGAAGTCATGACGGAGAAAACATTGATTTCTATGGGGTTATTGTTTATATAATTGGAATGAGATATTTGAGAGGGGGGGCTTGTGGTGAATCTGTTTAAATATGATTGGTGAGATTTATCCAATCCTAGAAGGGGAGTGCACGATGATGTATATTTCTTGAGTGTTAATACATCGAAAAAATGGTATGAAGATGATCATTTTGTTTTGGTTTTCCAATCATCTCAAGTATTCTACTTAGATGATCCTGAGTTAGGAAATCAATGGCGAGTGGTAAAAAAGTTTTCTCCAAGAAATATATATGATATTATCCCCAATGCGGAGAGACAAAACGAAGAAGAACATGATCCCTCTACTCAAGAAACATACCAAAAGAGTCAACTCGTCTTTAACTTTTTTGTGGATTTGAGCTAGTATAAGATGATTCCATTACATAGGGAAGATATTGAGGCTGAAATTGTTGGTGTATCAGTTGAGCAAAATGTTAAGTCATCTAAAGTATTTACAGATGATGAGGGCCAATGGTCAACTGAAGCTGATACAAATGATTGATCGGTTTTGTATTCATATGACACTTTATGACAACTATTTTATGTAATGAATGTATTAGTGCTTTGAAATTATGACACCAAAGAGGAAAGAAGTTCACATCCTATCTCAACCGGTTCCCAGCTCTCCGTCTGACTCACCACTAGGGATTAACTCTATAGAAGAAGGTAAAAATAAGATAATCATTTTGTTTCAATTAAGGTAATTCATACATATTACATCGTTTCTAACCATCATTTATTTCGTTTCTACAACGAATATTATATTTTTAGAGTTAACAGTACAATCTTGTCAAGGTTGAGACATTACTAGAGGCGTGACGTTGAAAAAATATCGTAAAATGGGTAAGATTAATGTTAACATTCCTGATAAACATACCGGAGGTGATTACCTTTATGAAGGACAACCAGCAGCTTGGTTTGCATTGCATGTGGTTGCTCTTACACGAACTTATGCACCTTTGGCTACAAGTTCATGGCAAAAAGTCTCTCAAGATGTGAAAGAGCTTATAAAAAACATTGTTTGGTAATATTTAAAATTTCTTAATTTATAATATTATTTAACATGTATGAAAAATATAGAATATGCAAGTGGTAATCTCTTTGTGTATATATTTTTTCAAGGATGAATTCAAACTAAATTTTGGTCAGAGAGAGGAGCGTAAGATTATCGAAGAGCTTATGTGTAATACATTTCGCAAATATAAGGTGAGATATTATGAGCATTATAATAAGTTTGAGAACAAGGAAGAGGCACGCCAACATCTTTTGTGATATGTTGATGATCCATCATATAAGGAAAATTAAATTAATTATTTTATGTGTCCTATTTTATAATTTTCGTTTTCTAATATTTACAATTTCTATGCAGGAGCAAAATTTTATAAACAAAACAAATAGATCGAAATTGAAGATTCATCATCATGGATGTTTAAGATCTTTCCATCGCCTCCATAAGCAATTGGTAATGTTATTTTGTATTTTTTTTATTGTATATTGTATGTTATTTGGATGTATTGTAATGACTTTATATTTCAGCAAATATCTCTCTTGTAGCAAGAGTCTGATACCGATTATAATCTGACAAAATTATATGCTGCATCACATACTAATCGTAATGGAGAGTGGACTCATCCTGATGTCCGTGAAAATTATGTAAGTATTATTATCTATTTTAATGAAAAACATTTAAATATTTTTGGCGATATTTATTCTTTTTCTTGTGCATAAGAAAAAATTGTTACCCTACGTGCTGAATCTGCGTCAGATCAAAATTTCTCAACAAGTGATGTCAAAAATTTTACACAAGTTCTGGATCCACGTTTAGGATATTTGAGAACTTTGGGTCGCTGTGTAAAGCCTTCTAGCTCTTCCTCATTGTCTGTATATGCCACCAACAAATCTAGAGCATTAAAGGAAACGAATTTTAAGATCGAGGAATTGAGTAAAAGACAGTATGAGTTAGAGACTCAATTGGCGAAACAAGCATATATGAAGATGCACATGAAATAACAAGAACAACAACAAGAGGAGTTCATGAGAGAGATGCAAGTTTAAATGCAAAAGCTTATGCACCAGTTCAGGCCTCCAAGCAACTACTTTATTTATTTGTTTATGTACGATGAACACTAGTACGGTTTTATTTATTTTCTTCCCACTTATGAGACTAATTTTATGTGTATTGAACAAATTAGAATGTATTTTCTTAATATATTATGTATGTGTATTTGGTTTTTTATTATTGCATAAAATCAATTCGTTATTGTTCGAATGACCCAAAATCGTTCAAACAAAAACAGTTAAACCGTTGGAACAATGAAACAGATCATTTGAATTTTCTCCATATTAGCCGTTCAAACATCAATCGTAAACTGTTCGAATGTAAAAAACATTTGAATGCTTACGGAATACATTGAAAGCGTTCAAACATATTTGTCTGTTCGACCACTAAAGTTAACGTTGGAACGGTTTTACTTTTGAACAAATTTTGTTTCGATCGACCACTCATTAAGTATTCGTTCAAAAATAATTAACAGTCGAACATTATGTTTTTACCATTCGATCGTAAATTTGGGACGAAACTAAATCATTCCAAAAATAAATTTCTGTTCGAACGCGATCGAACGATTTTGCTTAATTTCGTCCCAAAAGACATTTTTTGGGATGAAATTGATACTTTCGTCCTAAAATACATTTTGAGACATTGTTATTAGAACGACCTTGAGATGATTTGTTTTTTCTTCATAAGAAGTATTTTGGGATGAAATCACAATTTTTTGGGACAAAACATTCGTCGCCAGTAAACCACTTCCGTTGTAGTGTATCTAATCCTAGTGATGAACATTTTTTAGGATCTTAAGCATAATTACTTGATAAGTTCCTATTTGTTTCTTGTAAGATATTGAGCATTAATGTATTTTCTCTCTACATACACAATTATGGAGACTGGGTTGAGATGAGATGAGATGAAAATTAAAAATTGAAAGTTGAGTTGAGATGAGAAAAAAGTTTAAAGTTGAATAAAATATTGTTAGATTATTATTTTTTAGGATTATTTTTGTTTTGAGATTTGAAAAAGTTGAGTTCTTTTTTGTATTTTATTTGAAAGTTTGAGAAAGTTACAATGATTAGATGAAATGAGATGAAATGAGTTGAAATAGTTTCACTATCCAAATCACGCATTAATCACTCTATTGATCTTTGATCATCTTGTTTTTGGAGACTTGGTTACTTCATTGATGATGGGTTGATGAGTACTTTGTCTGTGGTTTTGTTAAAGATAATAAGATATGACCTTCTAAACAACCATGACCTTCTATAAAATAGAGACCTAAGATGAAAAACAAGATAATAAGGTGTTCTTTCTAAAACGAAAAAGTTTATGTACCCATTCTAATCCAAAGTGAGAGAAGGAAGAAATCATTTTCGTGTACTAATGAGAGAGCTTCTCTCCACATAGAAAATAATCTCATCAATAGTCCATATACTCTAAAAATGGCTTCTCCTAAGGTATCAATAGTCCTGGTTTAGATACAAAGTTCTTCCCAACTCATCTCATCTCAATTTATTTCATCTAATCATTATAATTTTTTCAAATTTTCACCAAATTATTAGCTCTGAATTGAAGAGCTAATAATTTTATATATTGCAAGGATGATGCTATTGGGACCGATGTCTCAACTAATAGTCCCAACCGATAAGTGCAATTCCAGTTTTTTTTTTTTTTTTTTAAATAATTTTTTTTAACAAAAATACAAAAATTCAATAATATTCACTTCCTTAATCACTAAGGATAAAAAAAAAAAAAACAAGAATCGGTCAAAAGCATCTGTCCTTCATCGGTTCAAAAAGCATTAC
The DNA here is from genome assembly GCA_022457165.1 of Juglans mandshurica. Classification (NCBI taxonomy): domain Eukaryota; kingdom Viridiplantae; phylum Streptophyta; class Magnoliopsida; order Fagales; family Juglandaceae; genus Juglans; species Juglans mandshurica. Next base: position 12,918,835 of record CM039634.1, read on the forward strand.
TCATATTGCAATCGCTTACAAGTTATTACGCTTTTGTCCTAGGTCTTATTGTTTTAAGTTGTTATTCATGTCATTAATTGATATCAAGAGTAGAGAGCAATTCAAGGAGCAGAAGAGGGAAATTTAGTAGCATATTCTGTTTGCGATGCCCCGATTCCCACGTACAGGAATGCGAGAATCGTGACGTCGGGATGATGCCAACACGGTCACGCATCCCAATGATAGTGCCAAGTGTGTGTACATGCAACAATGTACAAAAACAACGCAGCAGATAATTAATTCAACTAAGTACCAGAATTGATAACACAATTTAAACAATTAGTAAAAGGGTTTAAAAATTATACAGTCATCCAAAATAGATATTTTACAAGTCTCAAATAAAATGAGTGATACCAAATCACTCCTCGGGTGGAGCTGAATCCTCAGGCTCACCCTCATCTTCATCGGCATCAAAATCTGCGTTACCACAAACGGTACCGCAAGTAAGTATAAACCAAACAACTACGAGATAAAAATACATTAATGCGAACAACATGCATACATATGATGAAATATGCATTATTCTCAAAACATCATTTTCTCCGAAAATGAATATTTTCCAACACACGCCAAAATCCCATTTGGCCCAAAATATCCGTAAAACATTTTCTCAGAAAATGATTCACATAAAATCCATATCCAACGCACACTATTTTCCCAGAAAATAGTCCATTTTATCTATGCACCATGATCTCCCCTAAGGATCATCCGCACGTCCTGGCTTCGTAGCGATGCCCAGTTCTGCGCCCAGCGCGTTCATGGCCAAGCATCCACTACGCAACGAGCGATGCCCAGTTCCACACCCAGCGCGTATGTGGCCAAGCATCCTCTAGTCCCCTCCAGCAGAGGGACCACGGAGTCGGCACGAGACCATCTCGTCCGATCCTATTGTCGCCTGGCGACAATCCAGGGGACGTCACTCAGTATATTCCGCTCCCGAGTGACTAGAGGAGCTCCACCGAGATAATACCCCATCTCGGCTTGGGGTCGTGATACACACACACACCCAAAAATCCTTTCATATGAAAACCAATTTTCATTGAACACATGAACATGAATGTAATTACACAAAAACCCAGTTTTCATTTACAAACATGATCATGCGTGCAAATATGCGATGTACATGAACCACACAGGATCTAGCCAACAATTCAACACAATCCAATCACACAAACAAACTTCCTCCACTAATCCATCCGACCCCCGTACTCCTCGAACTTAGTCCGGCAAAACCAACCAATTCACAGTGTAATGAGTTAGTGCAAAAATACATTTAAATCACGAAAGTTCTTTGAAAAATACTTACAGTGCTATATAATAATGGATCACGGAGGTGTAAGAAGTGGCAACACAGCTACAGAACAGTGCCAAATGCACTATGGCCGTGGGTCTCAAAGACCCACTTTTGAACGGGTGCAAACGTAGACTCGAGATTGATAGGGTAGGGCCTAGGGATGTCGGTGAAGTTAGTGGTGGTGGTGGTTGGCCGTGGGTGGCGGCGCAAAGGGTGGTTGAAGACCAAAAATACCCAATCGGAAATGGGGTTGGATGTGCTTCACTGGCGACGGATTGGAGCTGGGGTTGGATCCATTGGGTTGCTAGGAGGTCGAGGATGAAGTGGTGAAAAAATGGTGGCCAGTGGTGGCGCGATGGCGGTGCGCGAACACAAGAGGTGCTGCGGCTTGGTGTTGGGCGTGGGGGCTATCGGCGGCGATGAAGGAGCTGGAAATGGAGGGAGGTGGTCGTCGGCCGGTGGGGAAGCTGATGGGAGGGGTGGTGAGGTGCACGGCGGTGGTTGGGTGGAGAGAGAGAAGCGCACGGGAGAGAGGGGGGGAGTGCGTTGCGCGGGAGAAGCAGAGGAAAAAAAAAGAAAGAAAAGAAAGAAAAAGAGAAAGAAGAAAAGAAAAAAGAGAGGAAAGAGAAAATGGAGGGAAATAAATGAGGTCCAATTATCACATATTGGGTCACAAAAATGATCCAACGGAAATGATTTCAAAACAACAAGTAAAATAAAATAATTCAAATGTAGTGATTAAATGAAAATAAAATAATTAAATCCAACAACAAGTTAATTTAAATATGAAAAACAATTTAAATGCATAACAATAATTAATATTAAGAAAGCACATCAAATTAATTTTCACAAAATTAAAATCATAAAAATAAACCCACTAAAAATCCGACAATTTTAAAATAAGAGAATAAAATTTTAAATCAATAAAAATAATTCATTCAATAAAAATACACTAAAATATGGGATGTTACATCCTCCCCCCCTTAAATAAAATTTCGTCCTCGAAATTAGCAAGGTCAAACATTAAAGCTAAGACAGGAATAAGATTCAACTAAGAGCAGACTTAAGAACATACTGCCAAAATCAATCAAACAAATATGGATATTGCTCCCTCATGTCGGCTTCTCTCTGCCAAGAGAAATTTTGAGCCAACGGATCACCCCATGACACTTTCACCAGAGGTATTGCCTTGGACCTTAACCTTTGCTCTTTCCAATCCACGATCTGCATCGGAGCAACTTCATAAGTAAGGTTAGGCTGAAGTTGAGTGCGTCCAGGGTCAACAAAACGTGGCTTTTGTTGTCCAAAACTCTTCTTCAACGAAGACACATGGAATACATCATGAACATCCCCAAAATAGTTCGGCAAGGCAACTCTATAAGCAACAAGCCCAACCTTCTCTATGATCTGAAAAGGGCCAACATACCTTGGACTAAGCTTTCCCTTCTTACCAAAGCGCTTAACACCTTTCATATGAGAGACCTTGAGATAAACCCAATAACCTACTTCAAAGGATAAGTCTCTTCTTCTTATATCTGCATAACTCTTCTGGCGACCTTGTGCTTCTACCATTTTAGTCCTTATAAACCGAACTTGATCTTTCATTTCTTGAATTATCTCAGGCCCAATCAATTTACTCTCGCCAACTTCATCCCAACACAAAGATGATCTACACTTCATTCCATACAAAGCTTCATACAGAGCCATCTGAATGGAGGAATGAAAGCTATTATTATAAGCAAACTCGATTAACGACAGATGATTCTCCCAACTTCCTTGAAATTCCATGACACAAGACCGCAACATATCCTCAAGAGTCTGAATAGTGCGCTCTGATTGACCGTCTGTTTGAGGGTGATAAGCAGTACTAAACTTCAACTTAGTGCCTAAAGCTGTCTGCAAACTTTTCCAAAAATGAGACATGAACTGCGGGTCCCGATCCGACACGATACTCTTGGGTACTCCGTGCAAACGCACTATCTCTTGGGTACTCCGTGCAAACGTACTATCTCTTTGACATACAGCCGATTTAACTTACCCAAAGAGTCGGCTTCCCATTATGTCCTTAACTTCCATATCCTTGAAAAAGAAAGTGATGACTCCTATATATATATATACTAGTAATAGAGCAACGTCCAAGGGACGTTTGCCTAGTTTTGATTTTTTACAAACAAAAAATTAGATTTATAAATTATCTAACAAATTTTAACAAATATCGTTAGATAATAACATAGTAATAAAATATAATAATTACATATTTAGATGGATTAGAAAACAAAAGGATTAGCTGCAGGATCAATAAGTGTAAGTATCGCAAAGATAGCTGCAGGATCAATAATTGCTTCACTGCAATATTAGGGAACCATGTGATGTATCAGAATTTGAGAGTGACAGCTATATGGATCAAAAAATACATATTGACAGGACATAAGCGTAAGTAACTTGATCAATTCATAAAATGTTTTATCTATGCATGTGCAAACAAAAGCAATTTTTATCTGCCGAAAAACTTTACAGATACTGACACACATATGTAAAGGGAGAGAGGAAACAAAAGGCACTTACATTGTGAGGACTGATAATGGTTTCAGTCCAAAAGCGCATGTAGATGTCATCTCCATCATCCATTCCATAGCTGACAATGTCATCGCCAATACCTTTTTCACCACGTTCAAGCTCCTCCAACAATCTGAAGTTCCTAGGGACTGCATGGAACCTCATTCAGTCAACATTAGTAAAACAGAGAGACCAGAATTGGACTTAAATATTCAAATGCCTACAAACTCAATGTAGGAGTTATGGTTCAAATACAGAACTCATTTTCCATATGACAGAAAATTAATCAGAAACTCGAGACTGAAATCTCAAGCCAATTACAGATTCTTTAAACATTATTTACTTATAGTCTTAACTCATTAGATCCCTTAGTGGTTTTGTATTGGGTTCTTAGATGCTGCAGTCTAGAAAATAACCATGACTATTCTCATAGCTATACTTTCATGTGTTACTTATGAAACTGCTTCCCAAGCTTCTGTAGATTTGAATGATACGTATGGGATCCTATTTTGTAAATGTATATGGAAGAGATACAAACTTCATATTAGGGCCAACAAACTTCATATTGTTTGCAATAAAAATAAAAGTACTATAGGATGTACTACAATCATAAAGCAAGGTCGAGATGATGAAGACACAAATTTCACTTGCATACATGGCCGAATGCATTTAGTCATCCTTTGAACTACCTAGGTAACATATGAAGGAGACAAAATCTGCAAAAATATCCCAGGAAAGTAAGGCAGATTTACACCCAACAAACACAACAAGCAGAAAAACGAAAAAAAAAAACAACACAGGTTTTGAGTCGAAGAACAACAAGACTGGAAAGAATTTTCAAATGCTCTTCAGATTCACATCCCACAAAGAGAAGAGAGAGGATCCACACTAAAAACTAAAACATGCCTAGAAGAATGAACAAGAAACTCACTTCCTTCAGATTCCAAAAAATGGTCCATACCAACAAACAAAAATCCAACAAGCAAAAGAATGAAATAAAAAAATCGACACAAAACGGGAAAAAAAATAAATCAAACCATCCTTCAAATTCACATCCCACAGAGTGAAAAGAAATAAAACCAACAAAAACCATACCCACACGTTTCGTTTAAACCGTGTGTCGGCGCAACGCGCCGCTCCGATTGGCTCCCAATCCGATCGACCGCAAGATCGGCGGGTGAGGCTTCTCCCAGTGGTGCGCGTGTCGGACGATGGTCGCCGGAGAAGCTCGAAACGGCTACCCCCTTTATTCTGCTGAAAACCTGAAAAAAAAAAAGAAAAAAACAAAAAAATCAAACGAAATCGCTGGAAACGAACAACCGGCGAGGAGAGCGAGGAGAGGAAGAGGAAGAAGGAGCCGAAGCTCCCCACCCCCCAGCTGAGCGAGCGAGTTTCTAGAGAGAGAGGGTCTGATTTTCGACTTTTGGAGAGTTTGTAGAGGAAGAGGGAGTCGAGCGAGTTTCTAGAAAGAGGGGGTCTGGTTTTTTACTTTTAAAATCGAAATCGAGAGAGGCAATCAAACGGAAAAAGTATGCAAAGACAAGCGAGAATAGAAAAAGCACGCATTAGCTAAGAAGAAAAAGCACGCATCAGCTGAGAAGAAAAAGCTGCAAAGAGAAAAAGTAAAAATAACATATAAGTATACTGACACACTTTAAAATATAAATAAAATATAAAAGCTGCAAAAGTAAAAAAGTAGAAAGTAAAATACATAAAAGTATAAAAGTTATGGAAGAGAAAAAGTGGTCAGAGAAAAAGTGGTCAGTGAAAAAGTAGACAATGACAGAACGTAAAAGTAGTAGACTGACGACTGGTAAAATATAAAGGAAAAAAATAATAAACACAAAACATTCTAATATCCAACAAATAAAGATGTAAAATAAGTTTTTACCCATTGTTTTTAAAACTGTAATAACTTAACAATGATTTAACAGAGCACTAATGAAAAATAAGAATTTCCGTTAGGTTCCGTTAAATAGCCACTTATATATATAGAAGATATATATATATATATATATATATATATATATATATATATATATATATATATATATATATGCACACACTCACGTCATTCCGATAGAACAGGAGACAGCAAAGATCTGTTCATTAGAGGAGGAAGGGAGGAAGTACTACTGACTACGTACGTACTATTGATCTAAGGGACACACGTGAACCGCCTTTGCACTTCAGAGTTTTGTTCCAACATGAGTGTCGAAAGATAGATTCTTGAGTGATAAGAACAATTAGGAAACACGCGTGTGGTGGCTCTAGTCAGGCAGATGAGCGTAAATCAATAGATTTAGTAACTATGACTTCTTGGTTATGCATGGCATGCATTCACGTGCCGGTGGTTTGGAGCTACGGACCGGGGGGGGGGGGGGTAGAGGAGATCAAGTAGGCGACGATTCCAAGAGTAGAGGGCGTCTGTTTGAAATCACAATTTATTTCAAAGGGCTAGCTTAAGTGCATGTTTAGAATTGTGGTGGCAAATATAGCTTATACCTTTAGAGCTTATAACTTATAGTTTAAGTAATAAGTTTTATTATTAAAAAATTATTTACTGTTTGTTAACTATATGTTTAAAGTACTTTCAAACATGTTACATTTGTTTGGAAACAAATTAAAAAAGTGTTTTCTCGTGTCGAAATGACGATCATTTGATTTTTTTTAAAGAATATGACCATATCTTTAAAAGTTTGAAAGTGTAATTATTTGAAACTTGTATAGGTATTTTCACATATTGACAGTGTTTTTAGAATTTGATCTACATTCCGGATTATTTGGAAAAGCACGCTTGAGGAAAAATATCAAATTAATATATATTTTTTCAAACGTACATTTTAGCTTATTTGAAATTAAAAAAAACTTTAATATATAACACCCAAACAACCTAATTTTTTCATTAAAAAGCTTAAGGGTTTTTTAAAGACTCCGAATGCAACCCCAAATAGGTCCTAAACTGATGGAAAAATGTAGATTTAATTATTATATTATTTAACATCCCTTCACGTGATGGCCAATCCCCTTCTTAATAAGTGAGCCCATCATATGGATTGTGGAGTACTTGGTTAACTGGATGAAGTGTAGAGTAGGGTTAGAATTTAGAACTGCTCTAATACATACCATAAAAGGTTTAGAAAAGCAGACAATGAAATTAGCAGTAGAAAACATATCCTCTCTGTGAGTGATTTTCATATATATAGAAAGTACAAGAATTTAAACATTACCAAGAGATAGATAATTCAAATACAAGATTACAATTCAAATATAAATAAGGTAAGAAAAGATGAAATAAGTCCTACAAAATAGGACCGGCAGTTTGAACTTGATTTGGTTGTGAGCTGTGAAGATTTGGCTGTTGAGTGAGAATATTAATGATGTTGGGGTTCATCTGATTTTCTTGATTAACAGTTAGGTGGAGCAATGTAGATCTATCTTCAAATTAGCAAAGAGAAATAAGGAAAAAAGAGAAAAAAAAATGGAGTGAAAAGTAGGAGGAAGATGGAGAAAAAAGGGAAGTATGAGCCCGGGAGGCCGAATTTAGAGTAGGAGAGGAGCTTCTCCCTTTAGCCGGTGGACTTTTCCGGCGGGTGTTTGGGGGAGCTAGCTTTTATTTCTGGAGGAGCAGAGACATAGGCAAAACTCCAATATGAAACACTGTTTTAAAATCTCCTAGCTCTTCTCACATGTACTAATCCCTATATTTTTTTTTTGTCCACATCTCAAACGTTACAAATTCAACCCACCTTGATCCCTGTCACCAGATTTCAAAATAGCATCTCGATTGTGTATGTATGGGCAAGAAGGGCATTACAGATTTACAAAGCAAAACCCATTAATACATGACACAAATGAAAGCCTGCTATAGCTATTTCCATGCAAGATCGTCTATATAGCTCAAATCATAATACATTAAACCAGACATAAGTGTAGACTCCATATACTGATCAAGAAGATCCAAGTCAGAGCTCCCAACTGAAGCATTCATGTTCTGGTTACCCTTAGCTAATTCACTGATTTGATCGGTTTCCATCTCACAAATCTGATGATACTCATTTTTCTCAAATTGCTGTTCTTGTCTCAATATTGGTCGCTCTCCTTCTATTATTGGTGTCCCACAGTGTTGGAGAGGAGCAGTATCCCTCTCATGATTTATGATCCCAAACCCGGATGAATTCAAGGAAGAGGAAGAGGAAGATGAAGAAATATAAGGTGTACAGCCAAAGTTTGAAGCAACATTAGGGTTTCGATCTTCAGTGGTGGTTATGGCCATGGTTTGAAGCAAGGAAGGCGGAGGATTAGGTATTTCCATTTTCATAGAATCTGTGTTCTGAGAATTCAGTGTGAAAACTGAAATGGGTTGTTGATCATGGCGGCTTTGTGATATACTGCATGCAACCTTACCGAAGGCTTTCTGGTGAGAAGATATTAGATTGTGAGTGTTTGGGTCCAACCCTTGGGAGAGAAACCTTTTCTTGATGCACGAGTTCCAAAAGTTCTTCACCTCATTGTCTGTTCTTCCAGGGAGATGCTTGGCTATCTGAGCCCATCTACTTAATATTAACCCCACAAAACGCTATTAGAACATACAGATGAAGAAAGTTGGAGATCGAGAAGTATAAAGAAGAAATACTAAGCTTTCTTTGAAGAAATGAGCCTTACTTGTTGCCTACAATTCTATGAACATCAATGATGATCTGTTCTTCTTCTGGAGTGAACGAACCCCTCTTAAGATCTGGTCTTAGATAGTTTATCCATCTCAATCTGCAACTCTTTCCACACCTATGCAAACCTGCAATTTCAATTCAGCTTAGTTAGCAAACAATTCTTTGGTTTCATGCAAGAGAGAGAGAGAGAGAGAGGCAGCAATTACCAGCAAGTTTTGGGACAGAACTCCAGCTTCCATGTCCGCGGGTGGTGAGATATCTGATGAGCTTCTCATCTTCTTCAGGAGACCATAGCCCTCGTTTAATCTTCTGTTTGTTGCAGCAACGATGGCTGCCCATGATCTTTTAGTGTATTTTGTTTGATCAACTTCTTGAGCAATTTGGCTAAAGCCTAATGAACCATGTAATGCATTGCAAAAGGTCCTCTATAATGTCCCCTAATGGCCCCACCATTGGAAAAAATAGAAAAAATTTGAAAAGAAACGGAATGATCTCTTGCATAAAGCTGAATAATATAATTAGCACAACAAAGATGACTGCAATCGGGTTATGTTTCCTTACAAATATCGGTCTTCATGTTTGTAATAAATTGCTTAAGCTAGCCACGAGTGAATGAATATATATACTTGATTATTAATCTTTGGCCAATTCTCAGGTTACGTTTCAATAGCTACATTGTTCTCCAGAAGTAAGAGGAAAAAACTCGATCATCATGACCCTTTGGGCCCAAAAGAAAATTCCATTTGAGAAACGTGCTGGATGGATAACTTGGGTTGCACTCATCATGAGGAGGACCCAAGGGGTACTCTAATTCATGAGTGTGTGGTGGCTCTCTCTTCAACCATTAGACATTTCATCTCCAATTAATATAACGCCCCACTTTTTGACAACAAAACTCATCATTGACCAATATATATATATATATATATATAAATATTTTATATGTATGTATGTACGTACGTATGTATGTATGTAGGACTCCAAAAATAAACTGATATATATGGGAAAGCTTTAATTTGGAATATTGTTAAGAGTGTGAAAGCTATAAGTTTATAACTAAACTTTCGTGTTATAAAAAAGTAAAATAAGGAATTGAGAAGTGTTAGGTCTACAAAGAGATATATCAAAAGTAAATTTATAAACTAATGTAACTTAAGATAAAATATTAAGGTCCCGTTTGGATTCAGAGATGAGATGAGATAGTTTTCGATGAAATATAAAAGTTAAAAAATATTGTTAGAATATTATTTTTTAATATTATTATTGTTTTGAGATTTGAAAAAGTTGAATTGACATTTGAAAAAGTTGAATTATTTATTATATTTTGTGTGAGCATTTAAAAAATTTATAATGATGAGATGAGATAAGATCGATGAAACACTTTTTGAATCTAAACGGGACCTAAATCTGCTTTCTATAAAAGAAGGTTTTATAATCTAATATACTATATTAACCCATATCTATTATTTATAAGTCTTTAAACCTTCACCATTTTTATTTTTTTTTTCCTTTTTTTTCCTTCTAAAAAGAAAACTAATCTTAAATAGTTGGAGTTTCTACAGTTTGAGGGACTTTTACTCACTATTATATGGCCGATCTTCTTTTTAATACTTTTATTAAAATGCCATATTGACATGATCAACGATATTCAATCCTTGAACATATATATAAGTTTATCACTATAATTCTGAAAAACAGAAAAGAAAATAGAAACTACAAAGTAAAAACCACACACATGCAGATCAAAATCGCAAACCCAAAAAATAATTTATTTTATTCTTATGGCTGAGAGTGGGTGAAGATTTAAGCATCGATCTCTCTATGTCTCTGCTGATCTTATAAACACACAAATATAGTTGGATTGCTAATAAATATATGAGATTAAACTTCAAGAAATATAAAACGAATATTTAATTGATGAATGAAGTTTAGAGTCTTTAATTGATATCATGTGATCAGAGACCATGATTTGTCTTAAAAAATTCAATTCATGAAAAAAATAGATTTAATTATTTATATTTATTTTAAAAAGATACAATAAAAATGTCGGTAAAGTCTTTAATATCACGTAATATCACTTTATCTTAAATATTTAAATGCTGTAAAATTAAAGTTAATTATATATATATATATATATTTATCGAAGGACATATTATTATTTTTATTTAGTACTCATTTCCAGCTGGAAGATTAATACACCGCAGCCTTAATCATTTCGACAATGACACACAACCTTTTCTTCATGTGTTGTTATGATCGATTAGGCAATGGATTTTCATAGTATTTAGTCTGTAATTCATGCCGCGGTCCCATGTTTGTTACTTGTTTTTGTCACTCTTATCACGATGACTTAATGTGTTACGTTAAATTGTAATTATTAAAATAAATTTAACGTATCATATGAAATTATATTAATTTCATAAATTTATTTTTATAAAATTTCTTTATTACTGTAACACTTATTGTTAGTGATTTATCATTTGTGCCGTTTAATTACTTGGGATCTTTAAGATTTCAAGTCCTTTGTGTTGAAAGCTGGTTATTCGAATAAAAATTAAATGAGAAATAAAATAATTCTTCTAAGAAATTAAAATTATTTGAATAGTTAAGATAAAATTTATTAATAAAATATTGAGGTGCATGGCATGATAGCTTAGAAAATCACGACATATTATATATAGGTAGTATTAATTAATATTTGGATTAAAAGTGAAAAAATATTTCCATTAATTTCTTTGAACTTCCAGAAAATCTATTTGAAACAGTATTATTAATATTTAATCTGGTTCTACGTAAACATTATATATGGTGCATGCTAGCTAGCTAGCGCCACCCAGAGCCCTATATATATACCGTCGAGGAGTGTAAATTAATTTTGTTTTTCTTTTGATTTTTTTTCAAACATTTTAAAACCTCTTTAAATATTTAAAATCACGTCTTTAACAATTAAGTAAAAAAAAAAACGTATAAATCGGTTTCTTTTTCCGGTAGCCACTGTCAGTGAGAGTAGCATTTCCCTTATTGTACGTGTATATAGTGTGATTACTTCATTCAGACTCTCTCCCAAAATTACTTTGGTATTCTAATTTATATTTTTAAAGTAAGTGATTAATTATTATATGATTTACGTACCAATCATTCAATTAATTATATATATATAGTTACTTGTTCCATTTTTTGTTTTGTTTAATTTGATGGCCGTTACGTTTCTTAGGAACCCTTTCTTAATTTTGGGCAATGTGGAGATTGGACCAATATCACTACAAAAAAAAAAAAAAAAAAAATGCATTTGTGACAAATTATTTGCGACGATAATGACTATTTGGGATAAAAACAGATTCATTTTAATAAAAAATAATTATTTTTGCAGGAAATAGCTGACAACAAATAAGTAATTTTTTTGTAGTGTTAATTATGACTTAATCTTTGGACAATTGGTTATATATATATGGTGGCCCTCATCCATTGTTCCACACGCCATAACAATTAATTATCAAGTACTAATGTTGAAAACTTTGTACGGCTAAGAATGAGAGGCAAACATAAAGGGTAGGCTAATGTTCTTCAACCAGCACCGTCGATCCGAGCTTTCTGCAGATAGACCGAGTCTTAATTGATCTTTGTCAGCACAAAAAAATTAGGGTTGCGTAGCAGTCTTACCATTCTCGACGTTCTTTCATGAATGTCTGCAGATATGTCTCTATCTCATATTGTCACCAAAAGATTGCATAGTTTGAGTAAGCTATTGACTTAAAAAAGAGTGCTCTGGCCTTGTAATGACTTTCTTGTAACACTGATTACCAAAAATATTCAAGCAATGCTTATGCACCCCATAACAGCTAATTCGTCATGATCAGTTTCTTTGATCTAAAGGAATTATTTTTCTTGGGAATTGACTAAAAATAATCATAATGTTGAGTTATATTATATGCTAGTTTCAGGTTTGCTAACTATTTGGGCTTGTATTTGCAAGAATTCACCCTTTCTGATGAAGAAAAATAACAGTTAATTTGTAGATGGAGTGTTCTTGTGGATAATTAAGCTTAACACTTCAAACATATCTAGCTATATATATTGTAACTCTCTTTATTTATTACTCGACTATTTGACTAAATCATGAAATTCGACCAGCAACTGTTCATCTCTCTCTCTCTCTCTCTCTCTCTCAAGGTAACTTGGTTGATCACAAAATAACGCGAGTATTCACATTTCACATCTCACACATGATGTGGAAATTTATTTTTTTGTTTTTTTTTCATAGAGCGTGGGGATATTTTTATACTGTGTGAGGTGTAGGGTAGTGAATAGTGACTGATGAGAAATAATTATTCTAACGCTATGGCCTCACTTACCCATAGGAAATTGTCGCCGTTGAAATTGTATAAAGTATTTATGGCAAAAAAGCTTAGCTTATCATAGCTAGGGAATCTATCTTTCAGGTAAAAATCTTCCTTATTTTAGGTGATTGACCAATTGAGAATTAACTAGATAGATCATTCTTTAAAGATTGATGATATATATGCCCTTAGTTGTCACATTCTTAATTAATCAGTGTTTCTTTTAATGATTAGAAAAAATACCCATGAAAGCAAGACATTAATCATGAAGGACGTAATAATGACTATATGGTGATAATTGGTTTTGTTTTCTTTATCCATAACAGAAGTCTTCACCATTATAAGTACAGCTAATTGATCAATTTCTTCCTAAACGACATATTCCATGATGAGTCACATATCATGAAATCTAGAACTAGCCGAGAAAAGTCATATAAATTCAAACTTGTAGTAATTTCTTTCTAACTATTCATATAGTCACAAGAAATCCTGGTTTTTCAACCCTTGCGATGAAGAAAAAGGGTGCAGATGATGAAGTGCCTTAGCTAGCTAAGCTGCTGGATGTTTAATAAGCTTACAATTCAAGCAAATCAATTATCTAATTCTAACAGATTATTATTTTGAATGGTCTCTGATACATATATATATATATATATATATATGTATATATATATATATATATATATATATATGATGTTTAGAGGGGACAAGAAAAGACAACTACCACTAACTTTGGTATGACTAGCTACTTGTCTCCAAGCAAAACCTTGCTATAAATTAAGGGATAAACATGACCACCTTAACCTAAATCTTTAGCTTAGGATCAATTTCATAACTTAATAACCTAAATATATATATAATTTTCAAGGAGGTTTTCACTCCTGTTAAGCCACGTCATCGAGTTCGATTTTCTTCTAAAATTTTGAAATACCTTGTACTATTAGACACCAAAAGATTGGAAAAGTCATCATATTAACATTTTAGATATATATATATATATATATATATATATATATATATATATATATATATATATGGAATCCTAAGAGTGTGGAACGCGTTCTATTCTGATCTCCTACACCTCATATTTCTTCTATATCTAAGTTTTTACGGTTAATAATAGAAGAGTGTATGTCACATTTAAAAAAAAGTAATTTTACATATAACCGTAAAGAGCGTAAATGCCGCGTAATCGCTTTGAAAAAGAGTGGAGTCTACTATTAAAAAATTAATTTTTTCATGTGGGTTCTATATTTTATTTACTTTTTTCAAAGCGATTACGCGGCAGTTGCACAATTCACTGTTGCAAATATATTTTGTTTAAAAAACTCTACAATCATGTTGTAAATAAAATTAATAATTAAACATTTTTCAGTGCATGATGACACATGAAGTGCACTGCAAGATCTAGATTATATCAACAACTCGTAGACTTAACCACACGCTCAAGTGCATGTATACCATGACTAATATTAACTTTGACCTATATATAGACTAACTATATATACATCTTATCGTCAATATATATAAGAGGATATATAGCACGATCTAATTCTTCGATCTAGTGCCAGGCCATCAACACGCGTACATGACTTTACACAAGTAACTATATATTCTTGATAATTAAATAAATGTCGATTTGGCTTTAGGTAGCTAGCTTGCATTCATATGTCATCCTTGGCCAAGTTGTTACCTGTACTATAAGCCAGCGGATCGACGACCTGGCCGGGTTAGAAAAAAGAAGCTTGAATGCATATGTATTTAATTCATGAGACAACTTATTTTGTCCTAGCTCCGTTTGAGGCCTTAATATTAATTAAGCCAAGTCTTATACAATAGGAACTAAGGTCCCGTTTGGATACTGAAAGTGTTTCATCTCATCTCAATTCATTTCATCTCATCAATTTTTTTAAATTCTCAAATTTACTTAATAATTCAACTTTTTCAAATCCCAAAACAATAATTATATTAAAAAAAATTCTAACAATATTTTATTCAACTTTTAATTTTTATCTAAAACCATTTCATCTCATCTCATCTCATCTTAGTATTCAAACCGCACCTAATTAAGTCTTTCTGCTCTATCTTGCTACCTCTTCTTCTTAGATTAGGTGTTATTCAATTCTGAAGTAATATCTTGTACTTCAACTACAATTAGCTGAAAAAATTGAATCCACCATTTTGACAAGTTCTTAATTACACGCTAGCTATATTGGTTGCCACAAATGGTTTGGGCTTCGTGGCCATGTTGTGGCCATTACTGAACATACATGGAGGCCGCCGAGTAGTTTTGCCCCATGATAGATAAATGGATGAAGTTGTGTTAGACATAACATCAAATCATGAATGTAAAATGTGATTTTTTCTTTAACAAGTAGAATGTAAAATGAACTAGGTTCCATCCACTGAAAGCTTATTACCGGTGATAAAAGACAAGTTGATTGCGAAAGTGACATAATGCAAGTCTGACTACGTCATCTCTTGGATAATTTTTGGTCAAATTACCTTGGCTTCCCCCATCTCATCCCAAGATATCGGTTGTTATTGTACACAAATTCGGTGAGTGGGAAATGATTTTTCCAAGGTCCCTTAAAATCCAACGCGCAGCTCTCCGCATGTCCTCTAACATCTGTATCATCCTTTCCGATTGTCCATCAGTTTGGGAATGATAGGCACTGTTAAACTTCAGTTTGGTAACCACCGCCTTTTATAAACTCTTCCAAAAGTGGGAGGTAAACCTCAGATCTCGGTCTGATACTATAGTCATAGAGTCTCCATGTAACTAACAATCTCCCTTACGTACAACCGGGAGAGTGTGTCTCCGTAGTGGTGATGGGTAAGAAGCGAGCACTCCTAGTCTATCGATCTACGATCCCTAATATGGCATCCTTTCCACTGGGGTTCTTGGCAGTCCAACTACAAATTCTATGGTGATATCTTCTCATTTTTATTCAGGAATACGTAAAGGTTACAAGTTCCCTTCCAGCCTTTGGTGCTCTGCCTTTACCCTCTGACACATAGAACATCTCTCGATGAAGTGGGCGATATCTCGCTTCATTCCTTTCCACTAGAATCATTTCTTAAGACCTTGTGTGGCGCCCCTGACCCCCATGTACGGGAACACGAGAATCGAGACACCCGGATGATAACAACACGGTCACGCATCCCAACGATAGTGCCAAGTGTGTGTACATGCAACAGTGTACAATAACAACGCAGCGGATAATTAAGTCAACTAAGTACCAGAATTTAAACACAATTTAAACATCATTAAAAGTGATTTAAAGAGTTATACAGTCATCCAAAATAAATATAATACAAGTTTCAAATACAGATACGAGTGATCCCAAATCACTCCTCGGGCGAAGCCGAATCCTCAGGCTCACCCTCAACCTCATTTGTATCGAAATCTGCGTTACCATAAAACGGTATTGCAAGTAAGTATAAACCAAACAACCCTCGAGAATAAAGATGCATTTAATGCAACCAACAATAATGCATGCATATGATTAAATATGCATTATGCCCCAAACGCCATTTTCCTCGAAAATGAATATTTTTCAACGCACGCCAAAATCCCATTTTGACCCAAAAAAAAATATCCGTAAAACATTTCCCAGAAAATGATTTACACAAAAATTCATATCCAACACAATTCCCAACCAACAATTCAACATGATCATGAGTGCAAATATGAAATGTACATGAACAACACAAATCCCAACCAACAATTTAACACAGCCCAAATACACAATCAAACTTCATCCACTAATCCATCTGACCCCCGTACTCCTCGGACTCAGTCCGGCAAAACCAAACAGTTCACAGTATAATGAGTTAGTGCAAAAATGCATTTAAATCATGGAAGTTCTTAGGAAAATACTTACAGTTCTATTTTATAATTTTTGAAGGATCATGAAGGTGCAAGAAGTGGCGGCACAACAACGGTACAGTGCAAAATGCACTAAGGCCGTGGGTCTCAAAAACCCACTTTTGAACGGGGACAAACCAAGACCCGAGATTGATAGGTAGGGTTTAGGGATGTCTGTGAAGCCAATGGTAGTGGTGGTTGGCCATGAGAGGCGGCGTGGGCGGCGGTTGAAGGCTAAAATGCCCAAATCGAAAATGTTGATGAATGTGCTTCACCGGTGACGGATCGGAGCTAAGAATGGGTGCATTAGGTTGGTAGGAGGTCGAGGATGAAGTGGTGAAAAAATGGTGGCCGGAGGTGACGTGATGGCGGCGTGCGAGCTCAAAGGGTGTTGCAGCTTGATGCCGTGCGTGAGGGCTTACGGCGGCGCGAGAGGGGCTGGAAATGGAGGGGTGGGGTCGGCGGCCGGTGGGGAAGGCAGTGGGCTGGGCGGTCACGGTCACGGCGGCGCGCGTCGGTGGGCTAGGGGAGAGGAAGAAAATGCACGGGGAAGAGGGAGAGAGGGACGTCGTGCGCGGGAAGACTAGGGGAAAAGAAATGGTGAGAAAGAAAAGAAGAAAAAATAAAAAGAGGAAAAAGAAAAGTGAGGGAAAGAAATGAGATCCAATCCTCATATCTTGGGTCACAAAATGATCAAACGAAAATAATTTCAAAACAGCAAGTTAAATAAAATAATTTAAACGTAGTGATAAAATAAATTAATTAAATCCAACAATAAATTAATTTTAAAAAAATAAAGAAAAATTTAAATGCATAACAATAACTAATATTAAGGAAACATATCAAATTTAATTTTCACAATTTAAAAATCATAAAAATAAACCAACTAAAAATTCTGACAATTTTATAACAAAATAATAATTTTTTGAATTAATAAAAATAACTCTTTATTAAAAATACACTAAAATACGGGGTGTTACATCCTCCCCCTTAAATAAAATTTCGTCCTCGAAATTGGCAAGGTCAACATTAAACTAAGACAGTAATAAGATTCGACTAAGAGAAGACATAAGAAGCATACCGCCAGAGTCAATCAAACAAATACAAATATTACTCCCTCATGACGGCTTCTCTCTCCTAAGAGAAATCTTGTGCTAACGGATCGCCCCATGACACTTTTACCAAAGTATTGTCTTGGACCTTAACCTTTGCTATTTCCAATCCACGATCTGCGTCGGAGCAACTTCATAAGTAAGGTTAGGTTGAAGTTAAATGCGTCCAGGGTCAACAAAATGTAGCTTTTGATGTCCAAAACTATTCTTCAACGATGACACATGTAACACATCATGTTCCAAAAATAGTCCGACAATGCAACTCTATAAGCAACAAGCCCAACTTTCTCCACAATCTGAAAAGGGCCAACATACCTCGGACTAAGTTTTCCCTTCTTACCAAAGCGCTTAACGCCTTTCATAGGAGAGAATTTGAGATAAACCCAATCACCTACTTCAAAGGATAAATCTTTTCTTCTTGTATCTGCATAACTCTTCTGGCAACTTTGTGCTTCCGCTATTTTAGTTCTTATAAACCGAACTTGATCTTTCATGTTTTGAATTATCTCAGGCCCAATTAATTTACTCTCGCCAACTTCATCCCAACACAAGGGTGACCTACACTTCCTTCTATACAAAGCTTCATACGGGGCCATCTGAATGGAGGAATGAAAGCTCTTATTATAAGCAAACTCAATTAGCGGCAGATGATTCTCCCAACTTTCCTGAAATTCCATGACACAAGACCGCAACATATCCTCAAGTGTCTGAATAGTGCGCTCTGATTGACCGTTTGTTTGAGGGTGATATACAGTACTAAACTTCAACTTAGTGCCTAAAGCTACCTGCAAACTTTTCCAAAAATGGGACATGAACCGCGGGTCTCGATTCAATACAATACTCCTGGGTACTCAAACGCACTATCTCTTTGACATACAGCCAAGTTAACTTACCCAAAGAGTCGGTATTATTGATAGGCAAGAAATGGGCACGCTTGGTCAACCGATCAACAATCACCCAAACTGAGTTCTTTCCACTAGGGGTCCTCGGCAAGCCCACAACAAAATCCATAGAAATATCATCCCACTTCCACTCAGGAATAGGGAGAGGTTGAAGTCTACCAGCAGGTCTTTGATGCTCAGTCTTAACTTGACGGCACGTGTCACATTTCTCAATAAACATGGCGATATCCATTTTCATCCCTTCCCATCAGAAATTTCTCTTTCAATCTCAGTACATCTTTGTGCTACTAGAATGAACTGAATAGGGAGCAGCATGAGCTTCTGCCAAAATTCGCTCTTTAAATTCTGAATATCGGGGAATCACTCTACGATTCTGAAACTGAAGAATACCATCTTTATCCAAGCTATAATGCAAGGGTCCTCTAGACTTCCTGACTCTTTTTCTGATAGCTAACAACTTAGGATCCCTTATTTGGAAAGTCTTCAATTCTTCAAAATCAACTACTCGGACATCCAAAACCGAAGATAACAATTCTTCTTGCTGCGAACTCTCAATAAGAAGTCTTCTCATCACACAAAGGAGAGAGTCCAAATTTGATGACTCTGCCTCGTCCACTTGTTGAGACTTCCTACTTAAAGCATCAGCGACTAGATTCGCCTTTCCTGGATGATACTTGATCTCACATTGGTAGTCGCTAATCAATTCTAACCACCGCCTCTACCTCATATTGAGATTCTTCTGGGTAAACAAGTGCTTCAAGCTCTTATGGTCAGTGTAAACTTCATAGACTTCACCATACAGATAATGCCGCCAAATCTTAAGAGCAAAAACTATAGCCGCCAACTCCAAATCATGCGTGGGATAATTCCTCTCATGAATTTTCAACTGACGAGATGCATAAGCAACAACTCATCCCTCTTGCATAAGGACACATCCCAACCCGAACTTGGAAGCATCACTAAAAATCACAAAGGGCTTGTTGGCTCCGAGAGTGCCAAAATAGGTGCTGTTGTCAACCTTCTCTTCAACTCTAAGAAACTTCTCTCGCATCTGTCTCACCATATAAACTCAGTATTCTTCCTAGTCAAGGCAGTGAGAGGTCTGGATAGCCGAGAAAATCCGTCAACAAATCTTTGATAATAACCGGCAAGTCCCAAAAAACTTCGTATCTCACATACTGTTGACGAGCGAGGCCATGACAACACAGCTTCCACTTTACTAGGATCTACAGCCACTCCCTCTTGGGAAATCACATGCCTAAGAAACTTAACTTCTTCCAACCAAAATTCACACTTACTTAGCTTATCATACAACTGATGCTCTCTTAACTTCCCAAGTGCCAGACGAAGTTGGCAAGCATGCTCTTCCAAATCTCAAGAATAGATAAGAATGTCATCAAGGAACACCACCACAAAAGAATCCAAAAAAGGACGAAACACCCGATTCATCAGATCCATAAAAGCGGCAGGGGCATTAGCTAACCCAAAAGACATCACTTTAAATTCATAATACCCATACCTCGTCCTGAAAGCAGTCTTGAGTACATCCTTATCTCTTATTCTCAATTGATGGTATCCTGATCTCAAGTCAATCTTTGGGAAGATAGCTGCTCTTTGAAGCTGATCAAATAAATCATCAATTCTAGGAAGTGGGTACTTGTTCTTGATGGTCACCTTGTTAAATTCTCGATAGTCTATACACATTCTGAGAGTACCGTCCTTCTTCTTGACAAATAAAATAGGTGCTCCCCACGACGAAGTACTAGGCTGAATAAACCTCTTATCAACCAGTTCTTGCAATTGAGTTTTCAACTCCTTTAACTTAGTCGGTGCCACATGGTAAGGAGCCTTATGCACAAGAACCGCCCCAGGTTCCAAATCGATAGCAAATTCCATCTCGCGAACTGGAGGCAACCCAAGCAACTCATCCACGAACACATCAGGGAATTTTTCCACAACTGGAATATCCGCTAAATACTTCTTCTCAGATGGTGTAGACACCACTTGAACCAAATAGGCATCTGCACCACAAGCTATGTCTCTCCTTGCTTGAATGGCCGATATAACTACCGGTCTTGCTTTCAACTTGTTCCCCACGAATTCCAAATAGTCTCCTTCCGGAAGTTGAAAGCCGATAACCCGACTCCTACAATTTATGTTAGCAAATAACGATGCAGCCAATCCATACCCAGAATTATATCAAACCCCAACAACTTGAATACAATTAAATCTGCCTCAAGTGTCCTCTCACCAAAAATCAAAGGAAAACCTAAAGCAACTTTGGAGCACCACACAATCTCGCCATTTGGAAGAGTCACAAACAAGCATTATGATAAGGGTTCTGTGACTAGATTGCACATCCGTGCAAAACGTGGCGGACACAAAAAATTGAGATGCCCTAGAGTCAAACAAGGTACAAGCATAAAAATCATATAGACGAATTCTACCTGAGGCAAACACATACACCAGTAAAATTAAAAAACAACAACTCACGCCAATATCAAATCCAAAAAATTAAACTAAATGCATACTAGTAATCACCCCTGCATCGTGAGTCTCTGGAGCCTCATGATCCACATCACTGGGGGTCACAACATAGACTTGAGCTTGTACCAACTGCCTCTGGCTGTTCCTCCCACCATGCCAACCTCCTCTACTTCCTTGAGCTTGGTTGGGGCACTCATGAGCAAAGTGACCCGGCTGGCCACATCTAAAACATTGGATCCCCCTCTAACTGCAGTCGCCCTCATGGGCTCTATTACATCTATTGCACACTGGAGTTCGGCCTCCTACACGAACACCGGAGGTTGTTTGTGAACGAGCCCCGGTGCTCTGTACAAACTTGTGTGGCGACCCAGAACTACTCCCCTCGCCAACAAAACTCTGCCTCTTCTGAGCCGGAGGGGAGCCTACCGTAAAACTATTTTTCCACTCTGCAATAGTGGCCAAATCCACCAACTTCTGAAAATCTACAATCTGGAGACAGGCTACTTGTTTGCGTATGTCATGTCGTAGGCCCTCCTGAAAATGCTCGGCTCGCAACTCCTCAGTGGCAATGAGGTGGGTAGCGAACCGCCCAAGCTCCATAAATTTTCTGGCATATTGCTCAACAGTCATGTCTCCTTGAACCAAACTATTGAATTCTCGTGCCTTCTGCCATCTCACAGAAACAGGGATGAAACGGTCGTCAAATTCTTTCTTGAAATGCTGCCAAGACACAGCTGCAAAAGATCCCAACTCCATCTCTAGGAGTTGCCACTTAGTCTGCCACCAGTTTACCGCTTCACCTTGCAGCAAGTAACTTCCATACAACACCATCTGAGCGTCCGTGCAACTACAGACTTCAAATGTCCTTTCAAGATCTTCAATCTACCTGCTGGCCCTTAATGGATCCTCATCCCCAATAAAGGCAGGGGTCCTATGCACCAAGAAGCACTCATAAGTGCACCCAGCCTGCACCGCCCTATACTGATCTCCTTGTTGTGGCTGAAAATTCTGTTGGAGGAACTCCATCATCCTGTTTAACGCCCTTGCCATGGCGTAATTCCCATCTCCCCTCGGTAATTCATCCTTGGGCTCATTAGTTGGCCTTCTTGGTCTCACCATCTTCCTGTCAAGAGCAATCTTTAACCCTGCTTAAATCCCTGGACAAAATCAAACATAACCCAAAAGCAACACAAAAAATAAAATAACATTATATCAATTAACATAAAATAAAATAACAATAAACCCATAATATATCATTTTTTTTTAATATAACTTAACTTACAACTTTTTTTTAAATAAGAAAAATAATTTCTGGTACTACACCTAAAGCACATATGGTTTTATCTAGAGCCGAACTGCTCTGATACCACATGTGGCGCCCCCGACCCCCATGTACGGGAACACGGGAATCGAGATATCCGGATGATGACAACACGATCACGCATCCCAACGATAGTGCCAAGTGTGTGTACATGCAACAGTGTATAATAACAACGTAGCGGATAATTAAGTCAACTAAGTATCAGAAATTAAACACAATTTAAACATCAGTAAAAGTGGTTTAAAGAGTTATACAGTCATCCAAAACAAATATAATACAAGTCCCAAATACAGATACGAGTGGTCCTAAATCACTCTTCGGGTGGAGCCGAATCCTCAGGCTCACCCTCAGCTTCATCTCCATCGAAATCTGCATTACCATAAAATGGTACCGTAGGTAGGTATAAACCAAACAACTCACGAGAATAAAAATGCATTTAATGCAACCAACAATAATGTATGCATATGATGAAATATGCATTATGCCCCAATCGTCATTTTTTCCGAAAATGAATATTTTCCAACGCACGCCAAAATCTCATTTTGGCAAAAAAAAAAAAACTATCCATAAAACATTTCCCAGAAAATGATTTACACAAAAATCCATATCCAACACACGCTATTTTTCCAGAAAATAGTCCATTATTTCATTTTACCGCATGCACCATGATCTCCCCTAGGGACCATCCGCACACCCTAGCTCCCTTCGCCACGCGAAGTAATGAGCGATGCCCAGTTCCGCGCCCTGCGTGTACATGGCCAAGCATCCTCTAGTCCCCGCTAGTAGAGGGACCACAGAGTCGGCATGAGACCATCTCATCCGATCCCATTGTCGCCTATCAACAATCCAGGGGACGTCACTCAGTATATTCTGCTCCCGAGTGACCAGAGGAGCTCCACCGATATAATGCCCCATCTCGGCTTGGGGTCGTGATACACACGCATCCAAAAATTTTTTCACTTGAAAACCCAATTTCAATAAACACAATTGAAAACCGAGTTTCAATAAACACATGAACATGAATGCAATTACACAAAAACTCAGTTTTCTTTACAAACATGATCATGTGTGCAAATATGCAATGTACATGAACAACACAATTCCCAACCAACAATTCAACACAGCTCAAATACACAATCAAACTTCATCCACTAATCCATCTGACCCTCGTACTCCTCAGACTTAGTCCGGCAAAACCAAACAGTTCACAGTATAATGAGTTAGTGCAAAAATGCATTTAAATCATGAAAGTTCTTTAGAAAATACATACAGTTCTATTTTATAATTTTCGAAGGATCATGGAGGTGCAAGAAGTGGTGGCACAACAACAGTACAGTGCAAAATGCAATGTGGCCGTGGGTCTCAAAAACCCACTTTTGAATGGGGACAAACCAACACCCGAGATTGATAGGGTTAGAGCTTAGGGATGTTGGTGAAGCCAATGGTGGTGGTGGTTGGTCGTGAGAGGCGGAGTGGGCGGCGGTGGAAGGCTAAAATGTCCAAATTGGAAATGTTGATGAATGTGCTTCATCGGTGACGGATCGGAGCTAAGAATGGGTGCATTAGGTTGGTAGGAGGTCGATGATAAAGTGTTGAAGAAATGGTGGCCGGAGGTGGCAACACGGCGGCGCGTGAGCTCAAAGGGTGCCGCGGCTTGATGCCGTGCGTGGGGGCTCACGGCGACACGAGAGGGGTTGGAAATGGAGGTGGGCGGCCCGTGGGGAAGGCAGTGCGCTGGGTGGTGACGGTCACGGCGGCGCGCGTCGGTGGGCTTGGGGAGAGGAGGAAGACGCACGGGGAAGAGGGAGAGAGGGACGTCGCGTGCGGGAAGAGCAAGGGAAAAGAATTAGGGAGAAACAAAAGAAGAAGAAAGAAAAAGGGAAAAAAGAAAAGTGAGGGAAAGAAATGAGGTTCAATCTTCACATCTTGGGTCACAAAAATGATCCAACGAAAATAATTTCAAAACAGCAAGTTAAATAAAATAATTTAAACGTAGTGATAAAATGAAAATAAATTAATTAAATCCAACAATAAATTAATTTTAAAAAAATGAAGAACAATTTAAATGCATAATTATAATTAATATTAAGGAAACATATCAAATTTAATTTTCACAATTTAAAAATCATAAAAATAAACCAACTAAAAATTTCGACAATTTTATAACAAAAGAATAATTTTTTGAATTAATAAAAATAATCATTCATTAAAAATACACTAAAATACGGGGTGTTACACCTTGATATATCTCCATTCCTCCAGGGTGTATCGAATATGGTGAGAATGAGTTTTGACTAGTATCTATTCTAAAATCTCTAAATTAGTTGGAACCACTTTCCTCCCTTTGAACAGCAAGGTTCCATCCTCGCCTAAGCTGAAATGCATTGATCCTTTGCCTCTACAGATTCTTTTGAATCCTCAAAAATTTTGGATCCCTTTCTTGATGGTCCTTTAGCTCGACGAAATCACATACCCTTATCTGTTGCAGGGTAGTGAAAATTTCTTCTGGTGGTTAATACTTTATCATCAGATGTCTCATCCCTTTCAAGAGTGAGTCCGCTTCCAAGAACTCTCTTGTGTCTCTCATCTTTGACTTGTGATTTAGGGCATCGAAGACTAAATTGGTCTTTTCCAGGTCGTACTTAATTTCGCATTAGTAGTCCCTAATAACCTCCAACCAATTTGGTTGTCTCATGTTAAGGTTCTTTTGCTTGAAAAGATCCTTTAAACTCTTGTAATAGGTATACACCTTGGCTCCTTCTTAGTACAGGTAGTGCCACCATATCTTCAAGGCAAACACTATCATCGCCAACTCCATGTCGTAAGCTAGTTAGTTTCTCTCATCGTCCTTCAATTGTCGGGACACATAGGCTACTACCATACCTTCTTGCGATAGTAGCTGGCCAATCTTAGGAAACTCTTCACCTCCTGCACAGAGGTAGGTCAATGCCATCCTACCATCGCCTCAATCTTACTTGGGTTAACTTAGACTCCCTCCTTGGATATCACATGATCAAGGAACCTTACTTCATCCAACTAAAACTCACACTTGCTGAGTTTGGCGGACGTTGAGTTTGACGAACAACCAATGGTCCTTGAGTGTCTCCAACACCAATCTTAGGTGAATCTCATGCTCCTCATCACGTCCAGAATATACTAAAACGTCATATATGAAGACTACTGCGAATAAGTCCAAAAACGACTGAAACTCATTCACAATGTCCATAAAAGTTTCCCTGGCGGGGGAAGGGGGGTTAATTAATCCGAAAAGATTCACCGTCAATTCATAATGGCCATACCTAGTCTGAAAGATTGTCTTTGGTATGTCATCCTCCTTAATCCTCAATTGGTGATATCCTAGACCTAAGATCAATCTTAGAAATCATTATTGCTCCCTACAGCTGGTCAAATAAATTATATATCATTGGCAATGGGTTCCTATTCTTTATAGTCACCTTATTCAGTTCTCAATAGTCAATGCACATTTTATGGGTCACATCTCTCTTTTTCACAAATAATATTGGTGCTCCCTAAGGTGAAATGCTTGGTCTGATAAGTCTTTTTGTCAACAACTGTTGTTGTTGACCTTTTAACTCATTCAATTCTATTGGAGCCATTCGTTAAGGTGCTCTCTGTACCAAAGTTGCTTCTGGTTCTGTCTCAATCAAAAACTAAATTTTCCTAAAGGGAGTTATCCTGCCAATTCTCTAAAGACAAAAATTCCCTCACCATCGATATGTCCTCAATTTCCTTCGGCTCTCTCTCCTTATGCACTAAATGCTCTAAATAGGCCTCAACCCCACTCCTCAAATCCTTCTTGGCCTGAAGCAAGGTAATTACCTTTGACATTGACCTTAGCTTGCTTCTGTGGAAGATCCTATCCTCCATTCTTGGCACACAGAGTGTCACTGTTCTTGATCAACAATCTATACTTGCAAAATGCCTAAAGAATCCCGACATGTCAAATACTATTAGGTCCGTCTCCAAAGGGGTTGTCTATCTCTAAAGGACACTCTCTAACTAACTTAATACAATATACTATCCCTTCGTAGGGCAATGCTTTAGAAACTTTTTGACACATTGGTTTCGCAGCTTGAAAGCCAATCGTCCTGACGAATGTAGTGGATATAAAGGATAGGGAAGCTTCAGAGTCAAATGGTGTGCTTGTGTAGAATTGTGATATCCTAACAATTTTAATTTGTACAATTAACTACGATTTACTACTTATATTACATGCCTATGAACATGATTAGCTAGTTGTAAACTATGGTTCGGTACCAATGATGATGCATGTATCCTTGGTCTCTGGGAAACCTTGTTGACTTATTCAAGAGTGAGTGCGTACACTATGGATTGCATGGCTTGCCTATGGTCTCTGTGTCCTCTGCCCTGTCCTGCGCTACACTGGTAGCGCTTGGGGGCAATCTTTCGCATAATGTCCCGTTTGCCTACACCGAAAACATAAGATCAGAGTCTATTGGCAATCCCCCTTATGGATAGTCCAAGAGTAGTTGGTAGTCATCCCCTTGTCCAAGACAAAAACTTTTGAGGGAACTTGAATTGCTTCCTTACTAGAAAATGTCAATCTTTCTAGACCCATGAGAATTTTTGAATGACAAAAATTTCCGAATGTAGTGAATACAAAGGATTTGGAAGTTTCTAAGTCAAATAGTGTGCTTGTGTAGAAGTGTGGTATCTTAACAATGTTTGTATGATAACTATGGTTTACTACTTATATTACATACCTATGAGCATGATTAGCTAGTCGTAAACTATGGTTCCGTACCTATGATGAAGCCTACCTCCTTGGTCTTTGGGGCATCCTCGTTGACATATTCGGGAGTGAGTGCGTACACTCTGGCTTGCATGGCCTGTCTATGGCCTCTACCTCCTCTGCCTTGTCTTGCTCGTTGCACTGGTGGCGCTAGGTGGCAATCCTTCGCATAATATCCCGTTTGCCTATAGCGGAAACATAAGATTAGAGTCTGTCGGCGATCCCCTCATAGGCTCTATGGAAATTACCGCAAACTAATATCCTTCCTTTCATGCATACTTCGAGAGAAGTTGGTGGTCATCCCCTTGTCCTAGACACAAAATTTTGATGGACACTCGAATTGCTCTCTACACCAGAATATGTCATTTTTTCTAGACCTGTGGGAATTGTGTTGCTAACGCTCGGCACTGGACGCTATGTGCACCAATTTCTGAAAGTCCTTGATCTCTAAGCACGCTACTTGGGTCTTGATCCAGGTCTGCAGTACATCTTGAAATCTCTTCATCCCCATACTCTCTCCATGGAGATAAGATGAAGGGAAAATCTCCTTAACTCCGTAAACCAAGAAGCATATTGTTCTACTGTCATATTTCCCTTAACCAAACTAGCAAAGTCCATCAACTTTTGTTGCCTTACTATAGCCGGAAAGTATCGATCATCAAATCCCCTGGTGAGGTTCTATGGTGCCAAGGGTGCTAGCCAAGCAGTCAACACCCAAGGTTTGATCGGGTAACGCGTGCCCCATCTAGGTGGAAGTGCACGTGTAGGATACAAGTATAGGATCACAGTAGAAATAATAGAGGTTTAGTAGGTAAACTAGACATTGCAATACTAGAGTCCAAACACATTCTAGCAATCATTGCTATCATTCCTAAAAACATGAGCATAGAGTTACATACAACTCAAAATGGTATGTTCATCGCCTAATAGGCAGTAGACCGAATATAGTTGGTTGCCCCTTTCTAAAAGGCTAAGTACAACTCAAAATGATGCATGACTCCTAAGTTAGATACGTGTCTCCGTCTTCAGGGTTCGGGCGGGATTGACTCTTCCTCTTTGAACATCACTCATGGTTCTAACTTTGCATCAAAGAATATGTTTCTGACAGTGAAACTGCAGGGGTTAGGTAGCGATGACAAAAATTGTTAATGAGAGATAATGCCCCTAAACATGTAATGAATAGTTTGTATAAATAGTGTAAGGTCACATATATGTATGCTTTGGGAGGAATCACCCTTTGAGGAATTACCTTCTTATGCATTGTACTTTAAAGCTTGAGTATTATTTAGGCAAGGAATGACCTGTCGCTCTAATAGCCAAATCTATAAAGTCATAACAGTTTCACTAGTACAACTACCAACACAGAGGTTCACCACATAGATATTTGTCACACAAACCTTTCGTCACACGTACTTATCGTCACATAGATATACATCACCTGATGGGCAAACAGGGGATGAGCTGCTCCATCTCTCGACATTAGGGAAATCCCATCTATCCAATCTACATGGTGCAAACCAACTTGCTTGGTGAACTCTGGCACAGAAATAAAATATTGCGTTGGGGAACATCTACTTAGCCAACGAATTCTAAGACACCAAGCAAGTTGGTTGGTGTAGATGTAGGTATCATGAATCAGTAAAAGAAAACAACAAACACATTCAAAGTCTCAAAAAAATAGGAAATGAACATAAGATAAACATAATGATCCAAAACAGATTTATTCATGTTCAGAAATGGGAGGGTACAGAAAATGCAAATGTCTATTACATATAACATTCACCCCCACATTTCTCAATCCTGTCTTAGAAGCTAACCTACCTCATAATGTCAGGCTCACTACTCAATTGCATCGCTCCTTCCTTGCTACCTCTGAAGATTTTGGCTGCACGAGGTCTTCGGTGTCTAAGAACTTAAAAGTGAGATTTTGTCCCATAGCTAAATCGCTTTTATGGGACAGGACTGTCAAACGTCATTTGACATATCTTTGACTCCATATATGCTTGAATAGGATTCGTTTGGCCTTGATTGTAGTACTGCAAGATTACAAAGATAGACAACCAGGGCATGGTCCGCACTTCCCTACGGCGTGCCAACTCCTCAGTTTATCCTTGAATGAGGGTCTTCCACATGGCATTGGGCCTTACCTTTGGGTTAAGATGATATAATTTCCTGAGTCATAATCCTTCCAGTAGATCCACTCTAGATGTGATCCTTTAGGTGGAGTGTGGGTTGCTGCGTACGACACTGGTACTCTTCTAAACATCTTTTGTGTTCTTTCGAAAAGCTTCAATGTCTGCTTTGGTCTGTTCTAGATTGTTGCTCTCCCTGAGCAAGTAGTTCTTGTCCCATGAGAGCCATTGGGCTCTTCAGCTCGTCATTCTCGCTTGCATGGTGGGTGAGTTTTCTAGCTCACCTACCATGGGGCGAGACTCTCATCTCCACCTCACTCTGGGACTTATTTGCCGGCTTGTCTACAAGGTGTTTGCTTTCCCACCTATTGGACTAGTTGCATTTTGCGGCAATTTCCTTCACGAACCAATGGAGTATTAATTTGTCAAGAGACCCACGGTCATGGTCGTGGATTTCTTAAGCTAGTTGTAGACGAGAGACCCATGGCCATGGCCGTCAATCTATTGAGGTTGTTGCAACCTCAAGGCCATGGCTTGGTTTTGGGTTTACATAGAGATCCATGGCCAAGCCGTGACCATGAGTTTCCGTGGCCCATCGCCAAGACATGGCCAATGATCGTGGGTAAGTTGTCTTTCACTATTTGTTTAAATTTCCATTTGGATTTGCGTATTAGAAGTTTGATCTTTATTTTGGGATTTGAATATGGATCAAAGATCGGTGTCTATGTATATGTTTTTGGAAGACGGTTATTGAGTGACCAATGGCTATGGTGGATTTTTGCTGGGCAAAGCATATCGGAGATGGGATGAGAAAACCACTTGTTAATTAGACTAGGGTGGATGGTCGGATACAGGGTGGGGCTGGAAATTATTACTCCTCCGATGTTGGGTGGAAGAAGGTGTTATTCGCCCATATAGAGTGGGTAACACCCCTAGCCTTGGCGACCTATAACACTTGCTTCTTGTAGGCAGGGATGTCACGTGCTTACTTAAATAAAGTCAGGCAATAGATTATATAACTTAAATAAATAAAAGCAATGAGCTAGGAACTATATCAAATTGCTCCATCTAGGCCTAGCCCGCTTGCTCGTACTTATCATCCTCACCTGGGTGGTTAAAAATATGAAATAAAACTAATGAGTCAAAGACTAAGTAAGAAGCTCGTCACAACTTAAACATAATGAACCTAGGGATTTTTATAAAATATTTTATGTTGAGAATTTAAAATCATGACTATTCATACTCATACTTATGTTATGCATGACTTGTCTTCAGTTATCTGAATTAACTGACTGATCTGACTGGCCAACACACATCCATGTGTGCAAGGTTGTGACCGACCTCACATCCTGTGGCTGCAAGGGGAGCCGCTGAGTATTATTCTGGCATACACGGTAGACCAGGCTTAAGTCTGTGGCTTGCACATTCACCCATGAATCGTATTGATACTATGCATCTGAATGACCATTTTACTAACCAATATGATCTTGTCTTACACTTGAACATAAGAAAACTTGCGTGTTTTATGCAACATGAGATGCGTGACATACATAATACGTATAGAATTATAAATTCTAAATTAAACTTGATGCGAAAATAGCATGATCATGGACTATGATTAATGACATGCTTGTATAAATCATGACATACGTGGTACATAAAATATAGCTATCAAAGAACGAGCTTCAATAATAATTTATCTAAATTAACTAATATGTACTAATCATAACTTATGATCAAGTTACTTATGTTGTTGTATTGCTTCCCGAATCTTACTCCGTAACTCGTTACCTATACGAAGTATTAAAAGTTACTAAATTTTCTAGAAAAACATGTCATAACATTCTATTTAATAATTAAATAAATAATATAAAGAGTAATTTAATAATTATTATATTATATGCTAATTTCATATAATTATTCTTTAACAACTTGAAATTATAACTTAGTAAATTAAGTAATTAGGCTTTATACAATATCTTAAAATAAGTCACGAAAATCTTAATTGATAAAATAGTTTTAAATTTTCTTATGATTAACATACTTATTCAGTTATATAAAAATCTAATAAATAGTAATATGGTTTAAATATTCTTAATACATTTCTTTATTTTAAATATACAACTTTAATCGTATAATTATATCATAATCTATTAAAAAAACATCAGAATTTTGTTTAATAAAATAGACTCGATCAAAATTAAAGCATTCAAAAACTAATTTTAAACTCTTATTATTTAATATTGAAATCTAATTATAAAACTAATAATATAGATTAAACCCATAAATATTACTGTAGAAAAATATAAGTTTTAGGGCTAACATGAAAAAAAACTGAGCCCAACACACTTGTTCTAACAGTTTTTGTAACAAGGTATATTCAGGTCGAGCCTGATTTAAAATATAAAACAAATTTAAAACCAAGCCCAGCCCAATAACAAAATACGCCGAACAAGAACTCGGCCTAACTAAAGGGCGTTATGGGAATTAGGCATATACATTCAGGGGCTTTCGGGAAGCGTCGGAAACAAAGCAACAGACGACTGAACAAAGAAAACACCATCACTGGAGGGATGGGCAGTGCGACAGACTCACCGAGGGAGAGACATGAGGCGACAGAACCACGGCTGGGTGGCTGGACCGAGTTGAAAATCACGGTGGTGGTTGGCCGGCTCCTTTTGTGTGTGATGGAGTCCTGAGAGAGAGAAAATGGCACTATGGTCTCAACCAGCGGAGGATAAAGGAGCGGAGGGAGAGAGTGAGTTTGCGACAAGGGACTTATGGGAAGGAGTGCAGCAGATCTAGGATGATGGAAAGCGTTCGACGTTAGTTTTTGTGGAGGTTGGCTGTTCACGGCAACCGTGGGCATGTTGGGTCGTCACTGTCACTGGTTGGTGGTATAGTGGCCTGATTTTGGGAGGCTGGTTGGCATGTGCTGCGGCTAAGGGAGGAGACATGGAGGAGATGAGTGGCGCAGTATTGGGTTGTCTGTGACTGCTGTGGTGTGGGGGAGAGGACGTGTGATTATTCTCTGTTTTGATGGTTGTAAAATGTTAGATATTTTAACATGAACATTAATAAATGGATCTTTGATTTTCTATGATCCATAATAATAAACAACAGCAGTAAAAGACGTACCTTTCTCCATCTGTTTGATGAAGAAATAAATCTGGCTATGAGAGAAGGATCACCCTAGCAACTTGGCCTCACTAGTGTCTCCCGATGGCTAGAGGCACTCTAATGTTGTAGGTGAGAACCCTTTAACCCCTCAGTGCTATTTATAGATTTCTGACCATCATGAAATCTAAGTCTTTGAGTTTGACTATGATTAGAGATCAAGAGTTAATCTTATCTCTTAGGAGTTTTAATCTCATTATAACTCTAACAACTATTTAAAACTCTATCAGATATGGGTGAGTGGGACATAGAGTTCAAATAGAACTCTTACATTCTTCCACTTGGCCCATACGCCCATAAATGATATTTTCCGTTCATGAGTTTATTACAGGAAATTAACCATACTGCGCAAATTCATTTCCTGAAATTTTTCATAACTTAATTTACATTTCATGAGTTTCGTAATATCAATGTCAAACTAGATACTAATGCGAGTCATGACGGTCCTCTGTTATATAATCAACAAATTCCCTTCCATGTACCACAACATCAGTAACTTAATTTAACATGATCTTTGATTGGGATAATTAAGGTTGATGCTATAATGCATTGGGTTCCAATTCATGTCTATTGTTGACATTATCTTGTTATCATTCATCCACATCATTTAATGTACATATAAAGTGGAAAGACAAGAAAACAGAAACAACCATAATAGATATCATTCAATTTCCAGTAACAAAATACTTATCATATCAATGGTCTCTTTCACATGTTCACATCATGGGTATAAGCATATGATCCATCTTTTCAACATATCCCTTAAAGTATAATCATTAACACACTATTGTTATGAATATATTTGTTTCTGTACTTTCTCCTTAATACTTATGTATTTAAATTTTCATTAAATATTTATCATTCAGAGAAAATTTTTTTAAAGAATTCTTGCAATACTTTCTTAGCGACTTGGCTATAAGTCGACAATTCCAAGTTCTAGGATAAATTTCTTCAGTCAGATACTATACATTGTGGCCTCAAAACATACCACAAACTCAGTCCCTATTGCACATGAAGCAGTAAGAGATTTGCCTCATACTTTTCCATAAAATAACTCTACTAGATAGCAAAATACATAACCATAACTGTATTTTTCATCATTAAAGTAATTCCACAAAATAGGGTCTAAATATACAGTTACCTTAAGAGTATCAGTTCTTCTTAAAGCAACAATATAGTCTTTAATTTATTGCAAATAACATTGCACTCTTTTCACAGCTTTGGGTCAAACATCATTGGGTTACTTTGGCAACAACCAAGAATGTCAATTGAAAAACTGACCTTCAAATTTATACAGGTTTGTGCAATCATCAGATTTATTATAACAATCATTTCGAGGACAATGTAAAATACTGAGCATATCATATTTTATTTTTAAAGCATCTATTGAACAACAATTCTTCATGTAAAATCTTCAAAACTCTATGCAACTATACTGAGACAATCTTAACACTCCTCGTTTTGGTATTAAATTCAATCCCAATTACAAAAGATGTCTCGTTCATAATTTCATTTTTAAAGTTTCTTAGAGACATTACTTTAATACCATACTACAAATCATAATTCATACTTGCTAAAAGTCATATACATGCATGACCACAAATACAAATATACTCCCACTGACTTACGGGTATATACATTAACAATAATTCCAAAACAATATTGGTTTTATCAAATTCCAGATACCAAGAAAATCTGTTACCTCTTTTAACTAATCATTTTATTCGTTTTTTG
This sequence comes from Juglans mandshurica, assembly GCA_022457165.1. Classification (NCBI taxonomy): domain Eukaryota; kingdom Viridiplantae; phylum Streptophyta; class Magnoliopsida; order Fagales; family Juglandaceae; genus Juglans; species Juglans mandshurica. The sequence goes on from CM039634.1 coordinate 12,953,241, forward strand.
TAGACTTCATACTTTCATTCTACAATTGTTTTCACATCTCTTTGATGTAACTCTAGGCCATAATGAGCTACTCATGCCATAGTGATTCTTAATTAGTTTCTTTCAAGTTTATTAGAAATCTCTTTCTAATCAATGCTCATTTCTGAGTGGAATCCTTGATTATAAGTCTGACTTTATATCGTTGAACATTACCTTTTAAAATCAGGGTTTTGTCTCCAACACCCATTTACATTCGACTTTTATACATTTCAGACAATTTAGACGAAATTACAGACTTTACATTGATTCATGGATTTTAATCACTCTTTTATGCATCGATCTTTTATAAAATCACTTATTTCTATAACTTGTGAAAACATATACAAACCTTCATTTATTGTTATGTCAAATTCAAATTTTGAAAATACACCATGCAACCTAACCAAAAAACAAATCAAGAAAATCATATGAGGTTACCTGTTCTGATGTCTCCATGGCCAATTCTTCAGTAGTATTTCTCTGATGAGGTAGATTATCTTTTACTTGTTATTCCATGTTATCATTAAGATAATCATAAAATGGATTATAAGTATTATCGAAGTACAAAAATGCACTTTATAACAATCACATCTCTAGTTTCTATACTCCCACTGATTTTTGCCAACCATAAGGAATCTGATATTTTAATTTTCTCAAAATCAAAACTATGAATAGAGACAATACAACATAAATCAATTGGATCTCCATGAATAATTAATAATGTACTCATTAACTATTATACAGTCTAACTTTCTTTTATTTGGATTGTAAAACCTTACTTTAAATTGACTATTTATACATGTATAAGCCTTAAATCAAGTTCCACAACTCAAAAGTCTTTGAGACTACTCACTAGGAACACAATTTAATATATATACAATGTTTTTTAATAATTTTACTATACATCTTTTCAAGAAGTTACAAAAAAAAGGTCAAGATTAGAACCTGATTCATAATATTTTTTCTAGCACTCACTACTTTAATTCAATTTGATGATTTTTACCTTTCTACCTAGCTGCATTTCCTCCCCATGAGAAGTGTTTCAAGAATTACTAATGGCTTGAGACTTCTCATGTAGCAGATAGATACCATCCATACTATGAAAATCATTTATGAATGTAATGAAATATTTATATCTATCAAGCATTATAGAGAAAATATTTATATGTGTCTATATGCATTATTTCAAGAAACTTTCTATTCCTTGTACCATCTTTTCTTGATATGTTTGATTTGTTTTTCTTTTATACAAATCAATACACATCCTAAGATTAGAAAACTTAAATGCGGAAAATATTTTATTTGCTAATCACTACAACTCTTCTTGGAGATATTCTCCAAACTTTTATGTCACAAATTATGTTTCAAACTCTATGCCATAAATTATAAAAAGTTTTCATAAATCATTTTTCATTTGATTCCAATACATACCTCACAAGTAAAAACTTTAAACAAAACGCTAATACGAAGGCATGACAAATAAAAATTTTATTAGAAGGAAAAATGGAACAAACATAAATGGCATTTTGAAACAATTTGAACATTTGAACATTTATACTCGAGTTTAATCTAAAGAAAATGTATAAACATTTATAAGATCTGATTCAAAATTTATACAGACAGAATACATATGAACATTTAAACTCAAGTTCAATATAAAAATAATGTATAAATATGTACAAGATCGGATTCAAAATTTATACAGAAAAGTGGTTCACTCTTCCATTCGAATCATGTATCATGCTTACGGCACCTAAACCTTCATGTGTCATTGTTTCTTTCAGACTTCAATGGACACAGTTCTTATATTTTCATCACCATCATTTCCCTCATTTCTCAAAAGATACAAATGATTTTTCACACATATTAGCAAAATAAATTTGTATCTAGCTAGCAATCATGCAACCAACTTTTTCATATCTCATTAAATTAATGAAATAATAATGCATATGAAGTAAACCATTATGTACAAAACTAAGAAATTCATATAGTTTGATATATAGTAATTAATCCAATATTCTAAAACATTATACTTTTCTGACCCTTATCACTATTCTCAATAATAATTGATGTTAAGACTTAAAAATGGATAAACTAGGGTCTATAACTCGTAGTATAAATTTGACTTGCTCATGTTTCTCTATACTAGAGTCAATTTCGTATAGAAAACATTGTAAAAATATTCGTATACTTACTGCAAGAAAAGTATTTTAATCACATTAATGCTTTGAGTTCGACACTCAGAAACAATAGTCAGAATTTAATCAATTATGGATGAACTAATAGTGTCATCAAGACCCTCCTTTGGGAGTAGATCTTAATACACAAAGTGTTTTCACCAGTATTAAATTCTGTGGATGAACTAGTTGTATCATCAGAGTTTTCCTTTGGGAGTAAACTCTGATATACAAAGTGTTCCCTCCAATTTTAGATTATATGAATTTACTAGCTGTATCACCAGAATTCTCCTTTGGGAGTAAACTCTGGCATACATAGTGTTCCTTCCAACTTTAAATTATATGAATGAACTAGCTGTATCATCAGAATTCTCCTTTGGGAGTAAACTCTGATATACAAAGTGTTCCTTCCAATCTTTACTTTTGATGGATGAACTAGAAGTGTCATCAAGACCCTCCTTTGGGAGTAGATCTTGACACACAAATTGTTCACTCCATCATATCCACCTTACTATGAGTTTAATGATTTATCATAAAATTAAGAAAATCTTGTACCTTTGGGTAACCAATATTTTCTTAATTTTTGAAGTAAATCATTTGTCCTATATTGGATAAAATATGCATGACATAATAATAATCAAAATAAACAATTCATACATGTATTTAATAATAACATGTACAAAAGATTTAATACATGTATTTAACAATAATAACATGCATATAAAAGAAAAATAAAATTTCAATTTTTTTTTAATAAATAAATAATATTATAATCTGATCGGTCCGGGTCTAGACCGGATCAGTCTAGTAACCCGGGCCAAAACCCGGTTTATTGGTGAGGCCTTTGGTAAACAAAGACCCAGTTCAGGCCTTCTGCATAGGGCCTACAACCCAATTTTTCATTTTTTTTTTCTTCCGGGCTGGGCCACATCAGTGGCCCGTTTCTTTTCTCTTCATCTTGGACTGGGCCAGGGCCCACGACCCAAGCCTTTACAAGTCAGAAGAAACCCAAGAGTTTCTTCTTCTGCTTCCTTAAAACATTGCAGCGTCGCACTACTTCTACAGCTTTGAGCTGCTGCGGCCACAAGCGTCACCGACAAGGAGACGACGGGCAAGCTGCCTCCGTCCTCCTTCCGCCACCGACTCCTAATACACTTTTCCCTTTTTTTTTTCTCGTTCTGTTATTACCAGAGAACCGCTGCGGCAGTGGGCTTTAGAGCCCTCTGCCGCCGTTGCAGAACCATCGTGGAGGACTTCCTCTCCTCCTCCCAGCATCGACCTCACCGTACGTTCGATGAGAACCTCAAACAAGCAGGGGCGGCGCCCATTCGGGACTTCACAGCCCCTTTGCGTGCAATTCCTCAACACGCAACAACGTATACAATAGATGGAATGCACCCAATAAATGCAGTTGCAAATTATGGTAATAGGAGAAATAGGTATACCAAAACCGAAATACATTAATGTTCTCAGTCTCTCACTGCATATCCTTTCATAAAAGTAGAGTTTGATTTTTCATCATAAAATATTTGGTCAGGTCAAAAAGTAATATTTTCAGTCTTTTGCAACATGATAAAATCACATATACAAAAGCACATATAAAATCAAATATTTATTCACAATTTCACTGTATGCTTTATTGAGATCGTAAAAAATCTACAACCTGAACCTCTGATACCACATGTTAGATATTTTAACATGAACATTAATAAATGGATCTTTGATTTTCTATGATCCACAATAATAAACAACAGCAGTAAATGACGTACCTTTCTCCATCTGTTTGATGAAGAAATAAATCTGGCTATGAGAGAAGGATCACCCTAGCAACTTGGCCTCACTAGTGTCTCCCGATGGCTAGAGACACTCTAATGTTGTAGGTGAGAACCCTTTAACCCCTCAGTGCTATTTATAGATTTCTGACCATCATGAAATCTAAGTTTTTGAGTTTGACTATGATTAGAGATCAAGAGTTAATCTTATCTCTTAGGAGTTTTAATCCCATTATAACTCTAACAACTATTTAAAACTCTATCAGATATGGGTGAGTGAGACATAGAGTTCAAATAGAACTCTTACATGTAAAACAGAGAGTCTAAAGGTTATGGCTTGGTGGTGGATCCGACATGTAGGGTGGTGCCACCTCGTCATGGCGTCTTCACTAGTTTCAGGTAGTAACCGAGAAGGTGGAGGCAGAGAGTTTTTGGCACGTTAGAGGGGAAACCAACGTTGGTGGTCCTTTTTTTGGCATCTTTGGTGTGCGACTGGTTGTTGGCTGTGAGGAGTAAGCATGAGGTGGAGGAGAGAGTGCGGTGCAATAGATACAGTGCTTGGTCTCCCCGTGGCGGGAGAAACGTGCAATGTGGGGATAGTTTTCATCCGTGAGTGGTTGCTATGTGTAAATGTATATTCCTACGTGTATATATATCTGGAAATCCTAATGCAAGAGGAGGCCGGAGACGTGCATGGGGCTATTCAGGGGTCTGGAAGAGATGGAGAACATGAGAAGTTTAAACACATTTTAAATACTCTAATAATAAAAATAATAAATAATAATAACCTGCTTTAAACTACCCAGCTCATAATAAAATTTTACAACATAGCAACAATAGTACTGAAATGTTTCTAATAATATTTTAAAATATAAATAAATGAATAATTATTTTTTTATTTAATAAGATAATTCGATCCCTAAAACTATTGGGATCGGGTTGTTACACGACCAATGCTAACATACACCTTGGCGACCAAGGTTAACACACGCGTTGGCGACAATAGCAGTCAAGCAAGTCTCTTGTACCTAAATAGCAAAGTCTATAAATATGCAGGCTGAGCTTCAGTGACCAAGACTGACACACCTTGGTGACCATAGCGGTTGAGCTAGCCTCCCCCCACAATGGCAGTCGCGACCTCCCACCGCAATTATTGCCAGTGGGTTGTCTCTGGGAACGAGCCTCAGAGCCCCATAACCACCATGTGCAGATTGCCTTCGGGAACGAGTTGATGGGCTCTATGACCACTTAGTGCAGATTACAACAAACAAACTCAAACTCTAAATGCCTAAAATAAACACACCAATGCGAAATTGCCTTGAGGGGGCAAGAAATCCACTTTGACCAACAAAAACAAAAACGATCACCAAATATGGAAAATTACACGCTCTTCGCTCATCAATGAAAAACCATCACATGCAAATATTTGTAATATGCTAGCAACATACGAACATACTAGAGGCCCTTATAGGGATTTATAAGTCTCCTTGAGGTCTGCCCTTTTAGATCTTCATTGCATGACACAACAACAGAAAACATGGGATAATTTCCTAAAATTTATTTTTCTACATGTTTCGTAAACTATCTCTATCATGGTTGACTAAGATTTTCAAGACCTACTTAATGTACAAGTCGACCTTAATAATCGCATGCATATGTTAGATATGAAATGAACTAGGGTCCAACCTAATGGAAGCCCATTACTAGTGATTAAAGGAAACTTGACTATGAAAGTGACATAATGCTAGTAGGTCTGAGTTACTCCAAAAACGGAATGAGATCTCTATAAAAGAAAAGAATTGCTACAAATTACATTGGAGGATGACATATCTCTTCAAGGAAAGACTCTCTACCATCTCGGGGACTCTCTCTCTCTCTATAGGAGTCATCAACTTCTTAAACCTCGTTGGAATCCTATTTTCTTCATTTTGTTGAGAGCTTTGGATGGATATGAGAGACTGTAAAATCATCCAATATAGTGAATTTTGACCCCCAACGACCCCTGAATGTAGGTTTTTATGTTGAACCATGTAAGTCTTTGTGTCTCTCTTTATTTACAGTTTATATGCTTCGTTTATTGTTTATTTCATGGATGTGCATCCGAACACAACATGGGCCATATATTCAACCGTATTGTTGGGCTTCGACTCTATTGGAAAAAATGCATCAACACACCGGCCTACAGCTGGTTTTTTAAATGGATTTCTTAAAATGTGTTTCTATTAACATAGGAATAACATGAAGCCTAAAACAACAACACAATAAAAAGATAATAACTAGTGTAATGATCATAACCTAAAATTGCAAAATAATAAGGACGTAATAACATAATTCCAAATCTAAATTATTTAGGAAACATTAAGGTACTACTCCACCGCTGATGAAAACAATTTGCTCATCAAGTTTGTTGTAGTGAGTACTCTGATGATCAGTTTTAAATGAATTTCTCTCATCTCTTTAATTGGTAGACATTATTGATAATTTTGGTCTATATTTTTTTTGTGGTTACAGAATATATACAATATATATATAGTTGTCATCCAACTCAAAGAAAAAACAATCATCGAATAATATCATGAAAAAAATAAGTTATCTTTAAATTTATTATAGGATTCTTAAATTTGGCCTCTTGCATCAATGGGCGGGAATATTTATATCTTGACATATTCGTAGAAGTACTCATCAATGTGGTAGCTTAGCCCAAGTTGAAGGAATGCATCCAAGCGGTGCAACCGAGCAAGACAAGGTATAATGTTTTTTCTTATGTTTTGTGGTTCTAATTATTACGTATTTGCAATGTTTTTAGTTGTATCTTGTTCCACTATTTTGTAGATTGATAAGGAAAAAATCTTGTACAAAGAGAACCAAAAACTTAACTTTAACATGGATCATTGTTGAAATTTATTGAGGCACCAACCGAAATGGCAAACACACATGGACCTCATAAAAAGAAAAAAAAAAATGGGACAAGTTCAAGTATTACTCCAAACTCAATACCTTTAGGGGAAGACATGGAAAATGTGTCCGTCAATTGTGAGAGACCTATGGGCAAGAAGGTTGAAAAAGCAAGAGAAAAAGAAAGAAAGTGTAACGAAAGACAAAATATAGTAATTAATGAGGCCTTAAACCAAATGAAAGATGATAGGAGGACTTCTATGATGGAGAGAAGAGAATCGCAATTGAAGTATGAGAATGAAAGATCTGAGTTACTACTTCTTTAGAAAAGAAAACTTGAGTTGGAAATTAATTAGACTGAAAGAGAGAGATCTGACTTGGTAGCTCTTAAAAAGAGAAAAACTGATATGAAAATTATGAACTTGGATATTGATTCCATGAAAGGTTTACAGCAAGAATATTTCCATAATTTTCAAATGGAGATCATTGAGGAACAAAGGAATAAGGCTATATCTCGTACATAGTAGTATGTTTGTACGATGATATTTTGTAATTGTTTTGATTGTGGTGACATATTTTGGGTAATTTTTGTACTGTGGTTGCACCAAATTGCATCATTTTTTTGTGGAGCTGCTGTGGGAAGGAGTTGGGCTGCTGTGGAGGTGTTGTGGAGCTGCTGGTTGACATATGGAACTGCCAAGTCCAACTTGAAGTAGTTCAAATTGTATTAAAATCAATTTTGTGGATTTTCTATTAAGTTGATTTTGATACATGAGGTTTAAGGATAAATGTGTAAGAAATTTCTTTTGGTTGGAAGTTGAATGTGCATGGAATTTATTTTGGGGCAGTTGAATTGGTATGTAATTTATTTGGACAGTTGAATTTGTATGGAATTACATTATATTAAGTTCTGAATTTGAATGAAATTTATTGGACTTGGAGTTGGATTTATTTGAGCTGGATGGTATATTGAGTTTTTTTGCCTTCACGTAGTGTAATTTGACTTGAATTTATTAGACCATACCATCTAGATGCACAAACCAGATTTATAGGAAAAAAATTTAAAAAAATATAAAATAATGAATATTTTATTATTATTTGATTTTAAGATGCATAATCCAATGTGGGATAAGTTCTTCATATGCAAAATCAATCTTCAAAAGATGTGATTTTACATATGAAGATGCATAAACCATTACTAATGCTCTGAATAATACCATTCAATATTTATAAGTCTGCCATATTTGAAAGCTAGTATACTATAGGTTGTTTTGTTGTTAGTGAAAGAAGAGGTTTGGATCATGGTATTCTATCATATCATCGAAAATTTGAAAAATATAGTATTTTGTTAATAATAATGTTTTATTTATTTATTTATTTATTATTTTGTTAATAATAATATTAAATATAATTTTAGAGTATTCAAATCTTACGTATTATTATTTCAAAAAAAAAAAAAAAAAGAAGAAGAGAGATTTACTATTAGAAAAACAACTTTTTTTATATATCCTATATTTATTTATTTATTTAAAATACACAAGACATGTATATTAAATATTACTTTTCCCTCTTAACATATGCTGCATGTCTTTGTCGCGATGGTGTTTGGTCCTTGTTTCCTAGCTAACGTAGTGATGTTAGTACAGAATATCGATTCATTAGTAAGAGGAAACACATTAAAACAAGAAGGATTGATTGATTTGCAATAGACAAGTTGAATAAATGTAATGATGATGTCGTCTACTCACCCATGTTTGCGTGTCAGCTTTGGATGCTTCTCTATTCTTGAGCTACGTTAAATTTTGAGTCTTCTCTTTCAGTCTGCTCGATCATGATCCTCTAATATTATTGGCCTTTAACTTCTCTCTTCTTTGTCCCTTTATCTAAATGTCAAAGGTTAATACATTTAATACATGATACATTATCGAAGTCAGGCTTATGATCGTGTGATTTACATTTGTCATTTTATTTGATCAGTCAAAATAATTTCTATACACTTGTTTCTTTTTATCCTTTGTAGAAATATGGAGATTAGATTTTACTTTTAATGAAATGAAAATAGAAGATGAGAACTTATGATTTTTGTGTTATAAATTTGAAACAATTCATATGTTTGGACTAAGGATTTTGATTGTTTATTAGCTTCAATTAATATGGTATTATTAATTTTTTATTGATATATTTAATTGTCAGTTTTAATGCAGCGATCAACATTTATGGTTAAAGGGAAATTTACAATATCTGATCTGCATCAACCATTTTTTTATTTATCATGTGCAAAGTGTAGTAAAACCACTGGATATGACAAAGATGAAGAGTTTTTATGCTATAATTGCAAAGGACTAACCACCGCATAGCCAAGGTAAATATTTTTCCTTATATTTTCAACTTAACAATTTTTACATTATAATTATAATATACTATTTGCTAATGAGAAGAAGTAATAATTTATTTATTATTCATAGATCTCGTGTCTATTTAGAGGCATTTGATGACAGTGCCTCGATCACAGTAGTAGCCTTCGAACCTACAGTAGAACGAATTCTTGATTGTACAACAACAGATATTGTACATCATGCAGAGCAGGTAAAATTTATACTTTCAAACATTCAACAAATTTAACAAATTATTTTTTTATATGTTTTTGTCATTACAGGAGGATCATTCGTACATAGAGAACATTACAAATAGGATTCAAGATAAAGAGTGGATGATTGTTTTGAGTGCATCTATGAATGAATTTAGAAAACTGCGCCAAAACAAACTTAATGTATTATCTGTCAATGACATGCTTGAGATAGCAGAATAGCTATTTCACAAATTTTCTTCTAGACTTCCAGTTATTGTAATATATAACTATAACAAATTCATATGTAATTATGAGATAGCTGTTGCTTTTTATTTGTAATTATGATGATAACGCATTAGCTTCAATAGTAACTTTTTTTTGTACAATAGAACATTGTGTAATTATAAACATGTTCGTGCAAATTCCTATATTATAATCATAAATATTCTATAAATTATATATATGATTATTTTGATAATCAATGTGAATCTTAAAATATAAACAAAACTATTACATTTTATAATTATATATATATATTAATCTATTTTTTATTATTACATATTTTTAAATTTTATAAATATTATTTCTTAAAATATTTCTTATATTTTTACAATTGGGCACACGTGTAATGCATGTGTTTGCCCTTTACTAATATATATATATATATATATATATATATATATATGTCATCGAACTTAAAGCAATAAATAAATAATAATAATATCGTGAAAAAATAATATTTCTTATTTTACTAAGGTGCTTTGGTGTTAGTGGAAGAAGAGATTTGGATGGTATTCTGCCATATCATCGAAGTTGCCAAAAATACAGTACTTTTGCATTTTAGTTAAAAAAAAAAGTTACTCGTACGTCATGAACTAATAATTCATTTCCTGAAAATATTGCTCGCGCATGTTTTTGTCATGGTGGTGTTTGGTCCGCGTTTCCAAGCTAATAAGCCAAGTTTCATAAATGTAATGATGGATGCCGGGGAATAAATCTAATTACTTCCAGTCACCTAAGTTTGCGTGTCAGCCTTGCAACATGCTTCTCTATTAATTCTTGTGTTATGTTAAATGAGATTTGCTATTTTAAAGTTTTTATATTATTACATATTGCTGGCGTGTTATAATTTAATTTAAAAAATAAATTTTAAATTTTAAATTTTATAAATTAAATCTTATCATTTAAGTGATATGAATGATATACTCTAACGCCAACTTGATAATAGAATAACTCATGTTAAATTTTGAGTCTACTATTTCTTTCTTTTTTCTTTTTTTGATAGGAAATAGACTTCATTTCATTCATGAAGAAAGTTACAGCTGTGACTGGTCAATATAGAAAAAAACTCTGATTACAATTAGCCAAACTACAAATTTGTTGTAAGCTTCCCTGTACAAAAATGTCTTTACGATGGGTATTGCTTTAACTTCTAAAAACTTTCTATTGATAAAATTGGTTTGTCTAAGAGTATCACTCTCTGTAAAAGTACAAGATAACCATCCCTCATCTCCAAAGGAGGAAAGGGTATCCATCCTCCATCCTCCCTTTGGAGGAGGAGGAGAACCACCCCCATCCTCTAAAGGAGAAGAAGGAAAACACCACCTTTGGACAAGAGTCCAATACCTTATTTCTTTTATTTTCTAACACAAACAAAGACCAAAATTACAGACACTTGAAAATACTTCAAAAAATGAAAATACACTAGCCAAGGAAGCTGTAGTGGCACGTGAAGGACACGTGCCATTCTAGGAGCACGCTGGACAGTCGATCTTAAAGATATTGGAGTTGCTGGCACCAAAAACGTCGCGCGTGGAGTCATCAGTAGAGTTATCATGGTAGCGCGTGCATGGGGGCCACGGTCGATCCGCGCGTGTGTGAAACGCGCCACTTCGTTTGGCGCTGCCTTCGGTAATCTGGAAGATCGGTAGGTGAGGAAGACCATGGTGGGGCACCTGTAAGACTTTGGCCATCGGAAAACCTCAGATCGACGTTTCTCCTTTATATGACCTGAAAAAACAGACAAAACAAAACACAGACCAGAATGGACATACTAGAAAAAAATTGTGCAAGGAGGGAGGGGGGAGGTGCCGAAGCTCCCACCCCCTCTAGTTGGATTTGGTTTGGGTGGGTTTTTAGAGAGAAGTTGGAGGTTCTCTCAATAAAGGATGTTATGTGATTGTAGTTGAGTCTACTCTTTCAGTATTATATATTGGCCTTAATTTTACTATTGATCTCTGATCTTCTTTGTCCCCTTATCTAAATGCTAAAGGTCGTGTAAATTAAGCATCATTGTTATTCAATGCAATTTCTTATGCTATCATATTTATATAATTAATTATTTTAAGATTTTAATTATTTAATATACAAATAAGTGTTAACTAACTAGCTCGCTAGTCCAGTCTCGCTGAGACCAAAAAGAAAAAAAGAAAAGAAAGATCCATCCTCACATGCCTTGCGGCCTGCAGCTAGCTTGCTAGAAATTAATATAAATTAAAGTCTATTTACAATTTGAAGCTTAGATAAATATCCCCTTAAATTGTCATTCAAATTTGAAAGTTTCAAGTGAAAAGAGATCTGAAAATTCATATATACATATGGTAATAATTGGTCTAGAGTTGTTTATTTCTCTATTGAGATTTTGAGGCCATAAAATTCAGATAGTAACGCGTAAGAGGGTCTTTTTTCCTCATACCCATACATGCATCAAGTGATTTTAATGTACTTATTAGAAGTAAAAAAAGATTCACACATCAAAGTACTTTTACATCATTCAGGTAAATTTTTTAAATAGCATTAAATACTTAATATCTTTTCTAGAGTCTATTCTATGTGTGTATACATTTTATACTTTAAATTTCAGATTACATGTTCACAAGAATGATCGATGCAAAGATGATTGTGGAGTTATATCTGAACTTGACTTCTAAGGAATTATAATATAATAATTATCAAAAAACAAAAAAAGGAATTATAATATAATAGATTATATATATAGAAAAAATCCTAGTCTACTACCTAAAAACAACTCATAAAAATAAAAATAAAGGAATAACATAACAAATCTCTCATTCAAAGACATCAAAACATTTTAGCGTACGGAAAACTGATTATTTACGATTAATTATTTTTAATAAAATAATTATTTTTAATTAAAATAAGTCTGTTTTCGTTATAAATAATATTTTTATTGTAAAAAACTTCACAATTTTTCTTGTAGCTAGCCTAGCTAGCTATATTTAGAATTCCCCAACCTCATTACAGCTTGCTTTCTCTAATTTGTGTTCTTCCTCCTCCATTGTATCACAAAGTGTCCCGCCCCTTGTCTCTGGCAAACATGCTGCAAACATCCCACAACATCCTATTGCCAACCCAAACACCCCAAAAGATGCTAAACTATCTTTCCTGCCGGCGGAGACAAGCATCGGACTGAACACGCCACCAAGCACGAGTGCTTCCCTTGTCATCGACATAGCAGAGTTCCGAACACATGTCGGAAACAGCTCTATTGTGTATAAGAACAGTATATTAACCACTGAACAGGCGCTGAAGAAGGACACTAACTCCAGTCCAATCTGCAATCTTGTCCACATCTTTCCCTTCAAAACACACATGATGCTGCAAACACCACTAAGGATCGTGAAAACAATAATTGAATTTTTCCTTCTCAATTTTCCTATGAAAAAGAAAATGAACAACGAAGAGGGCAGCTCGGACATGGCATTGAAAGTGACACCCAGATAGAGATTGAATGCCAAGTTTCCCAGACCTAGTGGCATGCCATAGTAAACAAGTCCGACGCCAAAAGCTATGACCATAACCGCCGACATCCTTCGTAAAGCCCATTTTTTCTCCACCAAGATCTTGACAGTGGAGTAAAGATTGGAATTGCAAGTTTCTTGCTCAAAACACATTCCGGAAAAGTTCCAGTTTGAGCTGTCATGGTGAGTTGAAGCAATACTTTTCAACGTGGCCATGGCTTCTTCTTCACGTCCACTCACAAAAAGCCATCGGGGAGACTCACGAACAAAGAAGTGAACTAAGATAGAGTAAAATATCCCAGGGATGGAACTCCAGAGATAGAGAGATCTCCATGAAGAACCTCTGTTCATGTAAGCCATGGCTGGAAGGGATAAAAACCCTAATGCGAAACAAAAGAATCCCACGACCCCCACCTGGCCACGCCACCTTTTCCCCACAAGCTCAGTTGAAAGCACAAGCGCACAAGTACCGATTGTAGAACGGAAAAACCCGCAAAGGAATCTTAAAGCGGAGTAAATCCATATATTTGTGGAGAAGATCACTGTTAGCAGCGAAGATAGTGACATCATTATACATGAGAGGAGGAGCATGTTTTTGCGACCGAGTGACGAGTCAGCGAGTGTGGCAAGAACGAGTCCACCCACTAGGCCTCCCGTGAAGAAGGAAGATGCGGGCAGGCCAGGTACAAAGGAGGCGGCACACTCCAAGTTCCATTCTGAGAGGATTGAAGTGTCGGCGGGCAAATCCCAGGCCCATGAATTAGTGGGCAGATTGCAGATATTGGAAACCGAGTTGCATGACTCGTCCCCGAGCTGAGTACAGTGCCATGTTGGGTGTGCATCGGTGAAGACGCTGATGAATGTTTGCTGTGCATCGAAGACCCATGCAATGGATACAAGCACGGTTTGAAGGAATTGGGGCCACCCGAAATTCCCGATGACACTCTCGATGGCCGAATCAAGGGATGGTAGGTGTTTCACTAATGGTGGGGTGTCTTCTGACTACCCGAGTCGGCTAGGGAGAGAAGCGGATGAGTTGAATCAGCCATTGGGACCTTGAAATTTGATCTTGATCAGGCAGGAGAGCTGTAGGGACTAGGGAGAACGAGCTGCGAACTTTGAAGGTTTTTATATAGACTATAATATTCTTAGAATTAGTCATGTCTCTGATCTATGTACACTTTCAAGCATTTTGAGATAAGCTAGGCGTGGCTGGGCTGTTTTGGATTGTTGTTAATTGTCAAGCTATTTGATGGTTTTAGTTTTATAATTATCATTTGTGCCTTCTCTATCCACGAGTTTGAGTTGGACATATAAAACAAGAAAAAATAAAGATAGAGAGAAACAAATAAAAAAAAAGGAAATCGGTGTCATGATAAACCAATGAAAGGTACAGATCAAAACGAATCATATCATGTAATAGTAATTTATTTGATGGGTTTAGACAGGCGGAATTTTAATTGCTGGTGTATTTTTGGCTCTTTGAGCACCAACTATATATTCCTGGTTTATGGTGTTCTTGTATATATAGCTAGCCTCTACTATTAATTTAGTCTTTTGTTGAGTGGTATCTATTCATCATGTAAAAACTATTAATTTACTATATAAGTGATCTATATTACATGGAAATTACAAGAAAATAGACTTTTTACGGCAGTACAGTTCACCATAAATAATTAATAGGCAGAATTGTGAGAATTAATGTAAGGCCTAGTTTTTTTTTTCCTTTTATTTGTGAGGCCCGGACCGTGCTTGAGGGCCCAGCCCTTTTTCTTGGACATGTGCGAACGACTCCGTTTTGGAGGTAAGTGTCTTCTTCCTCAGCTCCCGTTTCTTTCTCCCTCTCTTTCGCATTCGGTTTCAATTTCTGGTTTTTACCCATGTCCCTCTCTCTCCCGTAATCCACTCCCCTTCCTGAGTTCCTCTCTTCTATTCGTTGGGTCTGTTTGTGAGTCCGAAACTCATGCCCAAATTTTTCTACACACTTTCACTTTCGGTTTTTCCCTCAAAATCAGTTCCTCACTCGGTCGCATCTCTCCATTTCAGCAGATCACTGAGTTTCTCTCTCTCGCGTCCCTCTAGTTTTGCGGTTGGTGTTCCCTCTTCAAACGGGGCTCTTTCTCTTCCACTTGGTATTTTCTTTCCTGCCCGCAGGTATCTCCTTCTCCCTCTCTTTTATTCTGCAATTAAGACCCTGAATTACATTCTCTCAGCCGACCCTCTCTTCCTCATCACTGCAGATTTTTGTTGTTGCCTTGTGGTTTGGGTATTGCGTTTTGTGGGTCCTCGGGTGTGTGTTCGTGTAACCATTGAAGCCGCTACTGGAGATTTTAGTTTCCACGGGTAGGCTATTTCTATTCTCAGTATCTTTTGCACGACATGCACATATTCTGAGTTTATTCTCTCTTTTCCAGTTCTTACACTTACTTACCTACGTGATGTTCTAGCTTATTTTTGGTGCTACGTTGTTGGGTGGAAAACAAATTTTTGACTGGTTGCCGAGAGCTACTTCAGTAGTTTAGTGTTTTGGTGGTTTTTCATTCGGTGCGTTTTGTGTTGTCGTAGTACTGTGAGTTCGAAGTTCTACTCGGTATCATGTAAACTTTGAGCCTTCATCGTAAGTTTTTCACTTCGTTGTGTATTTTATAAATTTTGGCTTGTTGGTTTGGTGTTTTAGAAATAACTAGAAGGGAGTTTGTTGGGTGCCGATTAACATCTAGAAGTGTTGAGATTTTTCCTGTTGTGGAGTGGTGAACGGAGAGAGTGCAGTGTGTAGTGTCGTCTTGGTTAAATTGTTGGCGATTGCTTGGGAGTATGAGCTGCTGAAATAAAGGTGATTTATTGATGAGTTGAATAGGCATTGGTTTTGGTGGTTGTATTGGACAATATTAAGAGTACTATATGGTACTTTTGGTCGAAATGCGGGTTGTCCAATTTACTATATGGTTGTCTTAGTGAGTTGTTGTTGCTATTATATGGTTTGGGATTTTAGATTTTAATTATTAGATGGAAGTTATGCAATTTGTCGTTTAATACTCGGTGTATATATTTTGTTTCTATCAATAGGTGATGAGATTTTTAAAGGTCGACTTCAAGACATAGATAATACGCTGCAGGAGTCAGGTAAGCGTAGTTCTTATGCTAGGCTTTACACGAATTATTGAGACTGAGGTTGATTTTCTGAAAATTTTGCATATTTTGTGATGAAATGAGAACTTGAGAAAAACAAGACCAACATCGGTCGTTTATTTGCATACTCATGAAATCTGTGTGGAAAAGGAAAATTATTTTCTGACATGCATTGTGTAGATATGAGCTAAATTTTGTTATGATGTCTCTGAAATCTGAAAAAGATCGATATTTGAGGATTCTGAAAAATTGTGCATTTATTTGGAAAGAGGCTCCGACTTTTGTTTTCAGTATAGAGAGAATGATCTAATTATGTTTTGGCACTCTGTTTTATTTTCATATGGCAGCTGAAAACCTTTGGCATGGTGTACTGATTTTGTATCTGACTCTGTCTCTGCTCTGCTCTGTTATACTCTGCTCTGTTTGGGTTGGTACCAACTTCTCAGTGTCTGAGTGCACTCACTTTAGAAACAAAATGGTTTTTATTGTGGTCTTTCATGTGTGCACACTCGGTGCTCCGAGAAGAATAAGGGAAAAATTTTACCTCTGTCTTTGCTCGGTTTGGCCACCGGGGATAGCACAACCCTACCACGCGGGTGAAACATGGTCTCTGCTCTGTAAGATGCTCTGTTCTGATTTGACGATGATGCTTAGTTTATGTTATGCCAAAGTACTATGGGTTTTTACTTGTCTTCAAATTATCGCTCTGTTGCTTTTGAAAATATGTTCTGTTCTGCATGGTAACTCTGGAAAATATTTTGTTCTGTATGCTATACTTTGTAAATGCTCATGTTTGCACGCTAGCATATGTCCTCTGCTTGCTGAGTTGTTGATAACTCACCCCCTATCATTATAATATTTTTCAGATGATGTGGAGAGTCCAACTAAGGACCTGGATTAGATTGGTGAGCATGATTAAGCTGATGAGAGTATGTTAGAAGAAGGAATTCTAATGTCCTTAAGTTTTAATGTCTTTTAGATTTAATTATATCTTGGGTTTAGTAAGACTTATGAAATTATTAGTTTGGTTTGTTATGACTATCGGGAGATTTTGGACTCCTTAGTTTATTTTGCTGCAGTAATGACTTTGTGGAGTTTTCAGTGTGGTTATTTATTGAGTTTTGCTAATAAAGTTTTGGAGTTTTATTTTAGTTGTGTTGGGAAACAAGTTCTTAAGAGGTAGATTGTAATTCTCCAGACCAACCGGGTTTGGGGCGTTACATTTGGTATCAGAGCCAGGTTTGAGGTGCTACAGACTATAGTATGTAAGCTTTCAGAGTATAGATTGTGTTTAAGAAATCATTTTCAGATTTATTATGATCGTGAAACGTGATTGAATCAAGCCAAAATTCACACTTCTTCAACTTAGCAAACAATTGCTTATTTCTAAGTGTCCCAAGTACCAACTTCAAATGTTCCTTGTGATTGGTCTGGCTCTTGGAGTATATCAGTATATCATCAATAAATACAACCACAAACTTATCCAAAAACTCATGGAACACCCTGTTCATCAAGTCCATGAATACTGTTGGGGCGTTAGTCAGGCCAAAAGGCATGACCAAAAACTCATAATGGCCATATCGGGTTCTGAACGCAGTCTTAGCTACATCTTCTGCTCTGATCTTCAATTGATGGTAACCCGATCGAAGATCAATTTTTGAAAATACTTGAGCACCCTGAAGTTGATCAAACAAATCTTCTATACGGGGTAGCGGCTACTTATTCTTTATGGTCACCCGATTAAGTTCCCTGTAATCGATACACATTCTCATCGATCCATCATTCTTCTTCACAAAGAGAACTGGAGCTCCCCAAGGTGAAACACTGGGCCTGATGAAACCCTTGTCTAACAAATCTTGCAACTGCACTTTGAGTTCCGCTAATTCAGACGGCGCCATGCGATAAGGTGCTTTCGAAAGGGGTGTCGTGCTTGGGACTAACTCAATAGCAAACTCTACCTCCCGCTCGGGTGGAAGTCCCGATAAATCTTCAGGGAAGACCTCTGGATAATCCCTCACAACAGGTATCTGTTCCAACATCAACTCCTCCTTTGGTGCTTCTACCACACATGCTAGGAATCCCTGACAACCATCACGCAACAGTTTTCCGACCTCAATGGCAGAAATGATGGGTGGAGCCAACCTCACTTTCGACCCTATGAACCGAAATTCACCTTCATTAGGGGGTCTGAACACCACCTCCTTTTTAGCACAATCAATACTGGCGTGGTAGGAAGCCAGTCAATCCATACCCAAAATCACATCAAACCCAACCATGTGGAAAACTATTAAATCTGCTGGCATCAGTCTTCCCTCTATAGAAAGAGGGCATCCAGGTAGGATCTCACTACAGACTACCGAATTCCCTGTTGGGGTCTCAACCACTAACTTGTTCTTCAACCTTTCAGTATCTAAAGTGCACAATCTAGAGTACGCCGTGGAAACAAAAGAATGTGTCGCTCTCGAGTCAAATAACACAATAGCATTATTAGAAAACAAAGAAAGAGTACCTGTGATCACATTCTCACTCATCCATGAACCAAAAATATTCAAAGTCTTAACCAAAACCAACCCAAAAGAAGTAATAGTAAATAAATAAATAAAAATATATATTTAAAGCAAAACAAAGGAGTCATACCAGTGATCACGTCATTCCTACCCTCAACCTCTCCATGTGTCAGTGCAAAAACTCGTGCAAGCGCAGTAGGACGTTGGTTGCTGCCCTGAGCTGAAATTTCATTTCTCTGAGGTGGCGGTATGATTGTCTGGTTGCTTCTATATTGCATTGGGCAGTCCCTGATGTAGTGTCCTGATTTGCCGCAACAAAAACACAATCCTGCCCCTTTTCTGCACTCTCCGGAGTGCACTTGATTGCATGTCCTACACTGATGAGCTATTGGTTACTCTGAACCGGCCTTTTTCCCGAACTACTACCTTCACTCCTCCTTTTCCATGGTCCCTGGTCCATGCTAGAATGGTACTCGATAGGAGTAGTCCTTTTCCTCTGTTCATGCAATGCAACACTTCTTGGAAGGGTTCTTTCAAAAACTGTTGCTTTATTCACCAATTCTGAGAAGTTTCGAATCTGAAAACCCACCACATGCTCATACAGTTTCTCATTCAGTCCTTGCTCAAATTTGCGTGCCTTCTTTTCCTCATTGGGAATCAGATAAGTAGCAAAACGGGATAACTCAGTAAACCTAGCAGCATACTGATGTATCGTCATTGTTCCCTGAACCAAGGTGGCAAATTCCATAGCCTTGTCCTCACGGAACGAGCTAGGGAAGAAACACTCAAGAAAGATCTGCTTGAAGTGCAGCCAACTGACTATCTCTGTCCCCTCTGCTTCTCTGATAGTTCTTTCAGAGATCCACCACCTCTTCGCTTCCCAGTAAGCTTGAATGTGGCATACGCCACCTTTTGCTCATCGGTACAGGTTAGGACTCGCAAAATCTCCTCAATGTCCTGAATCCAATCCTCTGCTAGAGTTGGATTGCCTCTCCCATCAAATAAAGGAGGGTGCATTCGATTGAATTGCTCCATGGCACAACCCCCTCAATTGAAGTTACGCTGGCGACCAGCGGGATTCTGCACAAGGTCATCAATTAATTGATGTGCAGCTGCTCGCAGTACTTCGGAAGCACTTGGGTTTGCTTCCCTTTCATTCTCATTCGAATTCAGATCCGACATGCTTCGTTCTCTACGACGAGGTGGCATCCTGACAAAATAACTTGAATTTGTAATAATCGTTTCAAAAATAGAGTTTATATGAACATAAAAATTTAGTGGTATTTGTAAAAACAAAACGTATATATTATAATTCAAAATTATAAGAATGCCCATAACGGAGAATAGAGAAGTACATATAACCGTAGTAATAATCAATTTCCAAAAACTAATACTTTAACCCATTTAACTATTTCAGAAGGCTCAGTTATTAAACTAAACCTTAATCAACATGAACTTAGTTTATAGACCTGTGAAATACCACATAGCTATTCCTAAAGCCTGCGAATTCTAAGACTTCCCACATCAACAATATTCAATCCTATAGTTCGCTTTACTATCATATAAATCTGAAAATGATTTCTTAAACACTATCTATACTCTAAAATCTTTACTTCTATGAACCCACAGAAATCTAAACCTCCAACGTTTATAATATGCAGAATTCAAACCTGTCTCTGATACCAAATGTAACACCCCAAACCCGGTTGGTCTGGAGACTTACTACCTGTCTCTTAAGAACTTATTTTCCAATACAACTAAAATAAAACTCAAATCTTTAATAGAAAAACTCAATATCAAGTGTTCTAAATGACCACATTGAAAATTCCACAAAATCATTACTGCAGTTAAAATATAAAGAGTCTGTAATCTCCCGGTAGTCATTACAACCCAACCAATAATTTCATAAATCTTACTGAAACCCAAGATATAAATAAAACTCAAAGACATTAAAACTAAGAACATCATAAGTCTTCTTCTAACAACATCTCCTCAGCTTAAACACATTCAGCAATCTAATCCAGGTCCTCATTTGGACTTTTCACATCATCTGAAAATATTATAATGATAGGGGGTGAGTTATCAACAACTCAGTAAGCAAAAGTCATATGCTAGCGTGCAAACATGAGCATTTACCAATTACAATATGCAGAACAAAATATTTTACAGAGTTATCATACAGAACAAAACATATTTTCCAAAAGTAATGGAGCGATGGTTTTAAGACAGGTAAAACCCGTAATTTTTTGGCATAACATAAACTGAGTATCATCATCAGATCCAAACAAAGCATCAAACAGAGCAGAGACCATGTTTCACCCCTGTGGTAGGGTTGTGCTAACCCCAGTGGCCAAACCAGGCAGAGATAGAGGTGAAATCTTTCCTTTATTCTTCTCGGAGCCCCGAGTGTGCACACAGGAAAGACCACAATAAAACCACTTTGTTTCCAAAGTGGGTGCATTCAGAGACAGAGAAGTTGGTACCAACCCAAACAGAGCAGAGCATAACAGAGCAGAGCAGAGACAGAGTCAGATACAAATATTAGTACACCATGCCAAAGGTTTTCAGATGTTATATTAAAATAATTCAGAGTACCAAAACAGAATCAGCCAGTTTACACACAACGAACACAAAAGCCAGAACATCTTTCCAAATAAATGCACAACTTTTCATATTCTCAATATCGCTCATTTTTCAGATTTCAGAAACCACATGACAGAATTTAGCTCATGTCTACACAATGCATGTCAGAACATATTTTTCCTTTTCCACACAGATTTCATGAGTATGCAAATAAACGACCGAGGTTGGTTTTGATTTTCCCAAGTTCTCATTTCATCATAAAAATATGTAAAGTTTTCAGAAAATCAACCTCAGTCTCGATAATTCGTGTAAGGCCTAACATAGGAACCCCGCTTACCTGACTCCTGCAGCGTATTATCTATGACTTGAATACGGTCTCTATCCGTCTCGTCACCTATTCATAAAAATAATATTAACTAAATATTAAAGTCTAACAACACAAAATTGGTCTTAGACAACTTAAGACCCAATTTC
The DNA here is from genome assembly GCA_022457165.1 of Juglans mandshurica. Lineage (NCBI taxonomy): Eukaryota > Viridiplantae > Streptophyta > Magnoliopsida > Fagales > Juglandaceae > Juglans > Juglans mandshurica. The sequence goes on from CM039634.1 coordinate 12,975,126, forward strand.
TAGACCATAATTCAGCAAGTTTAATCCAACTCAACAACCAAATAACAATCTGGACAGTCCACACTTCGACCCAAAATATTCTATACCAATCTCAGTATTGTCCAATACAAACATCAAAACCAATGTCAACTCCAATTATCACTAACTCACACTTCTTTCAGCAGCTCGTAATCCTAAACAATCACCAACAATTTAATCCAAAACAACACTACACATTGCCCATTTCTTCCCATTCACAACTCTATAACAGAAAATAAAACCCAACACTTCAAAATATTTAACTACACTCAACAAAATAAAATTCCCTTCTAAATATTTTCTCAAACCCCAATCCAACTAAACAACTACAATGCAACTTCAAATAATCCAAACTTAGAACATTACACCACAAGAAGTTCGTTATACCAAGAAATGCCCAAAGAACAGCCCACAGAACTATTCTAAAATGATCACATGACCCATAAATCCCATTGAAAAAGACTAGAGGTGGAAGTGTGTGTGTGCACGCAAGAAACTAAGACAAGAAAACTTACCTACGGAAACTAAAATCTCCAGCAGTGGCTTCAAGGATTACACGAAGAACAAACCCAAGAACCCACAAAATGCAAACTCAAACTCACGGCAACAACAAATCTGCAGAGATGAGGAAAATCAAAATAGATACTAAGAAGCAGAATCTGTACGGTTACAGTAGAAGAAACCGAAACTTAAAGGGATGAGAATGGAACCCTTACCAGTCAAAAATGGAGGGATGAGAGGTGCCGCTCGCTAACTTGCAGAGGAAGAACCGAAATGCAGAAGGAGAGGAAGAAGAAACGCAGCAGACGGCAACCCACCGAAACTAGATGCAGCGCAAGCGAGAAACCGAAATTGAGGAGGTTTAGGGCATGAGATTCGGCACCACTTCAAAGAACCAAAGACAAGGAAAATAAAATGTAACTGGAAGGAAATGAGAAACGTGGGAGAGAGAGATGCGGGAGTGGAAGAACCGAAAGAAAAGGAATAGAAATGAGAAAGAGAGGGAAAAGAAATCGGGAGCTGGGGGAAGAAGGTACTTACCCCAAAACGGCGTCGTTCGCATCTCCAAGAAACGGTCCGGGCCCTCAAGCACGATCTGGGCCTCACAACGCCTGGGCCTTACAATTTCACAAGTCTATGAACTAAGTTCAGGTTGGCTAAGGTTTAGTTTAATTACGGAGTCTTGTTAAATAGTTAGATCGGGTAAAGTATTTGATTTTGGGAAATTGTTTATTACTACATTTATGTGTACTTCTTTCCTCTCTTTTATGGGTATTCTTATAATTTTGAAATATAATATATATGTTTTTTTTTACGTATACCACTAATTAGTTATGTTCATATAAACTCTATTTTTGAATCGATTATTAAAGATCCAAGTTATTTTGTCAGGATGCCAACCCGTCTTCGTGAACGAAGCATGTCGGACCTGAATGCAAACGAGAACAAAAGGGAAGCAAACCCGAGTGCTTCCGAAGTACTACGAGCAGCTGCACATCAATTAATTGATGACCTCGTGCAGAATCCCTCGGGTCGCCAGCGTAACTATAATGAAGGGGGTTGTACCATAGAGCAATTCAATCGAATGCACCTCCCTTTATTTGATGGGAGAGGCGATCCAACTTTGGCGGAGGATTGGATTCAGGACATTGAGGAGATTTTGGGAGTCCTAACCTATACAGATGAGCAAAAGGTGGCGTACGCCACATTCAAGCTTACTGGGGAAGCGAAAAGGTGGTGGATCTCTGAAAGAACTATCAGAGAAGAAGAGGGGACAGAGATAGTCAGTTGGCTGCACTTCAAACAGATCTTTCTTGAGCACTTCTTCCCTAGATCGTTCCGTGAGGACAAGGCCATGGAATTTACCACCTTGGTTCAGGGAACAATGACGGTGCATCAGTATGCAGCTAGGTTTACTAAGTTATCCCGTTTTGCTACTTATCTGATTCCTGATGAGGAAAAGAAGGTGCACAAATTTGAGCAAGGACTGAATGAGAAACTGTATGAGCATGTGGTGGGTTTTCAGATTCGGAACTTCTCATAAATGGTGAATAAGGCCACAGTTTTTGAAAGAACCCTCCAAAGAAGCGCTGCATTGCATGAGCAAAGGAAAATGACTACTCCTATTGGGTACCATTCTAGCGTGGACCAGGGACCATGGAAAAAGAGGAGTGAAGGTAGTAGCTCGAGAAAAAGGTCGGTTCAGGGTAACCAACAACCCTATCAGTGTAGGACATGCAATCAAGTGCACTCCGGAGAGTGCAGAAAAGGGGCAGGATTGTGTTTTCATTACGGCAAATCAAGACACTACATCAGGGACTGCCCAATGCATTTTGGTAGCAACAAGACGATCATACCGCCACCTTAGAGAAATGAAGTTCCAGCTCGGGGCAACAACCAACATCCTACTACGCCTGCACGAGTTTTTACACTGACACCTGGAGAGGTTGAGGGTAGGAATGACGTGATCACTGGTATGACTCCTTTGTTTTACTTTAAAGATTTTGTTTTATTATTACTTCTAATGGTTGGTTTTGAGTTAAGGCTTTGAATATTTTGGCTCATGTTTAAGACTGTTTGTGGTCTCAGGTACTCTTTCTTTGTTTTCTAATAATGCTTTTGTGTTATTTGACTCGGGAGCAACACATTCTTTTGTTTCAACGGCTTACTCTTGATTTTGCACTTTAGAAACTGAAAGGTTGAAGCACAAGTTAGTGGTTGCGACCCCAACAGGAAATTCGGTAGTCTGTAGTGAGATTCTACCTGGATGCCCTCTTTCTTTAGAGGGAAGACTGATGCCAGCAGATTTAATAGTGTTCCAGATAGTTGGGTTTGATGTGATTTTAGGTATGGATTGGCTGGCTTCCTACCACGCCAGTATTGATTGTTCTAAAAAGGAGGTGGTGTTCAGACCCCCTAATGAAAGTGAATTTCGGTTCACAAGGTCGAAAGTGAGATTGGTTCCACCCATCATTTCTGCCATTCAGGTTGGAAAACTGTTGCGTGATGGTTGTCAGGGATTCCTAGCCTGTGTGGTAGAAGCACCAAAAGAGGAGTTAATGTTGGAACAGATACCTGTTGTGAGTGAATATCCAGAGGTTTTTCCAGAAGATTTATCTGGACTTCCACCCGAGCGGGAGGTAGAATTTGCTATTGAACTAGTCTCAGGCATGAGACCCCTTTCGAAAGCACCCTACCGTATGGCGCCGTCTGAACTAGCGGAACTCAAGGAGCAGTTGCAAGATTTGTTGGACAAGGGTTTCATTCGGCCCAGTGTATCACCTTGGGGAGCTCCAGTTCTCTTTGTGAAGAAGAAGGATGGATCAATGAGAATGTGTATTGATTATAGGGAACTTAATCGGGTGACAATAAAGAATAAGTACCGACTACCCCGTATAGAAGATTTGTTTGATTAGCTTCAGGGTGCTCAAGTATTTTCAAAGATTAATCTTCGATCAGGTTACCATCAACTGAAGATCAGAGCAGAAGACATGGCTAAGACGGTATTTAGGACCCGATGTGGCCATTATGAGTTTTTGGTCATACCTTTTGGCCTGACGAACGCCCCAGCAGTATTCATGGACTTGATGAACAGGGTATTCCATGAGTTTTTGGATAAATTTTTGGTGGTTTTTATTGATGATATACTGATATACTCCAAACGCAAGACCGAGCATGAAGAACATTTGAAGTTGGTACTTGGGACACTTAGAGATAAGTAGTTGTTTGCTAAGTTGAAGAAGTGTGAATTTTGGCTTGATTCAATCACGTTTCTGGGACATGTAGTTTCAAAAGATGGCATTTCTGTGGACCCAGGAAAAGTGGAAGCAGTGGTTAATTGGTCGGCACTGAAGAATGTTCATGAGGTTAGAAGCTTCTTGGGATTGGCGGGTTATTACCGTCGATTCATTGATGGGTTTTCCAGGATAGTAGTTCCTCTCACTGCACTCACCAGGAAAAATAATAAGTTTGAATGGATAGCAAAGTGTGAAGAAAGCTTCCAGGAGTTGAAACAGAGATTAGTGACAGCTCCAGTGTTAACAGTTCCCACAGCTAGAGGTGGTTTTGTTGTCTATAGCGATGCATCTAGGCTTGGATTGGGGTGTGTACTGATGCAACGTGGGAAGGTTATAGCTTACGCCTCACGCCAATTGAAAGTGTATGAGCAGAATTATCACACACATGATCTGGAACTCGCGGCAGTCATTTTTGCACTCAAGCTTTGGAGACACTACTTGTATGGGGAAAAGTGCGAAATGTATACGGATCACAAGAGTTTGAAATATTTTTTTACCCAAAAAGAATTAAATTTGAGGCAACGGAGATGGCTTGAGTTGATCAAGGATTATGATTGCACCATTAATTATCATCCAGGCAAAACTAATGTTGTAGCCGACGCTCTAAGTAGGAAGTCAATGGGACCGACAGTTGCAGTCATTACCACTTAGCATAGGTTGTTAATGGACTTAGAAAGAGCCGGTATTGAAGTCATTGCTAGTGATACAAATGCTTTCATGGCTAGTTTAGTAGTCCAACCTGCCTTGATAGATAGAATCAAAACTGCTCAGAAAGTGGACTCAGTGTTAGTGAATTTGGTGGAAGAAGTCGGGAACGGGGACAAACCTGATTTTAGTGTTTCCGAGGATGGAGTTTTGAGGTTTAGAGGTAGAGTATGCATACCTGCTGATGATGAACTAAAGAGGGTAATTCTTAAAGAGGCACACTATTATTTGTACACTGTTCACCCAGGGAGTACCAAGATGTATTGGGACTTGAGAGAGTCTTTTTGGTGGAATGGTATGAAAAGAGATGTTGCTAAATTTGTGGAACAATGTCTAACATGCCAACAAGTGAAGGCGGAGCATCAGAGACCTGCAGGGTTATTACAACCACTCCAGATTCCAGAGTGGAAGTGGCAGCACATCTCCATGGATTTTGTGACAGGTCTACCAAGGACTTTAAGCAGACAAGATGCTATATGGGTGATCGTGGATCGCTTAACGAAGACCGCTCGTTTTGTGCCTATTAAAGTTTCTTATAAACTAGAGAAACTAGTTGAGCTGTATGTACAGGAGATAGTGAGGTTACATGGAGTACCGGTATCCATTGTGTCAGATAGAGATCCCCGTTTTACTTCTAAGTTTTGGCGAAGCTTACAAGAGGCAATGGGTACTAAGTTAAGTTTCAGTACTGCTTTTCACCCTCAGACAGATGGACAGTCAGAAAGAACTATTCAGATTTTAGAAGACATGTTGAGGGCGTGTGTGATGGATTTTAAGGGAACTTAGATGGACATTTACCATCGGTTGAGTTTGCTTATAATAGTAGTTTCCAAGCTAGTATTGGGATGGCACCCTACGAGGTTTTGTATGGCAGAAGGTGTAGATCTCCCTTGTATTGGGATGAAGTAGGTGAAAGGAAACTTCTAGGGCCAGAGATTATTCAGCAGACCACATAGAAGATAGATACCATTCGGGCTAGAATGAAAGCAGCTCAAAGCCGACAGAAGAGTTATGCAGATAAACGCCGCCGCCAGTTAGAGTTTGAGGTTGGAGATAAGGTATTTTTTAGGATTGCACCAATTAAAGGAGTTATGAGATTCGGAAAGAAGGGTAAGTTGAGCCCAAGATATATTGGACCGTTTGAGATTCTTGATCAGATTTGACCAGTGGCATACAGAGTGGCTTTACCACCTGCATTCTCAGGAGTGCATAACGTGTTCCTTGTGTCTATGTTGAGAAAGTACATCCATGACCCCACCCACATTATAGATCATGAACCCCTTCAGATTCAAGAGGATATGACCTACACCAAGGAACCAATGCGAATTTTAGACAACAAAGTGCAAGTGTTACGGACTCGAACTATTTCTTTGGTTAAAGTATTGTGGAGTAATCATGCTATCAATTAAGCATATTGGGAATTCGAGGAAGAGATGTAAGTTAGGTATCCTCACTTGTTCGAAGGGAATTCTTATAGCTTGTAGCAAATTTCGAGGATGAAATTCTTGTAAGGGGAGGAGGATGTAAGGCCCAGTTTTTTTTTTTTCTTTTTATTTGTGAGGCCCGGACCGTGCTTGAGGGCCCAGCCCTTTTTCTTGGAGGTGTGCCAACGACGCCGTTTTGGAGGTAAGTGTCTTCTTCCTCAGCTCCCGTTTCTTTCTCCCTCTCTTTCACATTCGGTTTCAATTTCTGGTTTTCACCCGTGTCCCTCTCTCTCCCGTAACCCACTCCCCTTCCCGAGTTCCTCTCTTCTCTTCATTGGGTCTGTTTGTGAGTCCGAAACTCATGCCCTAATTTTCCTACACACTTTCACTTTCGGTTTTTCCCTCAAAATCAGTTCCTCACTCGGTCGCATCTCTCCATTTCAGCAGATCACTGAGTTTCTCTCTCTCGCGTCTCTCTAGTTTTGCGGTTGGTGTTCCCTCTTCAGACGCGGCTCTTCCTCTTCCACTTGGTATTTTTTTTCCTGCCCGCAGGTATCTCCTTCTCGCTCTCTTTTATTCTGCAATTAAGACCTTGAATTACATTCTCTCAGCTGACCCTCTCTTCCTCATCATTGCAGATTTTTGTTGTTGCCTAGTGGTTTGGGTATTGCGTTTTGTGGGTCCTCGGGTGTGTTCGTGTAACCATTGAAGCCGCAACTGGAGATTTTAGTTTCCATGGGTAGGCTATTTTCGTTCTCAGTCTCTTTCGCACGACACGCACATAGTCTGAGTTTATTCTCTCTTTTCCAGTTCTTACACTTACTTACCTACGTGATGTTCTAGCTGATTTCTGGTGCTATGTTTTTGGGTGGAAAACAAATTTTTGACTGGTTGCCGAGAGCTACTTCAGTGGTTCAGCGTTTTGGTGGTTTTTCATTCGGTGCGTTTTGTGTTGTCGTAGTACTGTGAGTTCGAAGTTCTACTCGGTATCACGTAAACTTTGAGCCTTCATCGTAAGTTTTTCACTTCGTTGTGTATTTTATAAATTTTGGCTTGTTGGTTTGGTGTTTTAGAAATAATTTGAAGGGAGTTTGTTGGGTGCCGATTAACATCTAGAAGTGTTGGGATTTTTCTTGTTGTGAAGTGGTGAATGGAGAGAGTGCAGTGTGTTGTGTCGTCTTGGTTAAATTGTTGGCGATTGCTTGGGAGTATGAGCTGCTGAAATAGGGGTGATTTATTGATGAGTTGAATAGACATTGGTTTTGATGGTTGTATTGGACAATATTAAGAGTAGTATATGGTACTTTCGGTCGAAATGCGGGCTATCCAATTTACTATAAGGTTGTCTCAGTGAGTTGTTGTTGCTATTATATGGTTTGGGGTTTTAGATTTTAATTATTAGATGGAAGTTATGCCATTTGTCGTTTAATACTCGGTGTATATATTTTGTTTCTATCAATAGGTGACGAGATTTTTAAAGGTCGAATTCAAGACATAGATAATACGCTGCAAGAGTCAGATAAGCGGGGTTCCTATGCTAGGCTTTACATGAATTATTGAGATTGAGGTTGATTTTCTGAAAACTTTGCATATTTTGTGATGAAATGAGAACTTGAGAAAAATAAAACCAACATCGGTCGTTTATTTGCATACTCATGAAATCTGTGTGGAAAAGGAAAATTATTTTTTGACATGCATTGTGTAGCTATGAGCTAAATTTTGTTATGATGTCTCTGAAATCTGAAAAAGAGCGATATTTGAGGATTCTGAAAAATTGTGCATTTATTTAGAAAGAGGCTCCGACTTTTGTTTTCAGTATAGAGAGAATGATCTAATTATGTTTTGGCACTCTGTTTTATTTTCATATGGCATCTGAAAACCTTTGGCATGATTTTCATATGTCCTTTAGTTTTAATGTCTTTTAGATTTAATTATATCTTGGGTTTAGTAAGATTTATGAAATTATTAGTTTGGTTTGTTATGACTACAGGAGATGTTGGACTCATTAGTTTATTTTGTTGTAGTAATGACTTTGTGAAGTTTTAATTGTGGTTATTTAGAATATTTGATATTGAGTTTTGCTAATAAGGTTTTGGAGTTTTATTTTAGTTGTGTTGGGAAACAAGTTCTTAAGAGGCAGATAGTAATTCTCCAGACCAACTAGGTTTGGGGCGTTACAGTTAAGCTCTCGTTTGGATAGCGAGATGAGATGAGATAAGATGATTTTAAATGGGTTGAATAAAATATTATTATAATATTATTTTTTTAATATTATTATTATTTTAAAATTTGTGAAAGTTGAATTATTTATTATATTTTATATAAAAAATTAATAAATTTGTAATAATGAGATAAAATCATCTCTTACTTTTCCCGATCACGAAGTCGCGGCAATTTTCTCATCTTAATTGACCATTTACGGAGGGAGAGAAAAAATGGTATCACCATGAACAACTTATATTTTACGAAAAAATACATCGATCCCAATCTTTTGTTGCTGGACAACAGTGCAACACTTAAAATTCTACCAACTCAGCTTATGCACTATTCAAGTATATATGTTATTCAAAGCTTATTTCCACCATGATATAATATGCTTATAGAATTAACATTAATTAGCAAAGAACAAAACCGGCCTCATCTTTATCATTAAATTCCCACAAAAAAACAAAAAGGACAATTCAAAAAATAATTAATGGAGAAACTGTCTGCCATTGGATTGATCCAAACTAGCAGCACCTTGCATTGCATTGTTCTCTCTCATGTTCTGACGAATACATATATAATCAATACTTATATTTAATAAAAAGAATTTGGCCAAGGCCGGCAGATACCTGGTTGACTACAAACTTATGTCTTGTAGTACGGCATGCAATGGATCAGAACGACTCATCCACATGATGCACTATCGACAATATTGTGTCTAAAGTAATTAATTAAGCTTTTCCCTTTCATCTTCAGCGTACGTATGCGTATATAAACTCCATAAAATAATACTGAAGTACTTGACAGGAGAATTATTGCTTCCTAAAAGAAATGATCGAGTAATTAATTAGAGTTCTGCTGGGAGCAGTCGGAAGTCGCACCATCCCCAACCAATTTTTTTTTTTTTTTTTTTTTTTTTTTTTTTTTTTTTTTTATCCAACACATGGTGTGTTAAGGATGTTATGTACAGTATGATGTTTTTTATATTTTCTGAATTAATTATACTCATTTTACAACACATTTCATCATACATGTTTTTATAAAGTGATATCACTTTTATGAGGTATTTTTATCATTCATTTCAAAATATGATTGTGTAATATGTTGTGAAAAGTTACGTGTATTTATCATCCAAAAAGGAGCAAATCGTATTTATCAAAAGTCTCCTCTCTGTTATGTCTCCCGAGAGAATAGAAGAGGTGTGAGCGTTTCTTTCGAGGCTTTTTTTTTAAGCAAGAGGGATAGAAGAACTTTGGGGTCAACTGAGGTTAACAGCGGAAGAGAACCTCTCGATTGAGTTAGATGGAGGAGGGCTGTGGAGAAGGTACAAAGGAAAGGAGAAAGATGTTTGGTCGGCAAGGTGGGTATGGAAAGTTCAATTAGCAAAGCTATTATTTCATCCACAATGGCAAAAATGTGGAGGCTGAGCAAACTGACTTATTTTCAAGAGGTTGGGCCAAGTGTTTTTACCATTACAGTTGCAACACATGTGGATAAACAGAGAGTAGACTACGATGTAATTCTACTTACTACACAAATCTGGCCAATAAAGAATTGAGAGGAGAGGAGAATGATGATCATAGGAAGGCTGGGGAAGGCGTGGCTGCCATCTCATAGGCCTAAGTCCAACAACGCCAGAGACGAGCAGTGAACCAGAACAATATGTAATAAGTGAAGAACAAAAGACTTGTCTGATGGTTGATAAAATCAGCAAGATGGGCCAGGTGTATGAAGGGCCCATGACTTTAAGGCCTTTAGTTGATGGGCCAACCAATATCAGGATGGGACTCACGGCTCACAGGAGCAGCTGGAGAATATAAAGGAACAGGCACGAGGCAATTGGAAAAGAAGGGCTCGAGCAACTTATTACTGAAGGAAATAAGTACAATGCTAGGATGCACACTAAATGTACATCTCAAATATGCACATCAGTGTAAATGATTTTTTTCTTTTTCTTTTTCTTTTTGTTGCTTTTAAATATTTTTTAAACATTTTTAACCATTAAAAATAAAAAAAAATAAAAAAATTTACTAATAACCATTCTTAATTATTAAAAAAATAAAAATATATGAGTAATTACATTTGAAAGTCATAAGTATTTTCCTAAGAATAAAATCACGGACAAGACTCGAGGGGAGAATCGCAAAGCACAGAGAACGGGAGAAGGATTTATACGGGCGGTTGAAAACACGGGGATGGGCCAAGAAGGAAAAAGTTAGAAAAAAATCAGAACTTGGGCGGAGAAGTACTACAACTAGCAAGAACAACATGGATTGAGGAACCAGCCCACGAAAGGTTTCAAATTAGTAGGACCCTGACGAGAAGAAACTGGGAGAGGAGAGTCTTTTTAATCATGGTAGGTCTACAATGAATTCAATGGATCCCTCCCTCTCTATATATCTCTATAACGCTTGATTGGTGTTTACAAATGTTTGTTCAACACCAAATCGCAACATTTATGACTTGTTTGGATAGTTAAAATATATAAAAATATCGTGAAATGCTTTAAATTAAGATAGATTTTAAAAAATGAAAGAGAAAAAATTGAATAAAAATATTATAAAATTAAAAAATTATTTGAATATTATTTTTGTTTTAAAATTTGAAAATGTTATATTATTTTTTTGTATTTTGTATGAAAATTTAATAAAATTGTAACGATCAGATAATGATTAGATGAAAAGGTGGAAGATTTGAAATTGAAAATATTTGTTCAACAAAATATCTGTAAATAATAGCAAAATAATTTGGGTTAAAATATTTTATTAAATTTTAAAAAATGAGAGAATGTTGAATAAAAATATTATAAAATTAAAATTATTTGAATATTATTTTTATTTTAAATTTTGAAAAAGTTGTATTGTTTTTTATGTTTTATATGAAAATTTAATAAAATTGTAACGATCAGGTAATAATTAGATGAAAAGGTGAAAGAGAGAAAGAGAAAGACCTTAAACTATTACACCAAGAGTGTTGATAAAAAAATGATGACAAGCAACATAGATAGATAATTGTTAATAATGATCACTTTAAAGCCTTTTACAAGTTGAGCAATGTTACTTACTATCAAACGTTACACTTTCGTATCTTATTACGTAAAAACAGAGTACAAGATATAGCAAATATAGGAAGCTATTTACGTCTGTACAACATCTACGGCTAAAAACATGTTTGACCCTTAAGCGAAGGGATTTCTATATCTAAGATATCCATAGCTGGCTAATTACATGACTCATGCCTACATTACATGACTCAGGCCTACACTCCCTCTCAAGTTGGTGCGTAGATATCTCTAACGCCCAACTTGTCAAGTATTCAAAGATGCTTCTACTAGAAACTGCCTTAGTAAGAATGTCTGCCAACTGATCTTCAGATTTAATGAAAGGGAACTTAATAACCTTCTCTTCTAGGTTTTGTTCGATGAAATGTCGATCCACCTCCACATGCTTGGTGCGATCGTGTTGAATTGGGTTGTGAGATATGTTGATGGCAGCCTTGTTATCACAGAATAAATTTATTGCAGAACCTGGAGGAAAACCAACCTCTGTTAGCAGACTTTTAAGCCAAAGAAGTTCACACAATCCTTTTGCCATGCCTCAGAACTTAGCTTCAGCACTGGATAGTGCCACTATCTTCTGCTTTTTACTCCTCCATGTAACTAAGTTTCCTCCCACGAATGTAAAGTAGCCTGAGGTAGACTTTCTATTCAAGATATTCCCTGCCCAGTCCGCATCCGTGTACCCTTCAATATTTAGATGATCATTCTTAGAGAACATTAGTCCTTTTCCTGGTGATGACTTTAGATAGCGGAGGATTCGAATTACGGCACCCATATGGTCTTCACTGGGACTATGCATAAATTGGCTTACCACACTTACGGCGTACGCAATGTCTGGACGAGTGTGAGATAAGTAGATAAGCTTCCCCACTAGTCTTTGATACCTCACCTTGTCGGCTGGTGTCTGGTCCGAGCATTCCCCAAGCTTATGGTTCTGCACAATCAGCGTATCCACGGGTCTACACTCTAGTAATCCCACTTCAGTCAATAAGTCTAGTATATATTTCCGTTGAGATAGAAATATGCCCCTTTCTGACCTCGCCACCTCTATTCCCAGAAAATATTTAAGTCCTCCCAAATTCTTCATTTCAAATTCAGTAGATAACTTTTCTTGTAGTCTCGAGATCTCTTCGGCATCATCCCCCGTAATTATCATACCGTCCACATACACTATTAACGCTGTCACCTTGCTTTGTCTGTGTTTTAGGAAGAGAGTATGGTCAAAGTTACTTTGGTGATAGCCATACTTCCTCATAGCTGAACTAAACCGGCCAAACCACGCTCGCGGTGACTGTTTTAGTCCATACAATTCCCTCTCCAGTTTACAAACAATTTTGGTCTTAGTAGAGCCTGTATATCCCGGCGGAATGTCCATGTACACCTCTTCTTCAATGTCACCGTGAAGGAAAGCATTCTTTACTTCGAGTTGATGTAGTGGCCAGTCCAAATTTGTTGCAAGAGACAATAAGACTCTAAGAGTATTCAGTTTGGCTACTGGTGAGAAGGTTTCTAAATAGTCTATGCCATACGTTTGAGTAAACCCCTTCGCCACAAGTCTCGCCTTGTATCGATCAATCAATCCATCAGCCTTGTATTTTATAGAGAACACCCATTTGCACCCCACTAATTTTTTCTCTTCGGGCAATGGGACCAACTTCCAAGTATTATTTTTCTTTAAGGCTTCTAGTTCTTCTTGCATTGTTTGTGCCCACTTTGGATCAAATAATGCCTCCTCTACGCTACTGAGAATATGACAGGATGACAGTGTTTGAGTGAAGGTCTTGAGAGGTTTGGACAAACCCAGAGTAGAGACATAATTTGCAATTGGGTACTTGGACTTTCTTTCTTCCTCATCTGGAGAATATCTAGTTGGTGGTTTCCCACAATTGTGTCTAAAAGGCAACACATAACTAGAAGAAGTATCAAGAGTATTAGCATGTAAAGGTGTAGGGGTGGTACGTACCTTAGGGACGTTCTCAGGAGGAGTAGGGTCTTTGAGTACTGGGGAGTGAGGGGACTGAGAGGACTTTGTATCTACAGGTTCTCCATTTTCGGCCTCTTCATTTCCTTCATTTTCTGGTTCTTCATTCCTCAATTCTGCATCATGTTCATTTTCGGCCTCTTCATGTCCTGGTTCCTCATTTAATTCTGCACGTTCTGCATGTTCATTTTTTGGTGGTGATGCATCGTTCAATTCAACCCCTCTATTCTCAGTTCTATACTTACCCGCAGGAGCCTTTAACCAATTCGGCTCTTCTCCATGAGTCTCCCCCTGAAGGGAAGAATTGGGTACCAGTGAAGAATAAAAATTCTCGAACTCAAAGAAAGTGATGTCCATGGTGATATAAGTTCGGTTGGTAGTGAGATCATAGCACCGGAAGCCTTTTTTATGTGAACCATATCCCAAAAATAAGCACCTAACAGCATAAGGGTCCAATTTAGTACGTTGATTCTTGTGGAGGTGGACAAAGGCAACACAACCGAAAATTGTAAGAGGAAGCATCAATATGGAAGGTAGGGATATATGAGTAGAGAGGACCTGTAAGGGAGTTTTAAAGTGTAGAATTTTAGAAGGCATACGATTGATTAAGTAAACGGCTGTAGCCACAGCATCTCCCCAATGGCAAGTCGACACCATTGCTCCAAGGAGTAAAGCATGGGAAGTTTCCAGAATGTGTCTATTATTTCTCTCGGCGACACTATTTTGTTGTGGTGTCTGGGAGCATGAGGTTTCATGGAGGAGACCATGCTGTTGGAAGTAGGCCTGAAATTTTTGGTTGATGAATTCGCCACCATTATCGGAACGAAGAATTTTTATCTTGGAAGAGAATTGAGTCTAAATCATGGCATGAAATGCTTGAAAAATGGTGAAAACTTCAACTTTGGTTTTCAGCTGATAAAGCCATGTCATTCAAGTGCAATCGTCAACAAAAATTACAAACCAACTGTTACCAACGGCAGTAGTTATTGGAGATAGTCCCCACACATCAGAGTGTATCAAGGCAAAAGGAGTATTAGTTTTATTCAAGCTAATTGGGTATGAAACTCGTTGGCTTTTAGCCTTGATACATGTATCACATTTAAAATCTATAGCCTGCAAACTGGAAAATAAGGCTGGGAGTAGATGCCGGAGGTAGCCAAAGGAGGGGTGCCCCAAGCGCCTATGCCATAGCCAAATTTGCCGTTCTTGACTACTGGGTTGATGGTGCGTGTGATTTGCTCGACCTGGGCTGAAGTCATCCAAGTAATACAGTCCCCCCCTCTTAGTACCACGCCCAATAATCTCCTTGCTGAGAACATCCTGGAGAAGACAAAAAGTAGAGTATATCAGTACTACACAATTAAGTTCTTTAGTAACTTGACTCACAAACATCAGCTTATTAGAGAGAGATGGAACAAGAAGCGTGTGAGCTAAAGAGAGATAAGGGGATAGAGGCAAGGTTCCAGCCCCCGTGACTGGGTAAGTTGCCCCATTGGCATTGGCAATGCAGGTCCTCCTTGGCACAGTTGTGTTTGAGAAGTCATTTGGATCAAATGTCATATGGTTCGTTGCCCCGGAGTCAATAATCCAGGCACCATCATTCCGAGCAGTCGAGCTTCAAAAAACTTGACCACAGTTACCTTGATCCAGGCTTGGAGTGAGATGTTCGGCCACAGGAATAAGGGATAAGTGAGGATAAGCAGTAGCCACTGCTGCTCGACCTGGGACATCTCGCAAGAGTATTCCATTTCTTTCATGCTTGTAATTCATGCCACCAATCCGGGTAGCCATGCAGTTTGAAACAGGTGTCCCTGGTATGTTTTGTACTCCCACAGTGAGTGCACTTATCAGAATGACTCTTGGTTCGTGAGTATGGCCCATACTTTAGCAAAGGTTGGGACTGACCAGATTTCATGCCTTTATTGGCCATAACAGCACCACTAGCCACTGCCTCCGCTCCCAAGACCATCACTGATTGGCGGAGATCTTCCCTTCGGACGTGAGCATACGCCTGCTCAATGGAGGGGAAAGGTTCATCACTTCGAACATGATCCAGGTGGTCATCTAGTCCATCGAGAAAAATGTACACTCGCTCCTCCTGTAGAATTGAGTTGTAGCTTTGGATGTCTTTTGCACATTCCATTAGGTTCGGACGATGAAAGTTGATTTCTTGCCACACACCCTGTAAATTGTTATAGTATTTTTCTATAGATCCACCTGCTTGTTTCATGCGAGATATACGACGTTCGAGATAGTATACTTGCGAGGTGTCTGTTCCATCAAAATATGTTATGGCAGCAGTATCCCATACCTGCTTAGCAGTTGGGTAGCGAATAAAATTCACGACCAAGGAGTAGTCCATAGAGTTGATCAGCCATCCTTTCACCATGGCATTCTCAGTCCGCCACTTACGGAAGGAGGGGTCAGTTTCTGGTGGTGGGGGGTAGTCTCCATTGATATATCACAGTTTGTCTTTTCCGGAGATGTACATCTCAACAACCTGGGACCATAAACCATAGTTGGAACCATCCAACTTGATGCTGATTGGAACCATCGGGGAATCAGCCATGTGTAATGAGGAGGTTTGAGCCCTTGTCAAGACCTCTGTCATTTTTTATGTTAAATTATCGAGAATAGTTTCGGTGGAGTCAGCCATGGATGCCGAGAAAGAATTTGGACCCCTGCCTGTTCAAGAAACAGGGAACCCAAGATCATGCTCTGATACCATGTCAAACGTTACACTTTCGTATCTTATTACGTAACAACAGAGTACAAGATATAGTAAAAACAGGAAGCTATTTTAGGAAGCTATTTACGTTTGTACAACATCTACGGCTAAAAACATGTTTGACCCTTAAGCGAAGGGATTCCTAAATCTAAGATATCCATAGCTGGCTAATTACATGACTCACACCTACATTACATGACTCACGCCTACACTAACAAGCTAGATGGAAGATACATTCTACACACCAATTACATGTCATACTTTAATTTATAAATGGATTTAATTTTAAACTTCTTTTGCCAATTAAATCATTATATATGTCAATGGAGTGGAGGGTGTTTCTTTCACACCGGCTTGTAAATATAATTTTTCCATATATAATAGGTAAAACTTGAACTTTCAGCTCCTTAATGAGATGAGAAGACACTCTCACATTGACATAATCTATTAGCTCGCATTGAAAGCTGAGAACTTAAATCATATTTGAAAACTAAGTGGAATGTTCTATCCTTACATCACTAAGATAATTAACAGCAACCCAGCAACAGAAGGGGAGAAAAAACAAGGGGAAGGGGAGAAAAAACAAGGGGAAGGGGGAAAAACAAAACCAAAAACAAGAAAGTTTTTTTTTTTCAACCGGGAGCAAAAAGTAATGGTTTGATGCTTGGTAGTACACAAGGGGATAGTGTGGAAGGACTCAAAAGAGCTCAAGAGGTCCCTGGCTTAACTTTTGGCCTTTAGAACAAATGATTGAAGATCTAACCTTGCACTGACAGCAGCAGTAAAAGATTCTTCATCTTGGTTTTCTTTTGCAGCAGCAATATAAGCTTTTCTTGTTTCTTCCATACTGCGCATCTCCATCTCATCCAAATCATCCTTTCAAACAAGCATAAATGTCTCATTCGCAAAATATACAATAGCCGAAGAGTAGAAGTTATATGTATTTGCAGACTCAACCCAGTCCCTCTCAAACAACATATATATTGGTTAATTGTTTGTAATGTTTATCGTCTCAAATTCCTCCTAAAAATATATCTCTCACATGACCTCATAGTTCATTGTTCTTTGCTTTCTTTGTTGTTTCAATTTGTGAATCATCATTTAGAGAGCTATGTACTTTCCAAGGGCAACCAAAAATAAAATAAAATAAAAATGCAGCTGTAAAGATGTTGTAAGAGAGTCTTAGTAATATACAGTGACAATTCATTTTTTTTGATTTCTTTATTGTTTCAATTTTTGAATCATCATTGCAAATTGAAATAAACACCGATTTCTCATAGAGATTCTCAGTGTGCAGTTTATACCAGCCTTGAATTATGGTTTTAGTGAAATCTAGGGAATAAGGATTTCAAAAGTAGTCAGAGAGAGGATATGACTTGAAGTAGAAAAGGAAGGGGAAAAACAGAGAGAAGAAACTAAGGTTGATCTCTTCTGTGTGAATGGTGATGTGAAAAAGATGGGCAGAGTGGTTATGGGCTCAAAAGATGATGAAGTAGCAAGAAACTGAAAAGAAAAGAAGACGGCAATGAGAAAGACACCCCTTCCCCAAACCTACGCAGACCACCATTCAATTTTCAGTTTCACTCGTAAACTTTGAGTCAATGCAACTCCGTGTTGGGTCGTCATGAGCCTCTCTCAACCCCAAAAGTTAGCTTAAGAGGTGAGGTTTCCCCTCACATTTATAAACTAACCACCAGCCCCTTCCACAACCGATGTAGGATAACCCCAATAATCTCCCTCTCACACATTTGGCCCTGTGTCGCAGCGACAACCCTTTTCTCTCTCAGACTGTTAGACCTAATTGTTGGTAAACCTCGGCACTGATACCAGTGTTGGACAAAGCAATGAAAGTGACACCTGTAACACCCCGTATTTTAGTGTATTTTTATTGAAGGATTATTTTTATTTATTCAAAAATTTATTCTCTTATTTTAAAATTGGTTGGATTTTTAGTGGGTTTATTTCTATGATTTTAATTTGGTGAAAATTATTTTTATGTGCTTTCTTAATATTTATTTATTGTTATGCATTTAAATTTCTTTTAATATTTAAATTAATTACTAAGAGATTTAATATTTCAATTTGACTTTACCATTACGTTTAAATTATTTTATTTAACTTGTGGGTTTAAAATTGTTTCCGTTGGATCATTTTCGTGACCCAAGTTATGAGGATTGGACCTCATTTCTTTTCCCCTCTTTTTCTTCCTTCTCCTTTTCTTTTCTTTCCTTTTTCTCTTTTTCCCTTATTTTCCTTCGGCTCTTTTCTTCTCCCGCGCGATCTCTCTCTCCCCTCTCCTCCGCCCGAACCTTCGTCCCCTCCCAGCGCTGTCGTTCGTCGGCGGTGGTCGACACTGCCCGGTCCCTTGCATTCCTCTGCCGCCGGCCGTCCTACCCCACCAATATCATCGCCGTTCTTGCCGCCGGTAGCCCCCACGAAGCCCACAAAGCCGCAGCACTCTTTCTGCCGTTGCGCAGCCGTCGCACCGCCATTGGCCACCATCTTCCTACCACATCATCTCTGACCTCTTGCCAACCCATTGGACCCAACCCCGGCCCCGATCCGTCACCGGTGAAGCCACACTAAGTACATTTCCGATTTGCACTTTTTGGCCTTAAAACCACCCCTTGCGCCGCCACCCACAGCAAACCACCACCACCATTGGCTTCACCGATCTCTCTAGGCCCTACCCTACCATTTTTGGGTCTTAGTTTGTCTTCGTTGAAAAGTGGGCATCTGTAACCCACGGCCACAGTGTAAAATACACTGTGGTGTTGCTCAGACAACGCCATTTTCAGCTTCGTGATCCTCCGGAAATTATTATATTGCACTGTAAGTATTTCTCCAAAGAATTCTTGTGAATTTAATGTATTTTTGCACTAACGCATTTCACTATATTTAATCTGCTGATTGGTTTTGCCGGACTGGGTCTGAGGAGTACGGGGGTCAGATGAATTAGTGATTGGAGTTGTTTGGTTTGGTTATTGATGGTTGTGGATTGGTGTTGGTACATGTGCGTTTCATTATTTCATGCATGATCATATTTGTAAAGAAAACTGGGTTTCGTGTAGTGCATTCATGCTCATGTGTGATTTGGGAAGCTATGATTTTATGTGAGTATTTTTGGGTGCGTGTGTATCACGACCCCAAGCCGAGATGGGGTATTATCTCGGTGGAGCTCCTCTGGTTACTCGGGAGCGGAATAAATTGAGTAACGTCCCCTGGATTGTCGCTGGGCGATGATGGGATCGGACGAGAGATTCCTGCCGACTCCGTGGTCCTTCTGCTGGCGGGGACTAGAGGATGTCTGGCCATGTACGCGCTGGGCGCGGAACTGGGCATCACTCGTGCGTAGTGGGTGTTCGGCCATGTACGCGCTGGGCGCGAAACTGAACATTGCTACGAAGCCAGGACGTGCGGATGGTCCCTAGGGGAGGCCATGGTGCATAGGTTAATAAAGGATTAAATTGGCTATTTTCTGAGAAAATTGTGTGCGTGGATTTTATGTAAATCATTTTCTGGGAAAATGTTTTACGGATTATTTTTGGGCCAATGAGACTTTGGCGTGTGTTGGAAATTGTCATTTTCGGGGAAAATGATGTTTTGAGAAAATTGCATATTTCATCATATGCATGCATGTTGGTTGCATTAAATGCATTTCTTTCTTGAGGATTATTTTGGGTTATTCTTACCTGCGGTACCCTTCTGTGGTAACGCAGATTTTGATGCTGATGAGGAGGAGGGCGAGCCTGAGGAGACGGCTCCGCCCGAGGAGTGATCTGGGATCACTAGCTTTATTATTCTATTTTACTTATTTGTATTTTCAGACATGTGTTAATTTTATTTTGGGATGACTGTATAACTGTTTTTAAACCTCTACTGATGTTTAGTTGTGTTTAAATTCTGGTACTTAGTTGACTATCCGCTGCGTTATTTTATTTGTACACCGTTGCATGTACACACACTGGCACTTCGTTGGGATGTGTGACCGTGTTGTCACCATCCTGGTGTCTCGATCCCTGTGTATTTTTATAAGGGGGATTGGGGGCCACAGGTGGTATCAGAGCAGTTCGGCTCTGGGTAAAAACCACATGTCCCTTAGGATAGTACCAGAAAATTATTTTTATTATTTTAAAATATTTTTAAGTGTGGTAAGTTAAGCTATTTATTTTATTTTATGGGTTTAATGATATTTTATTTTTATGTTATTTGATGTTATTTAATTATATTTTATCTTATTGTATTTTATGTTGCTTTTAGTTGAGTTTGGTTTTGTCTGGATTTAAGCGGGGTTGGAGATTGCTCTATGACAGGAATATGGTGAGACCCAGAAGACAAGCGGATGTGCCTGAGGATGAGCTACCTAGGGGTGATGGAAATTATGCCATGGCGAGGGCGTTGAATAGGATGACGGAGTTTCTACAACAGAATTTCCGACCGCCTCAAGTAGATCCAAATAGAGCGGTCCAAGTTGGGTGCACTTATGAGCGCTTCCTGGCACATAGGACTCCTGCCTTTACTGGGGAGGAGGACCCAATGCGAGCTAGGAGGTGGATTCAAGACCTGGAAAGAACATTTGAAGTATGTGGATGCACTGAGACCCAGATGGTATTATATGGAAGTTATATGTTGCAAGGTGAAGCGGCAAATTGGTTGGAAACCAAGCGGCCACTTTTAGAGATGGAGTTAGGGTCCTTGGCTGCTGTGTCTTGGCAGCGGTTTAAGAAAGAATTTGATGATCGATTCTTCCCTGTTTCGGTGAGACGACAAAAGGTTCGAGAGTTTAATAATTTGGTTCAAGGAGGCACGACTGTAGAGCAGTATGCAAGGAAGTTTATGGAGCTTGGACGGTTCGCTCCTCATCTTATTGCTACCGAAGAATTGCGGGTTGAGCGTTTCATGGAGGGACTGCGCCCTGAGATACGCAGACATGTGGCTTGCCTTCAGATTACGGAATTTCAGAAGTTAGTGGATTTGGCTAGCATTGCAGAGCGGGAAAATAGTTTTGGAGTAGGCTCCCCTCCTGGAAAGAAGAGGCGGAGTTATCTTGGTGAAGGAAGTAGTTCTGGATCGCCACAGAAATTTGTTCAGAGGACTGGGGCCCGTTCACAGACAACCTCAGGTGTTCGTGTAGGAGGCCGGACCCCAGTGTGCCCTAGATGTAGTAGAGCCCATGAGGGCGACTGTGGTCAAAGGGGAATTCAGTGTTATAGATGTGGCCAGCCGGGTCACTTTGCTCGAGAGTGTCCTATGCTAGTTCAAGGAGGGCAAGGAGCGAGAGGAGGTCGACGAGGTGGAAGGGGTGGCCAGAGACAATTGGTACAAGCCCGGGTTTATGCAGTGACTCCTGGTGATGTGGACTATGAGGCTCCTGAGACCCACGACGCTGGGGTGATTACTGGTACGTAGTTAGCTGTTTTATTTCGATTTAATGTTTGGTGTGGTTGGATTTTTTGAATTTGTTTGGTGGTTGTGTTTGCCTCAAGAAGAGTTCGTCTATATGATTTTTATGCTTGTACTTTGTTTGATTCTGGGGCATCCCAATCGTTTGTGTCTGCCACGTTTGCACGGATGTGCAATTTGGTCACAGAACCTCTACCTCAATCCTTAGTTGTGGCTCTTCCCAATGGCGAGATTGTGTGTTGTTCCAAGGTTGCTTTGGGTTGTCCTTTGGATTTTGGTGGAAGGACACTGGATGCAGATTTGATTGTATTCAAGTTGCTTGGCTTTGATATAATTTTGGGAATGGATTGGCTGTATCGCTATTCTGCGAATATTGATTGTAGAAGACGAGTGATTGGTTTTCAACTCTCGGATGAAGATTATTTAGAATTCGTGGGAAGTAAGTTAAAGGCAAGACCATCAATTATATCAGCAATTCAAGCTAAGAGAGATATAGCTTGTGGGGCGGATGCTTTTTTGGTTCAAGTCGTGTCTACATCATCTGAGAAGAAATCTTTAGTGGAGATTCCCGTGGTGGAAGAATTTCCCGATGTGTTTGTGGATGAGTTACCTGGATTGCCTCCCGTTCGTGATATGGAATTTGTTATTGATCTGGAACCTGGGGCGGCTCCTGTGCATAAGGCTCCTTACCGCATGGCACCGGCGGAGTTAAAAGAGTTGAAGATTCAATTGCAAGAATTGGTCGACAAGGGATTTATTCAGCCGAGTACTTCGCCGTGGGGAGCGCCCGTATTGTTTGTCAAGAAGAAAGATGGTACGCTCAGAATGTGCATAGATTATCGGGAGCTTAACAAGGTGACTATTAAGAACAAGTATCCTCTACCTAGGAATGATGATTTGTTTGATCAGCTTCAGGGAGCAGCTGTCTTTTCAAAAATTGACTTGAGATCAGGATACCATCAGCTGAGAATAAGGGATAAGGATGTGCCCAAGACTGCTTTCAGAACGAGGTATGGGCATTATGAATTTAAAGTGATGTCTTTTGGGTTGGCGAATGCTACTGCCGCTTTTATGGATTTAATGAATCGGGTGTTTCGACCATTCTTGGATTCTTTTGTGGTGGTATTTCTCGATGACATTTTGATTTATTCTCGAGACTTGGAAGAGCATGCTTGTCATCTTCGTCTAGCACTTGGGAAATTAAGGGAACATCAGTTGTATGCTAAGCTAAGCAAGTGTGAATTTTGGTTAGAAGAAGTTAAGTTTCTTGGGCATGTGATTTCCCAAGAAGGGGTGGCTGTGGATCCTAGTAAAGTGGAAGTTGTTTTGTCATGGCCTCGCCCTTCAACAGTTCGTGAGATACGAAGTTTCTTGGGACCTGCTGGATACTATCGAAGATTTGTGGAAGGTTTTTCTCGGCTATCCGGACCTCTCACTGCTTTGACAAGGAAGAATGTTGAGTTTGTATGGTCTGACAAATGTGAGAGAAGTTTTCAGCAGTTGAAGAGAAGATTGACAACGACACCAGTTTTGGCACTTTCGGAGCCACACAAGCCATTCGTGGTTTTTAGTGATGCATCCAAATTTGGGTTGGGATGCGTTCTTATGCAAGAGGGAAGGGTTGTAGCTTATGCATCTCGTCAGCTGAAAGTTCATGAAAGGAACTATCCCACTCATGATTTGGAGTTGGCGGCAATAGTTTTTGCACTTAAGATTTGGTGGCATTATTTGTATGGCGAAGCCTGTGAAGTTTTTACTGACCACAAGAGCTTGAAGCATCTGTTTACTCAGAAGAATCTCAATATGAGGCAGAGACGGTGGTTAGAGCTGATTCGCGACTACTAATGTGAGATCAAGTATCATCTCGGAAAGGCAAATCTAGTCGCTGATGCTTTGAGTAGAAAGTCTCAACAAGTGGATGAGTAGTGGATTTTGAAGAATTGAAGACTCTTATCGAGAGTTCTCAGCAAGGGGAATTATTATCTTCAGTTTTGGATGTCCGAGTAGTGGATTTTGAAGAATTGAAGACTCTTCAGAGAAGGGATCCTGAATTGTTAGCTATCAGGATCCCACGAAGATTTGCATTCCTGTGCCGCCGGCCATCCTACCCCACCAATATCACCGCCATTCTTGCCGCCGGTAGCCCCCACGAAGCCCACAAAGCCGCGTCACTCTTTCCGCCATTGGCCACCATCTTCCTACCACATCATCCCTGACCTCTTGCCAACCCATTGGACCCAACCCCGGCCCCGATCCGTCACCGGTGAAGCCACACTAAGTACATTTCCGATTTGCACTTTTTGGCCTTAAAACCACCCCTTGCGCCGCCACCCACAGCAAACCACCACCACCATTGGCTTCACCGATCTCTCTAGGCCCTACCCTACCATTTTTGGGTCTTAGTTTGTCTTCGTTGAAAAGTGGGCATCTGTAACCCACGGCCACAGTGTATTTTACACTGTGGTGTTGCTCAGACGACGCCATTTTCAGCTTCGTGATCCTCCGGAAATTATTATATTGCACTGTAAGTATTTCTCCAAAGAATTCTTGTGAATTTAATGTATTTTTGCACTAACGCATTTCACTATATTTAATCTGCTGATTGGTTTTGCCGGACTGGGTCTGAGGAGTACGGGGGTCAGATGGATTGGTGATTGGAGTTGTTTGGTTTGGTTATTGATGGTTGTGGATTGGTGTTGGTACATGTGCATTTCATTATTTCAAGCATGATCATGTTTGTAAAGAAAACTGGGTTTCGTGTAGTGCATTCATGCTCATGTGTGATTTGGGAAGCTATGATTTTATGTGAGTATTTTTGGGTGCGTGTGTATCACGACCCCAAGCCGAGATGGGGTATTATCTCGGTGGAGCTCCTCTGGTTACTCGGGAGCGGAATAAACTGAGTGACGTCCCCTGGATTGTCGGTGGGCGATGATGGGATCGGACGAGAGATTCGTGCCGACTCCGTGGTCCTTCTGCTGGTGGGGACTAGAGGATGTCTGGCCATGTACGCGCTGGGCGCGGAACTGGGCATCACTCGTGCGTAGTGGGTGTTCGGCCATGTACGCGCTGGGCGCGGAACTGAACATCGCTACGAAGCCCGGACGTGCGGATGGTCCCTAGGGGAGGCCATGGTGCATAGGTTAATAAAGGATTAAATTGGCTATTTTCTGGGAAAATAGTGTGCGTGGATTTTATGCAAATCATTTTCTGGGAAAATGTTTTACGGATTATTTTTGGGCCAATGAGACTTTGGCGTGTGTTGGAAATTGTCATTTTCGGGAAAAATGATGTTTTGAGAAAATTGCATATTTCATCATATGCATGCATGTTGGTTGCATTAAATGCATTTCTTTCTTGAGGATTATTTTGGGTTATACTTACCTGCGGTACCCTTCTGTGGTAACGCAGATTTTGATGCAGATGAGGAGGAGGGCGAGCCTGAGGAGACGGCTCCGCCCGAGGAGTGATCTGGGATCACTAGCTTTATTATTCTATTTTACTTATTTGTATTTTCGGACATGTGTTAATTTTATTTTGGGATGACTGTATAACTGTTTTTAAACCTCTACTGATGTTTAGTTGTGTTTAAATTCTAGTACTTAGTTGACTATCCGCTGCGTTATTTTATTTGTACACCGTTGCATGTACACACACTGGCACTTCGTTGGGATGTGTGACCGTGTTGTCACCATCCTGGTGTCTCGATCCCCGTGTATTTTTATAAGGGGGATTGGGGGCGCCACAACACCCAAATAGAGATTAAATGCCAAGTTTCATAGACCTAGTGGCATGCCATAGTAAACAAGTCCGACGCCGAAAGCTATCGGTACCATAACCGCCGACAACCTTTGAAAAACCCATTTTTTCTCCACCAAGATCTTAACAATGGACTAAAGATTGGCGTTGCAAGTTTCTTGCTCAAATGACGTTCCGAAAGAGTTCTAGTATATAGTAATGTATAGTATATTACATAAAAATAATCTATAGTAATCTAAAGTATATTACATTTAGTATAGTAATAATATTCTTGATAGATAATATATTCACAGTATATAACAACTATATTATCAATCTCTGTACGTAAGTTACAGATGCTAGCATTAATCTCTGAACGTAAGTCAGACATGGCAGTACGGATCTCCATAAGCACTACATCAATCACCACTGATGTCGGTCTACTGATCTCTACACGCATTGTATATGCCATCAACTCACGAGTAGCTATGTGTGATGCCTCGGCCTGCATGGTTGTCTCACCAGTCAACACTCCACAATATCCCGGGTGTGCATCTCTGTAAGTATCAACCGGGTATGGAATAGGACCACGAAGACGAAGTCTCGAGTGTCTTGTGCTTCATGACAAGGTGGAGGAGTTAATTAGTCTCATCGACTCCTGAACAAGCTCAGCAATATCTGACATGACCCCGACATGTAGCAGAAATAGTGTGATCAAGATTCCGAATGTCAATATATCCGTTGTAATGTATCGGGCCTCTGATCCCTAATGAATATATAATGCACTAGATCGATATGAACCCCATGAGTGACGCGTAGCATAAAATTTGCCCGATCCATGCCAACCTTTGTCTTATGTTGCTGAGGATCAATGTTGTTCGTGATGATCAAATTCATGATCTTGAAGAAATAAGATAGATCTGTCTATTTGATGCTCTACGTCCCATCATAGGGAGGAACATCTGAACCAACAACCAACTGCCTCACCTCATGATCAGAGAGGTCGTCGAGTGCATCTATATAAGATCCCTCATCCTCAACCGTCTCCCCATCACTCGAAGTTGGAGACTCTCTGGACACCACTTTTGGATATGCAGTGCCCAATCAAGGAATATCAATAAAATCAGCAAGCTCTTTATGGTGTATGCCCCTCGGATCATGTATGCCCCTCTGTCATCAGGTCTGGCACCACCTAGTTCTTTATAGAACTCAGAGACGATGTCAATTTAAGAAACGAGGTCCCATGCTTCGGCCTTCTTGTCGAGGATTGGTGTCCAACCACGATCAATGAAGATTGATGTCAATGAATAACCCTCCCAGATTGTAACGCCCCGACCCCGAGGGTCCAAAGAGTTAACTCGTATAACCTGATAATCAACTCCAACAAATACTAATCTATTTCCAAATCCCAGAATATATACTTCCAAAACTTCAAATCAAACGTAAATACTTCAAATTAATAAACCATACATACCCACATATCAAATCCTCAATACCACAACCCAAATAAAATATCAACTTTTCTTCATGTCTCAAATAACAAACTAGAATAAAATAAAATTGATATAAGTCTCCATAAACCGTCTAAATCCATTGAAATCAACTTAATAAATAAATAACATCCAACAACAGCACTAATACCGCAAGATACCCAATAACTATTCACAACTAATCTTGTCCACAAATTCTAATACTGATCCTCAGCTGAACCATCAATGTCATCTGAAAATATTATGAAGATTAACGGGTGAGTTTTCAACAACTCAGCAAGCAGAGAGCATATACTAGCATGTAAACATGAGCATTTATATCGTTCGGTATGCAAACAAAATATTTACTTTCAGAATGCAGAAACAACATATTTATTTTCGAAATGCATAAACAAAACTTGGTACAAAAACATTAGAGCGAATATCCAGAAAGATAAACTTATTCCCAAAAAGAAAGTTCATTGGCATATTCAAACTGAAACAATATACTCATATCATCTCATAGCATCACATCGGGACAAATATCATGTTTAACCCTCGTGGTGGGGTTATAAACTACCATTATACTTGTGGCTGGTCCGTATACCATGTTTCACCCCCGTGGTAGGGTTATAAATCACCATTATACCCGTGGCTGGGTCGTATACCATGTTTCACCCTCGTGGTAGGGTTATAAACTACTATTATACCCGTGGCTGGGCCGTATACTATGTTTCACCCTCGTGGTAGGGTTATAAACCACCATTATACTTGGGGTTGGGCCGTATTCCATGTTTCACCCTCGTGGTAGGGTTATAAACCACCATTATACCCATGGCGGGGCATTAACAGAAACAGAACGGAACATCATCAGAATCAGATCACATTCAGATACAGAATCAGAACTTCATACTAAGGTTTTCAGATGACACATCATATCAAAACAAAATACTGAATAGCTTCAGATCATTTCACAAGTTTGAAATAAACATAATCCAAAACATCTTCATTTATTCATAGCAAAAAATTTTAGATTTTCATATTCACTCTTTTTGCATAGTTCAGATACAAAACGTATAAAATTAGCTCATGTCTATACCAGTCATGACAGAAAATACTTTCTCTTATATAGAATTTATGCATATGCAGAATAAACATCTGAGGTCGTTTTCAGATTTCTTTTCAAAAACAAACAAGCTTATTTTCAAAGTCAACCTCATTTAATTTCTTTTATGCAAAATTAGTATATGAACTCCGCTTACCTGACTTCTATGTATTAGATATGCCTTGAATATGTCCTCTAACAGTATCACAACCTAAAACAATAAACGTATACCACATAATTAATAATCCAAACAGGTATACCACTAAGCTCAATTAATAAAAACTTAACCCAACCCCTTTTTAATCTAAAATTCTCCATAAGGTAAATATGGAGAGCCTACTTCAAACAGTCAATATTTTCACTCTAGCACCACCAAGTAATTTCCACCCAACCGCCACTTAACCCAACTTGAACAACCTAAAAAATAACCCAAAAATTAACACTACGTCCCAATTACTAGCCCAAAACAGTTTCACAAAACCGTCCAAATAATCATACTCCTCAACTTCAAGACTTCCAACATAAGAAACCACAATACAACAGATAAAACACCAACACACCATAAATTTACATAGGTAATAAATTGTAACAAGCTTACTGCAGTAGTGCAATTCTGACCAACGCTACAACCATATCAACAACACTTTACCACATTTCACAATCCAACCATATAATATCCAAATACTACCAAAAGCTTCTGAAGAGACTTACCTAAAAGTAAATCTTCACCTGTTTTACCACATTAAATCTTCACCTGACGCTCTAATAAAATAATCCTCTCTCGAACTGTTTTGATGGAAGGTTGTCTTGGTCTGCCATGCTTACATCCCCTATAAGACATTATCAACCTAAAATTTACAAAATAAAATATATATATGCAACATTAGTTATAAAATATAATACAAGAATATTCACAAAATTATATACTAATTAAAACAAGGAGAAACTGTTTTCTGTAATACCGTTTGATCGAATCCCTAACCGTTTGAACGTTATAATTTTTACAGTACCGTTCGAAACATATATGTTCAAACACTAAAATTAAATTCAGTTCACACGTATGGTGAACCGATCAACCGTTCGATGTTTGAGTTCCTCCCATTCGAATGCATACAAACTCGTTCGATCGGTATATGGATTGAACTTAGCCATAGCTGAGTCAACTCAGTGGCCATGAAAATGAAAGGAATCCACTTATTTCTTTTGTTCTTCCAAAAATAACAAGTACACAACACTCATTTAACAGATTACGGTGGATTCCCTATTTTTTACAAATAATCTAACAAAACCTATATAAATCAATCATTGTTCGAATGTAAGGAATGTACCTCTTGAAATGATTGAGTCTTCGACGGTGTTGGTGACGACAGTGTTCGACTGAGTTGGGTTACGTTCAAAATTTTGATGGTTGTTATGGGAGCGATGACGGCTTTCAAAAGCCTCCCCCAGTACCTTATATGCACAGATTCGTTCGAATGCTATCTTATACGTTCGAATGGTTTTAAGACTATTTTACCACTCGAACAATAGTATATACTGTTCAAACTGTATTTATTTCAAATTAGTAAATTAATTGATTTTTTATATTTAACATATCATATAGTATATATCATTATATGATATTATATGTATAATATATCATATAGTGATTTCATATGTAAATACTATAATATATAGTATTAGTATATGCTAATTATAATATCATATAGTATATTAGTATATACTATATGATATAGTATTATAATATAATATCATATAATATATACCATATTATTATTATTATTATTATTTTAATGAAGAGCGGGAAGTCACATGTCCAGTAGTGACCCCTATCAAGGCCCATGGGAGACAAAATCCAACAAGACCACAACCAAGAAAACAAACAAAACATGCCTATATATCAAAATAAGGTAACCAAAACCACAAAAAACAGGCTACTAACACCTTAAAGAGGGAAGGCCGGAGAAGTCCAACCGGAGCAATCCTCTAAGAACCCGAGGCATGTTACAGTTATTAGAGTAAACCAATTCTGCGCCTGAGGTACCCTCCTTGGCTAACCAATCCGCCACCTTATTACCTTCATGGAACATGTGCTGGAAACGGCAATTGAGAGTACGAGTCAAACCAACAAGCTGTTCCCAAAAATCCTCCAAGTACCAAACACCACATCGCCCTCTATTCCACCAAGAAATAACCACCATCGAATCAATCTCTACTATCACATTTGAAATATTTAATGATTTGCAAAGCCTCACACCTTTAAGGAGCGCCAAGAGTTCCACTCTATTGTTAGATCCAAAACCAATAGGATAGGCAAAGGCCTGGACAAGCCGACCTAAATCATTACGAATAACACCACCAATGCCACAAGAGCCCAGGTTACCGAGACTACTACAATCAGTGTTCAACTTGCACCACCCCGGGGGCGGCTTAAGCCACTTTACCACTTTTCAATAGTTAGCTTTTGGTGCAACTGGTTTAATCTGCAGGGCCTCCAGGATCATGCCATCCCGGCAGGACAACCTATTTGCCTAATGACAAAGGGAGCCTATCCACACACAAATAGAATGAACAACAGCTTCATGAGTTTCCAAATTACCTTCCATTCGTGAAAGACATCTTCTCCTCGAAAGACGCCAAGTAACAATGATGGGCATGATACTGATTATAAAATCGACCTGGGAGGAAGAGCTAGCACGCCTGAACCAAGTCACAGAATTAAATTTTCAATATCTACCAAAAGGAATACCATACTTTTTGAGGAAATTCACCCTCAAAGAGAACATGGTTAATATCTTCATGATGGCCTCCAATACAATAATCACATTACATTTGGAAACAAGAGGAATGCCAATATGACGCAATCTATCATCCACACTCAAGGCCATATGCCAAGCCATCCAAAAATGGATAGACATTTTTTATGAATGACTTTTATGCCAAATCCAAGCGATCATATGCTTTCGCTATATCCAACTTCAACATAATATTTCCACCATGAGTTTTTTTACTAATAGAGTGAACAATTTCCTGGGTGAGGCTAATGTTCTCAAAGATACTTCTTCTAGGAATAAAGGCTCCTTGCTCCAAAGAAGTCAGGCGAGGCAAGAGACCTGTTAAGCGATTCATAATAATCTTGGAGCAAATTTTGTAAAAAACAGAGCAAAGGATAATGGGGTAGAACTTATCAAAACCTGTAGGCGAATCCACCTTTGGTATTAAACCAAATATGACACCGTAAAAAACATGGGAAGATGCTTGGACGTATAGAATTCCAAGACTGCATTCCACACATCAATTTTAACCACCTCCCAACAGCTTTTATAAAAACCCGAACTGAACCCATCAGGACTCGGAGTGCTATGAGTCGATATGGAAGACAAAGCATCAAAAACTTCCTCTATTCTAGGTGCATGAAGATGGAAGACATTCTCCTCTTTTGAAATGACGGGATCAATGAGATGCTCAAGACTAGGGTGCTCAACCGGAATATATGCCATATTATAATGAATCATATATCACTATAATATAGTACTATATATATTATAGACTATATAGTACATGCTATATCACTATATGATATATAGTATATGCTTGTATATAATACTTTATGAAACTAATGCAGATGATTGACCAGTTTTGTGTTCACATTACACTTGAGACAAACCTTTTATGTAATGAATGTATCAGTGTTTCAAAATTATGCCACCGAAGAGGAAGGAAGTTCGCATCCAATCTCCACCTGTTCCTAGCTTTCCGTGTGACTCATCACTAGATATTGACTCTATAGACTAAGGTAAAAATGTAATAGTCATTTTGTTTCAATTTAGGTCATTCATACATATTACATCGTTTCTAATCATCATTTACTTTGTTTCTAAATGAATATTATATTTTGTTGAGTTAATAGTATAATCGCGTCAAGGTTGAGGCACTACTAGAGGCGTGACGTTGGAAAAATATCGTAAAGTGGGTAAAATTAAGGTTAACATTCCTGATGAACATACCGGAGGCGAAGGACAACCAACTACTTGGTTTGCATCGCATATGAGTGCTCTTACACAAACTTATGCACTTCTGGCTATGAGTTCATGGCAGAAAGTCCCCCAATGTGTGAAAGTGCTTATCAAGAAACGTTATTTGGTAATGTTTAAATAATTGATTTATATTAATATTATTTAATATGTATGAAAAATTTAGAATATTCTGGGTGATAATATCTTTGAGTATATATTTTTTCAAAGATGAATTTGAACTAAATTTTGGTTGGAAAGATGAGTATAAGATTGTTGATAAGCTTATGTGTAATGCATTTCACAAATATAAGGCGAGATGTCATGAGCATTATAATAAGTTTGAGAATAAGGAATATGCACGCCAACATCCTTTCTAGGATGTCCGACCTTCCGATTTGACAAAACTTTGTCACATGTTTGAGGATCCATCGTATAAGGTAAATTAAATAAAATTTTTTACGTGTCCTATTTATAATTTTTGGTTCCTAATATTTACAACTTCTATGCAGGAATGAAGTTCTATAAACAAAACAAATAGATCGAAATTAAAGATTCATCATCATGGACCTCAAGATCTTTCCATTGCCTCTCTAAGAAATTGGTAGTGTTATTTTATATTTTTTATTGTATATAGTTTGTTATTTGGAGGTATTCTAATGACTTTATATCTCAACAAATGTCTCTTGTAACAAGAGTCAAATACCAATTATGATCTGACAAAATTATATGCTGCATCACATACTGATCGTAATAGATAGTGGACTCATCCCAATACCCGTAAAAATTATTTAAGTATTATAATCTATTTTAATTAAATATATTTGAATATTTGTGACAATGTTAATTATTTCTCTTGTGTGTAGAATAAAATGGTTGCCCTACATGCTAAATTTGCGTCAGATCAAATTTTTTCAACAAGTGATGTTGAAATTTTTACACAATTTCTGGATCAACGTTCAAGATATTTGAAGGGTTTGGATCACTATGTAAAGATCGTTGTGGGACTACCATGATAAGATTTCAAGAAATCTCAGTAAGTTGAAAACCATGATAATTGATACAATGTATGTAGAGACAGTGAATTTTCCAATATAAACATAAGATTTAAGGTCCGTAAAATATATTTACCGAAATAATAAACCAAGCAGAAGAAATACCGTAGTTTTAAAATGAACCCCGGGCAACTTATATATAGGAATTCAAGCAAACATCATCCAAAACAGCGGCCATGAAGCTTGAAAGTAAATATCAAGAACCCAACTAGCAATTAATTTTAAAACTTGAGTATTTGGAATACAAAGCATTTAACTTAATCATATTGATTTCTAGTCAACATAAGTGTTACTTGTGTGTTTAAAAGTACAACATCCCAAGCAAAAAATACATATATTCTTTTAATATGGCAACTGTTATAATGCCTTAAGCAACATGATTATATATGCACTTAAAAAACAAACAGCATGGAACCAACCAACATGATATTACATAGGGATTATTCATTCAAAACAATGTATAAGATATGGTAAAACCGCCAATGAAAAACACAGGGTAAAAACCAAAGATCCACATAAATGGTCTCTATATGAGGACTTGAAATTGAACTGTAAACACGGTGGAAAATATTTTCCTCGGTCATTCACCATGCACTAGTAGGCGTCACCGGGGAAGACGACCCACAAGTGCTTGGCGAAGTAGTGAGGAGTGTAAAAAAGCAACGACACAAAATGACAATCCACTGAAATCGAAAATAAAACATATAACAAAAGTTTCGTAGGGGAAAAATAAAGGCACATATTTGGTGTAAACCCAAAAACCATGAACCAGTATTCTATTACTATCAACATAACATAGGCGATAAGCATAAATCGAAACGGGATGCAGCATATCTCATGATCATTTAACACTCATTGTAAGCGTTGTCAAGGACGTCACTTATCTCATAGTCATTGATACTCTGAGTTTCCTTGCCTAGACTACTAACATTGCTTGAAGTCCTCGTACATTTTGGGTGCAGGTGTTAGAATCCTTGGAAATGAAAGGGGTTTCTGTGCTAAATACAGGATAGACGAGAGGGTGAAAGGGCACAAGAAGAGAAGGTGAAAGCTTCAGACTATGAGAGAATAAGAGAAAGGGGCAGCCGGTGAGGTGAAATGGTTCAGCCTAAGCTTCAGACGTTAGGGTTTTCTTTCTTGGAGTGTTGGCTAGGGCAGACGAGAGAGAGAGAGAGAGAGAGAGAGAGAGAGAGAGTTGAGTAGCATCAGGAGAAGTAGAAAGTTGTAGAGACCTAGAGTGAAAGAGTTAGTGATGACCTACAGAGAGATAAAAGGATGGGACTGGTGTCATTGGTCCTCCGTTACATGTTGCGGGGATTGTTCTGGCGTTTGGTGACCATCAAGCTGTCCACATCTATGCCAGATGAGGCAAATGGAAGTGGCGGAAGGGGCATGTTTTGCGCGTCTCAAAAGCTCAACCAAGGAAGGAGAAGCTCAGTTCCGCCACTTGTGAATGCCTCACGTGGTGGAAAGCCTCTGCGTATGGTCAGGGGGTATGTGTGTCCGTGACTATTCTCAAAACGGTGTCATATTGGTGGAGTTGGATTTTTTCCTGAGAGTGCTTGCATGCTTCTAAGGATTCTCAAATCACTTTAGAGCGTGTCCAAATTTCTCCTGAGCATTTGGTCGGGCTTCACCGAGGGTACGGGCAAAATAAGACTCCGAACATTTGCTAGGCTAGCTTCTCAATACAGTGTGGGAATGAACTCTTTTTAGCTCGGATGCAAGTTAGGACGAGGAACGTTTTCTATGTATTTGCTTGGACTCGTACTACTTTTCTCGTAGAACGTGTTTTGGACACCAGCTTGCCTACCTTTACCTACCTAATCCTTAACTCGCCCAATTTCTTGCCCTTGAACGTGCTTGTCTCATGCATTACTCTCCCGATGCTAATCCCGTCTTTCCCATGCCCGCCTTTTTCATTGCCCGCCCTTGTCATTTCTCACCTAGATACTGTGCATTCTAACTTTACTCGCTCATCATTTTATTTGACTAAACTCGTATTCATCTCATGATTCACTTATCTAACCCCTTGCTTGCCTAATACTCTACTGATCATCTAGGCCATTGCTCGCCCAACATTTTATCTAACTCATTATTCACCCGGTGTTCAGTTGCTCGGTATTCTCTTCTTGGCTTAACTCAATTGCCCAGTACACTCACTTTGCTCACCTTGTTCCTTGCCCATAGAACACTTGATTGCCTAATGCCAAAAGAAAATTTTAACTTAAAAGTGCCCCAACCATCCCTTCTCCAAATGTAGGAAGGTCTCATAGGAAAGTTAAGATTAAATTTCTACTAATTGGTATGGTCATCTAGGGTGCTTGTCGAGGTTAAGAATTGTTGTATGGTATAAGATATTTACGTGTTAGGGTTGGGGTTGGGGGAAAGTTGGGAAAGGCTCCTAATGGTTAAACACATTACAACACTTGGAAAGGCTTGCAATTATGAGCTTTCAATTTTTGAAATGATCCAAACGTGATACCCATATTGAATGGTGAGTGTAGGTGGTCATGTATAATTCCCAGATTGCTTGAAAGGGAGATGTTGTTGCTATTTTAATAATTTCAATGGGGCTAGCTCCAATTGTACCATTGACTAACTCTTTTGGAGTGTGGCTAAGATGTGGCAAGTTTTCCTTGGAACATTATAAATGCTACCAAAACATATTTCAATCAGAAGTATGCAACTTAATAAGTAAGGGAGTCTTGTAATGCCTTGAAAGAAAATCGATAGAAAAACTTCTTTAGACCTTAGAAAGGTCATGAAATCCCAAAAGGATTCCATGAATCAAGCAATCAATTAGGTTTTAGTCCTTTAGCTTATTAGAATCTTGATCCGCTACGAAGACAAAATTGCCTTTTGATTTATTTGAGGCACGTGGGAGTTTAATTTTATGAAATGAATTGCACAATTAGACTCGTAGGAATATTTAAAACTTTATGGTGCAATAAAAAGTTACGATTTTTTCAGGTGAAAAGTAACTCTCACTACAACACAATTGGTTTTTAGTGACGGTTGAGAAATTGTGACAGTCCCTAGACCGTCACTAAAAGGTATTTTCTGTGACAGTTTTTGGAAACCGTCACTAAAGATAGAATGAGATTTTTTTACATTCGAACGTATAAGACATATGCGTTCGAACGTCACATATACGTTCGAACGTTATGTCTGTTTACGTTGGAACGTAAAGTGTTTTGGTGCAACCGTTCGAATGTTATTAATTTTATGTTCGAACGTAAAATGTTTGCACCAATGTTCGAACGTTAAGTAATAGCATTCGAACGTTTATTGTAAATTTAAATTAAATGACTTTAATTTAAAAATTATGTGATTTTTATTGTGCATAATTTGTGAACAAGTCTAAAAAATTGAATTGTATATATTTATATATACACACTTTGTAATATATAAATATATATTATTGATTTATATATATTTGAAATGCAGTGATTTAATATTAAAGTTGGAAATTATAACATCAAAGAAGATTAAAAATTGAAATTAAAAAACGATAAAAATATTCAATAATATTTTTCGTTACAAATATTAAAAATAAAATACAAAAAATGATAGAACGTAGTAAACAACAGTCAGATGATAACGTTATCTGCAAAAGTCGAACTCCGTACTTCCTCCGTCAAGGTATCAACCTTGTCATTGAGGATAGTTACACGATGGGTGAGTTCGGCAACAGTCGCCGATATAGCCTCGAGCGATCGATCGATCTTATGATCAATATGCGCAGTCAGCTGTGATATGACCGCATCAACCCAAGCAGGCCGCACATCTCCTGCAGATGTACTCGGCGTATGCTGACTAGTACTCCCGACATGACCTGGCTCAGGCTGCGTCGGAGGAACTAGATCCTCTACAGGGGGTGGCTGACGTCCCCTCGCCTGTCCAATGCTACGCCGATGCGTGGTCATGTCGAGGGGGCTCATCTGATCTTTGACCCGCTCCTCTGGCTGGGTCGGCACTCCCCGTGCAAGTAATAGTCGGCTGATGAGGACACCATATGGGAGATTATCCGTGGAGACGATGCTCGCCTCGTAACGGATCCTCTCAAAAATGTGCAGTGGCAAATCTATAGGATCTCCACGTGCCACTCGTATAAAAAATTGTGCCCGAAGCCGACTAAATGTGGTTTTATGAGCCACAGGATCGACATTTGTTGCAACAATCAGGTGCAACATGCGGAAGAAATGCAGCAGATGGATCTGGTTGAAGGCGTTCTTCCGCTCGATCTGCATGCGATCCCTCCCGGTGAGGATGTAGAAATCCTCGTCTCGGTCATCATCCCGAGCCTCGACGCCAGTATCCTCAACCTCTGACTGGCCTGCATCTCTGGCTGATGCTGGCTCACATCCCCGGCCAGTAGATGATGTAGAAGTGCCTACATCCTCACGGGGTGTTGAGTGTGTAGTCTGAGCACCTCGATGAATCCCGAGGTGCTCGCCGATGACATCTGCCGATACCTCAATAGAAATACCGCGTACAGTCACGGTGTGAGAGGATGCATCTGGAGGCATGTCACACATCCCCATATAGAATTCTTGAACCATTGAGGGGTATACCTTCCCCCTCAATGTGCAGATATTTCCCCAGCCTCTACTGAGGAAAACATCTCTTAGGTTCGTCTGCTGCCAACAGAGTTCGTCGAACTCATTAATTAAGACCTCTCTCTCTACCATAACAGTACGAGCTCCGATACGGGCAGTGTCCGACGTGGCTCCTTCCCTCCCTCGTTTTCGTGTATGCAGTGGAAGAGCCATATCCTGAAAATAGAAAAGGAAAAAAAAAATTATTTACAATAATGCATTTTTTTGTATTAATTTTAAGATGCTCTGCATTAACGTTCGAACGTTTTATCGTTAACGTTCGAACGTTAAAGATAACGTTCGGACGTTAATTTATACGTTCGCACGTAAAATAATGTAAATAAATTTACGTTCAAACGTAAAACAAATACGTTCGAATGTACAGATGTACGTTCGAACATAAGCAGCAAACAAATACGTTCGAATTTAAGTTCGAACGTATTTGTTTTACGTGTGAACGTAAATATGAACGTCCGAACGTCGAAGCATGAATAATGTAGAAAATCACTACGTTCGGATGTTATAATTAAACGTCCGACCGTATGTGATTTACGTGCGAAAGTAAATATTCACGTTCGAACGTATGTCGTATAATAATATTAACGTCCGAATGTAAGACGATTAACGTTCGAACGTGGAAGCCGTAACGGCTCTGTAATTTAAACATCGTACGTTCGAATGTCACGATGAAACGTTCGAACGTTTCGACGCAGAATGGCTGAGTCGACTCAGCCATTATTGAAATCTCGAAAATTTCTCTACAAGAGTCTAAATGCCGAAATGTCACCATGTAAATGAAGTATACACTTCAAGAAACATTTCTACGGTGACTATTCGGCCAATGACTGGCCGTGGTGGCCGGAAAATCAAGTTGAACATCCGGTAATATTTATCCGGTTTTAAACAAAACTCAATCCAAATCTCAATCTAAATCTCAATAAAATACATGATATTTGCATAAAAGATGAATGCCTACCTTTTAGTGACGGTTATGGCGGAGTTGACGGCGGCGGTGACGGAGGCGTGGTGGCAAATAACGGAGAAGACGATGTAACGGGCGTTGAAATGTCGTTTCAACGTTCGGTTTTGGCCTTATATACACAGAACGTTCGAACGTACTTATTATTACGTTCGAACGTTTTTTAATTTAATTTCCAAAATTTTATCTATAATATATTATATTATAAATGTTTAAGTTATATATTAAGATGTTATATAATATTATTGACAATTAGATTATTGGTTTTTTTGTGAGTGCTTGTTATATTTATAAAGTTTAGCAATATGTTTATATATACATGTTGTTGTGATTTTATGCTTACTCTTGAAATAATTGTGATTATTGTTTGTGAATTTTGTGAATAGTTTATGAGTTTATGGTGTTTATTGATGAATTTAATAAGTAACAATTTAATATATATTATTGATTTATATATATGGTATAGTTTATCATTTAAATTATACTATGCTATCATACTATACAATGTAGTATATAGTTATAGATATATAAAATGTAGTATAGTTATTATACTATAACTTAGTATATAATTGATGAATTTAATAAGTAACAATTTAATATATATTATTGATTTATATATATGGTATAGTTTATCATTTAAATTATACTATGCTATCATACTATACAATGTAGTATATAGTTATAGATATATAAAATGTAGTATAGTTATTATACTATAACTTAGTATATAATTGAAGAATTTAATAAGTAACAATTTAATATATATTATTGATTTATATATATGGTATAGTTTATCATTTAAATTATACTATGCTATATCATACTATACAATGTAGTATATAGTTATAGATATATAAAATGTAGTATAGTTATTATACTATAACTTAGTATATAATAAAGAATTTTATAAGTAACAATTTAATATATATTATTGATTTATATATATGGTATAGTTTATCATTTAAATTATACTATGCTATATCATACTATACAATGTAGTATATAGTTATAGATATATAAAATGTAGTATAGTTATTATACTATAACTTAGTATATAATAAAGAATTTAATAAGTAACAATTTAATATATATTATTGATTTATATATATGGTATAGTTTATCATTTAAATTATATTATGCTATCATACTATACAATGTAGTATATAGTTATAGATATATAAAATGTAGTATAGTTATTATACTATAACTTAGTATATAATAAAGAATTTAATAAGTAACAATTTAATATATATTATTGATTTATATATATGGTATAGTTTATCATTTAAATTATATTATCCTATCATACTATACAATGTAGTATATAGTTATAGATATATAAAATGTAGTATATTTATTATACTATAACTTAGTATATAATAAAGAATTTAATAAGTAACAATTTAATATATATTATTGATTTATATATATGGTATAGTTTATCATTTAAATTATATTATCCTATCATACTATACAATGTAGTATATAGTTATAGATATATAAAATGTAGTATATTTATTATACTATAACTTAGTATATAATAAAGAATTTAATAAGTAACAATTTAATATATATTATTGATTTATATATATGGTATAGTTTATCATTTAAATTATATTATGCTATCATACTATACAATGTAGTATATAGTTATAGATATATAAAATGTAGTATAGTTATTATACTATAACTTAGTATATAATAAAGAATTTAATAAGTAACAATTTAATATATATTATTGATTTATATATATGGTATAGTTTATCATTTAAATTATACTATGCTATCATACTATACAATGTAGTATATAGTTATAGATATTTAAAATGTAGTATAGTTATTATACTATAAGTTAAGTATAGTAGGAATCGTACGTTCGAACGTTTCAAGTTAACGTTCGAACGTTAAACTAAGAGGCGGGAATTTTCCCGCTCGATTAAGGTATCTGTGTGATTATTCAGACGTTCGGACGTTTATACTATACGTTCGAACATTAAATCTGTCAACGTTCGAACGTTAGTTAAATTAGTGCGGGAGATTTCCCGCTCAAATATGGTAACACTTTCATGAAATGTACGTTCGGACGTTTAAGTTAAATGTTCGAACGTTTATCTATAAATCTACAAACGTTCGAACGAAAAATTGTGATACATTCGAACATATATGAGGAAAGTGCGGGAACTTTCCCGCTAGATTTTATGTTATATCATAAGAAGGGTACGTTCGAACGTGTATTGTAAACGTCCGAACGTTCTGGGCGGGAATAATTTTAGAATATAACGTTCGGACGTAAAAATTAAACGTCGAACGTTTAAAGTAATAATTTTAGAACTTAATCAGTACGCGCACGGGAGGAAGCGCATTATTTCTTCTTCTCCCGTGCGCGCAACAGAGAGAGAAAGAGAGAGAGAGAGAGAGAGAGAGAGAGAGAGAGAAGAGAGAGAGAGAGAGAGAGAGAGTTGGAGTGAGAGAGTTGAGTTAGAGAGAGTTGAGTTTTGGTGTGAGAGAGAGGTGAGTTTTGGTAAGATAATATTTTTATTTCTTGTCTTTATTTAAATTTTATGATATTTATAGAATGTGTTTTTGTTATAGAATATTTCTAATAAGTTAGTGTTGTATTTTTTTGAAAGATTGCTTGTTTTGGGAAGTTTGAAGATTTTGATTTGTAAGAGGATATTGTGAGTGCTAGGTATATTTCTAAACTTTATCAATATGTTGTTGTGATTTGATGCTTACTCTTTATCATATTGTGATTATTGTTTGTAAATAGTTTGTGAGTTATTTTAAATATGTTGTGATATAAATTTGAAATATTGTGTTTATTATTAGAAATATATGGTCATTAGGCTTTGTAAATACATGTTTATTGCTTACTAAAGTTTAAGAATTTGTTAATACATGTGGCATGTTATTTTGTGAATATATTGTGAGTTATTGTGATATAGACTTGAAATATTTAAATTATTATTTGTGAATGACGTTTGAATATGTTTACATTGTTACAAATATATTGTCCTTAAGTTTTGTTAATACTTGTGGCATGTTATTTTATGCTTACTTTTTATCATATTGTGATTATTGTTGGTATAGTTTCTATATTGTTTGTGAGTTATAATAATATGTTGTGATATAAATTTGAAATATCGTGTTTATTATTAGAAATATATTGTCATTAGGCTTTGTTAATACATGTGGCATGTTATTTTGTGAATATATTGTGAGTTATTGTGAATATGTTGTGATATGGATTTGAAAAATTGTGATAATAATATTTGAAATTAAGTAATAACAAGCATAAAAGTAACTCTTTAAGAATTATAATAATTAAAATTATAGTATAACCATTGAAATTTAAGTATGATAATTAAATATTTATAATAATATTTGAAATTAAGTAATAACAAGCATAAAAGTAACTCTTTAAGAATTATAATAATTAAAATTATAGTATAACCATTGAAATTTAAGTATGATAATAAAACGCATTATAATAATATTTGAAATTAAGTAATAACAAGCATAAAAGTAACTCTTTAAGAATTATAATAATTAAAATTATAGTATAACCATTGAAATTTAAGTATGATAATTAAATATTTATAATAATATTTGAAATTAAGTAATAACATGCATAAAAGTAACTCTTTAAGAATTATAATAATTAAAATTATAGTATAACCATTGAAATTTAAGTATGATAATAAAACGCATTATAATAATATTTGAAATTAAGTAATAACAAGCATAAAAGTAACTCTTTAAGAATTATAATAATTAAAATTATAGTATAACCATTGAAATTTAAGTATGATAATTAAATATTTATAATAATATTTGAAATTAAGTAATAACATGCATAAAAGTAACTCTTTAAGAATTATAATAATTAAAATTATAGTATAACCATTGAAATTTAAGTATGATAATAAAACGCATTATAATAATATTTGAAATTAAGTAATAACAAGCATAAAAGTAACTCTTTAAGAATTATAATAATTAAAATTATAGTATAACCATTGAAATTTAAGTATGATAATTAAATATTTATAATAATATTTGAAATTAAGTAATAACATGCATAAAAGTAACTCTTTAAGAATTATAATAATTAAAATTATAGTATAACCATTGAAATTTAAGTATAACAATCCGATTGTTGAGGCATACCAGGAAGATGGAGAGGGTATTAACTTGTTTGTTGACCTCGGTGCACTCGAGTTGGTCCCCTTGTGTAGAGATGATGTCCCACCCGTACATCTCGACCCGTCTGTATTAAATGATCATTCAATTCAAGTCAGTTTGGAGGAAGATGAAGAAGACGAGTCAGAAGATGAATACGAATCAGAATCCGGGCAGGAGGTAGATAAAGATGATGAAGAAGAGGTGCATGATGATGATGAAGATGTTATTGATGGGGATTCTGAAACAAGCATGGAAAATTCATCTGAAGAGTAAAAGTACTAAA
Organism: Juglans mandshurica; assembly: GCA_022457165.1. Lineage (NCBI taxonomy): Eukaryota > Viridiplantae > Streptophyta > Magnoliopsida > Fagales > Juglandaceae > Juglans > Juglans mandshurica. The sequence goes on from CM039634.1 coordinate 13,017,873, forward strand.
TATTTTATTTATATAGGTGACTATAAAATATCTTAAATTTTCATAATTTCTTCTAATTAATTTTCTTTGATATAATTAATTATTTTAAAGAATGCCGCCAAAACGACAACGAAGAAATGTGCCTCCGCCAAGTCCAAGTCCTGAATCCATTGAGGACTCCCCACTCGAGGAATCCGTTCCTGAAGATCAAGCTAACACAGAAGAGAACAACAGCCAGTCGACACCTACCAGTAAGGAAATATTGTCGTTGATAATTATATAATTATAATTATATACTTTTTTCTCAATAACTATATAATTGTAATTATAGTATATCTATTATTATCATGTAGTTCATGCATCTGCACGTCGCGGTCGTGGCTATACACGTGGAATCTCTCTTGAAAAAAATAGAAGGCACGGTAAACTGAAGATCACAATTCCTGATAATTCCACTGGAGGAGTGGATGATAGTGCAGCAGCGCTTTCCTCCTATATTGGCATAGTAGTTCGAGCTTATGCTCCATTTTATGTGCGCTCATGGCGAGATGTTCCGAATGAGATTAAGGAGCACATTCGAAGTCGTGTGCTGGTGAGTTTACTTTTCAGTACATTTTTTTCACTTAGAATAATATATTATATTTTTTACCTGATTCCCTTGTTAGGATGAATTCGACCTCGACTTTGGCCGTAGCGAGGATTTCAGAACCGTGAATGAGTTGATGGCTACACTATTCCGACGTCACAAAGGACGATGTCATGACCACTTCAAGAAGTTTGAGACGTTGGAAGAGGCTGCGCAGTCTCCTTTTCAGCAGATGAAGTTAGATGATTGGAGAAAGTGTTGTGATCTTTTCGCATCTCCAGATTATCAGGTATTTTACATTTATATCTTTTAATTATTTACATTCATATTCGTTTTATACATTATATGTATACATATTAAAATTAACATTTTTAATATATTTTGTAGCACTTGAGTTCTACAAATGCACAGAATAGATCCGTTCTGACTGTCCACCATCGTGCCGGTTCAAGGTCATTCCACCGTCTTGCTGAAAAAATGGTAATTAAAAAATTATAGAATTCATTTATTTTCCTGATATTCTTTCTGATAAGTACTAACTAATTCTTTTCAAAATTGCTAATATTGTCGCTTTGTTAGAAACGTGATGATCCTGAAAACTTTTCCCTCATTCATGTCTATGCTGCTGCTCACACTAATGAGCATAGTGAGTGGATGGATCCTGTCGCTGCAGATAATTATGTAAGCAGTTTTAATTTTGTTAAATAAATTTTTTATAGAACATTTTAATAGTTTATTTCTTATTTCTATTTCTTTTAATACGTTACTAGATATTTACGATCATTACCTTTTAAATTGCAGAGCAAAATGTTGGAGATGCAGTCGACTTCTGTGGAATCCTCTCCTAGTGACATAGACATATTCACCCAAGTGCTCGGGCCGCAGTCTAGTATGGCAAGAGGTTTGGGACGATCTATCAAGCATAAATGTTCATCCTCCTCAACCTCATCGGCTTCACAAATTAATAATCTTACAGCAGATTTAGAAGCTGCACGGCGTGAGAATGAGTATATGAGGTCGAGACAGCAAGAGTTAGAGTCTCTCTTAGAACGACAGTCTCATTTGGAGACGCGTTTGCAGGACCAACAGAGAGACCAAGAGGAAAGAATACGCAGTGAAGTGCAAGAGCAAGTGCAACGAGAGATGATGGTGCAAATGGAGCGTGTTATGTCGTTGCAACAGAATCCCCGTGGGCGAGGGAAAAAGAAGAAATAAATTTTATCAATATTTCTGACTAGTTTTAATATCTAATTTTGTACTTTTATAAGACATTGTTACTTGTTAATTGGGTATGTAATATGATACCATTGGTATTTTGTTTTTAAATTTTATGAAATTAGTATTTCTGATCTGTACGTTCGAATGTAAATAAAAATCGTTCGAACGTTGGTTCACACTGTAACAAACGTTCGAACGTAAATACAATTGAATCGTTCGAACGTTAAACCGACTAACGTTCGAACAAAAAACTTGCATTCGGACGCTCCTTCGTTTACATTCGAAATAACGTCCGAACATTAAACGCGCTACATTTGAACATTTACGTTTACGTTCGAACAAATGTTCGAATGTTTATTGTAATTAACGTTCGGCCGCATTAACATTCGAACGTAAATATGATACGTTCGAACGATATACAACAAACGTCAACTTCTCTCATTCGAACGCCAATCGGTCGGGTATAACGTCCGAACGTTTAATTTTACGTCCGAACGTTATTTTCTGTGACAGTTCATAACCGTCACAAAAAAAGGAACGTTCGAACGTTGTACAGAACGGAACACTTCCAACCGTCACTAAAAATATTTTTTGTGACGGTTGAACAGTAAACCGTCACCAAATGTTTTCTGTGACGCACTTTAGGTGACGGTCATGGTGACGGTTTCAAACCGTCACCAAATATGTTTAGTGACGGTTTACCATTTTTTTGTGACAGTTTCCTCTGTCACAAAACACACATTCTGTTGTAGTGTCTTTCGGAGAGCACCACATGGCATTTGGTTCAAATAACTATCAAGTCACCATGTGGGATGTTCAAATTAGCCTAGAATCACTAGAAATGTTTTTTGGACACATGGCACTAACTTAGCCATCTATTTGGAAATCCAATTGACATTTGTCAAGAGAAGTACAAATGTACAAGGAGAATGTAGTGAAAACCAAACAAGTGAATAGGCTTCTTACACAATTCATTATTCCATACACTCAAGCACTTTTTGGCCAACCAAAAAGAGGGTTTCAACCCTACTAAAAGCAAAAACTTGATGGTGCAAACCAAAACCCCAAATGGTTAGGGTAACTGAAACCGTAAACCTCAAAACCCTAAACACTTATGGCCGATTCAGACTAAGTAATTCCTACTTGGTTTAAGTGTAACGCCCCGTACCCGAGGGTCCGGAGAATTAACTCATGTCACTAACAAACCTGTCTCTCCAAGCACTTAAAACTCCAAGACTTCATGTTTAGCACACAATTCATATTTTTCCAAATAACCAAAATAAAACTCCATAAGTTATCATTACAAAACATAAACCAAAAGGGGTCCACAATCTCCCAATAACCTCAAAAATATAACAATACATCTTTAGGTCTCAATAGGTCCAAACAACGTAAAGTACTTTAAATACTCTAGTTAAATCCATCTACTAACAATGGTGCTCTAAAGTACCCAATCCTTCCATCCATATCTAGCCAGCTTCAATTCTATTCCTGACCCCTAGCTGGGAAATCAATATCATCTGAAAATATATGAAGATAAGGGGGGGTGAGTTATCAACAACTCAGTAAGTAGAGAACATATACTAGCATGTAAACATGAGCCTTTTCAGAAAGTTCAATATGCAGAAACAAAACATTTTATTTTTATATGCTGATCTCAAAAACGTGTTATCAGAAAATCAGAGCGACTTTTCAAGCATTTCGTACTCAAGTCAACAATTCAAATTTGAGGATCCATTTCATATTAAAAAAAACACTTTGGCATAACATAACTGAACATCTCCATCTTATCATGTCATATCATATACCATGTTTAACCCCCGTGGTAGGGTTGTGCTATCCCCGGTGGCCAAACCAGGCAGTATCAAGTGGTGAACTTCCCATTTTTCAATCTCGGAGCCCCGAGTGTGCACACAGGAAAGAACACGTAAAAAGACTACTTTGTTTTCAAAGTGGGTGCACTCATATCATATCATGGTGGTACCAACCATATCACGTGAACAGTATCATCATATCAGAACCATATTCAGAACAGATAAGTATGCCAAAGTTTTATTATATCCATATCATATCAAAACATGTGCGAAACATATTCATATCATTTCTATTTGATCAAAAACAGATCCATATCATTTCATATCACATGCATAAAAATTTCATTGATATCATATTCGCTCTTTTGCATATTTCAGAAACATGTCAAATATTGCTCATGTCTACACATTTCATGTCAAAAATATTTCTTTTCTCTTTCATATGTATCTCATGAGGGAATGCAAAACATATACTGAGATTGTTTTTCACTTTTTCTTTTTAAAACAACATGCACATTTTTTTACAAACCAACCTCAGTTCATTTCTTTTTATGCAAATCCAGCATAGGAATCCTGCTTACCTGGACTTTTCAGCTTTTCAAAATTTCCTCAATAATGCCGAACCAAAATTAATCGTCACCTATAAGATAATCACGTAAATTTCCATAAGTCTCCGATCAATCTCGTATTTTAATATTCAAGCCTACAACTTATAAAATAGTCCATTTTTAATTCCTCAATTTCACAATTCTCATCATTCTCAACATCACTTTCTAAACTCATCAATATCCGACTTCGACTAAACATTTAATTCTAACTTATTTACGAATGAGATTTTACTATAATTAAAATACAAAGTAACATAACTATAATAAATTCATTATCCTTAGAAATTCATAATTTTATTTAAATAATAATTATAATTCAAAGATATTCTTTTAAAAGGATACGTTAAAATATTCTTTTTAAGTGTTACTTATCAGTCTACTTATTAACCATTCCAATAAAATATAAGCCCCTAAAAAAAATACCCATTTAACAAAATAAATTCATGCGTCTACGCCTAAATAAAACACATTTTACAATCCACATATTATACTCATGATTTCAAATCCGAATTACATAACATAACTTAATTAAGCTAACACCCCAACACTAACTTTGGAGGTGCACTATAAGAGAACAAAAAATAAAATAAAATAAAACAAAACAATATTATTTCCTACTATTAATTTAATATAATTTTACATATACATCCGTATATATATATATACATATATATATTTACACCAAAAAATCCGTATATATATATATACACATATAAATATATATTTACACCAGAAGAAAACAAATAAGTTTACGTATACATTCAGGCATATATATATATGTAAGTACACAAAAAAAATTTCACTTCACATGGTGCGGCGGAAGCACTTACGGAGGGTGGGGGAAAGCACGGTGGCGTGGGGCTGGCTACGGCGGATGAGGGTGGTGCTTGGTCACTAGCTGCGAGAGCAAGAGAAAGAAATGGGAGAGAGAGACACACGGTGAGAGGACGGGGAGAGACCGAGAGAAGAGGAACACCAACCGAAAAAAAAATGGCGTGAGCTTACCGAGGCTAGAGGCGGCGTGCGGTGGTCTGGGATGATAGGAGGTCTTCGCCGGTAGTTTCTGTGGAGGCACAGCACGGCGGAGTTCACGATGAAGGGAGATCGCAGCGGCTTGGATCTGTTTTTTACAACAAAAACAGAGTATTTCGGGGCTTGAAACCGGGGCTATGTGCGTTGGGTGGTAGCATCGTGAGACTGAGGTGGCGTGCGGCTGGGGTGATGGACTCCGAACGACCTAGATACCGGCGTGGTTTCGCTTGGTGAGGTGGAGTTGCTGCACGTAAGTGGCTCTGCGGGTGGCCGATTGATGTTGCAGACCGAGGCTTCGGTTTGGTGTTTTGCAGAGAAACCGTGGTCTTCTGTGAAGAGGGAACCGAACGGCACTTAGTCTAGGGTTGTAGTTGCTTCATATATATATATAGACCAAAATAGAAAGTGGATCAAACCTAAATAAAAGGGAAGAGAAACATGCACAAAAATGGAAACGAACCGTGCGATGCGTGGCGTGGCGTGAACCCGTGAAACAATTTCTGAAAATGTGAACCCCGTGCATGGGTCCAAAAATGTTGGGTCTTACATCCTCCCCCCCTTAAAAAAAAAATTCCGTCCTCGGAATTTGCTATAAATTGTCGAAACTCCCATCGAAAAGTCGTGGGTACTTATCTCGCATTTCTTCCTCCAACTCCCAAGAAGCTTCACTAATAGCATGATTTTTGCACAACACTTTAACAAAAGGGATAGTTCGAGCCCGTAGCACTTGTTCTTTCCTTTCCAAAATCCGAACTGGTTCTTCCACATAAGTCATATTCTCCTGAATCTGAAGTGGTTCATAGTCAATAACGTGCGTCGGGTCGGGAATATATTTCCTCAGCATGGAAATATGAAATACATTATGCACTCCCGCAAGTGCCGGTGGAAGTGCTACTTTATAAGCCACTAGTCCAATCCGGTCAAGAATCTCAAATGGCCCAATATATCTTGGGCTCAACTTGCCCTTCTTTCCAAATCTCATAATTCCTTTCGTCGGTGCTATTCTCAAAAATACTTTGTCTCCAACCTCAAACTCCAATTGGCGGCGACGCTTGTCTGCATAACTCTTTTGTCGGCTTTGAGCTACTTTCATTTTTGCCCGAACGATATCTATCTTCTCTGTAGTCTGCTAAATAATCTCTGGTCCCAGAAGTTTCCTTTCACCTACTTCATCCCAATACAATGGAGATCTACACCTCCGACCATACAAAACCTCATAGGGTGCCATTCCAATGCTAGCCTGGAAACTATTATTATAAGCAAACTCGACCAACGGTAAATGGTGCATCCAAGTTCCCTTAAAATCCATCACACATGCCCTCAACATGTCCTCCAAGATTTGAATAGTTCTTTCTGACTGTCCATCTGTCTGAGGGTGAAATGCAGTACTGAAATTTAACTTAGTACCCATTGCTTCCTGTAAACTTCGCCAGAACTTGGAAGTGAAACGAGGGTCTCTATCCGACACAATGGATACCGGTACCCCATGCAACCTCACTATCTCCCGCACATACAACTCAGCTAGTTTGTCCAATTTATAAGAAACTTTAATAGGCACAAAATGAGCAGTTTTTGTTAAGCGATCCACGATCACCCATATAGCATATTGTCCGCTCAATGCCCTCGGTAGGCCCGTCACAAAGTCCATGGAGATATGCTCCCACTTCCACTCTGGGATCTGGAGTGGTTGTAATAATCCGGCTGGTCTCTGATGCTCCACCTTCACCTGTTGGCAAGTTAGGCATTGTTCCACAAATTTAGCAATTTCTCTTTTCATGCCATTCCACCAATAAGACTCTCTCAAGTCCCGATACATCTTGGTACTCCCTGGGTGAACTGTGTATAAGGAACGGTGTGCTTCTTCAAGAATTACTCTTTTCAGTTCTTCATTAGCTGGCACGCATAATCTACCTCTAAATCTTAAAACTCCATCCTCGGAAACGCTAAAGTCAGATCTGTCCCCGTTCCCAACTTCTTCCACTAGCTTCACTAACCCTAAATCCACCTTCTGAGCAGCTTTAATTCTATCTAATAAGGTTGGTTGAACTATCAAACTAGCCAAGAAGGTACTTGTATCACTAGTGATAACCTCAATACCGGCTCTTTCTAGATCCATTAACAACCTATGTTGTGTGGTAAGAGCTGCAACTGCTGGTCCCACCGACTTCCTACTTAAGGCGTCGGCTACAACATTAGCTTTGCCTGGGTGATAATTGATGGTGCAGTCATAATCCTTGATCAACTCAAGCCATCTCCTCTGCCTCATATTTAATTCTTTTTGGGTGAAGAAATATTTCAAACTCTTGTGATCTGTATAAATCTCACACTTTTCCCCATACAGATAGTGTCTCCAAATCTTAAGTGTAAAAATGACTGCTGCAAGCTCCAGATCATGCGTGGGATAATTCTGCTCGTACGCTTTCAGTTGGCGTGAGGCGTATGCAATAACCTTCCCATGTTGCATCAGTACGCACCCCAAACCAAGCCTTGACGCGTTGCTATAAACTACAAATCCCCCTCTAGCCGTGGGAACTGCTAATACCGGAGCCGTCACTAATCTCCGTTTCAACTCCTGAAAGCTTTCTTCACACTTTGTTGTCCATTCAAACTTATTATTTTTCTTGGTGAGTGCTGTGAGAGGAACTGCTATCTTGGCGAAACTGTCAATGAATCGATGGTAATGACCCGCCAATCCCAAGAAACTTCTAACCTCATGCACATTCTTCGGCGTCGGCCAATTAACCACTGCTTCCACTCTTCCCGGGTCCACTGAAATGCCATCTTTCGAAACCACATGCCCCAGAAATGCGATTGAATCAAGCCAAAATTCACACTTCTTCAATTTAGCAAACAACTTTTTATCTCTGAGTGTCCCAAGTACCAGCCTCAAATGTTCCTCATGCTCGGATTTGCCTTTGGAGTATACCAATATATCATCAATAAAAACAACCACAAACTTATCCAAAAATTCATGGAACACTCTGTTCATCAAATCCATAAATACTGCTGGGGCATTAGTCAGGCCAAAAGGCATGACCAAAAACTCATAATGGCCATAACGAGTCCTAAACGCCGTCTTAGCAACGTCCTCTGCTCTGATCTTCAATTGATGGTAACCTGATCGAAGATCAATCTTTGAAAATACCTGAGCGCCCTGGAGCTGATCAAACTGATCATCTATACGGGGTAGCGGGTACTTATTCTTTATGGTCACACGATTAAGTTCCCTGTAGTCAATACACATCCTCATCGATCCATCCTTCTTCTTCACAAAGAGGACTGGAGCTCCCCAAGGTGATACACTGGGCCTGATAAAACCCTTATCCAACAGGTCTTACAATTGTTCCTTGAGTTCCACTAACTCCGACGGTGCCATTTGATATGGTGCTTTTGAAATGGGTGCCGTGCCTGGAGCTAGTTCGATAGTAAACTCCACTTCCCGCTCAGGCGGGAGTCCAGGTAAATCTTCTGGGAAAACCTCTGGATATTCTCTCACCACAGGTATCTGCTCTAACTTCAACTCCTCTTTTGGTACTTCTACCACGCAGGTTAAGAATCCCTGACAACCATCTCGTAACAATTTCCCAACTTGAACTGCAGATATGATGGGTGGATGCATCCTCACTTTTGAACCTGAGAATCGAAATTCACTTTCTTTTGGGGGCCTAAATATCACTTCCTTTTTAAAACAGTCTATGCTGGCGTGGTAGCAAGCCAGCCAATCCATACCCAAGATTACATCAAACCCAAACATGTTAAACACTATCAAATCTGCTGGCATCAATCTTCCCTCAATTGATAAAGGACACCCAGGTAGAAACTTGTCACAGACTACCGAATTTCCTGTTGGGGTCGCAACCGCTAGCTTGGACTTTAACTCTTCAGTTTCTAAGGTGCAAAATCGAGCATAGGTCATGGAAACAAACGAATGTGTCGCTCCCGAATCAAATAGTACAGTGGCATTATTAGAAAACAAAGCAAGAGTACCTGTGGGGTCATAATCAACATCATTCATGAACTAAAGTTTTTAAGTCTTAACCTTAATCCACAATTCAATATCTTACAAACATAACAAAGAAGTCATACCCGTGATCACATCATTCCTATCCTCAGCCTCTCCAGGTGTCAGAGCAAAAACCCTTGCAGGTGCAGTAGTACGCTGCATGTTGCCTCGCGCTGTCCCTTCTATTCTAGGTGGTGGTGGGGGCCTGCTGTTATCCAATCGTAGAGGACAGTCCCTGAGATAATGGCCCGATCTGCCACAACGGTAGCATAGTCCTGCTTCCTTCCTGCATACTCCAGTATGTACTCGGTTGCAAGTTCTACATTGATATGCTTGTTGGGTGCCCTGAACCATCCTTTTTCCCGAGCTACTACCTTCATTTCTCTTTTTCCACGCTCCTTGGTCCATACCAGAATGAGGCCCCGAAGAAATAGCCCTCTTCTTCTGATCGTGCAATGCAGCACTCCTTTGAAGGCTTCGCTCAAAAACTGTGGCCTTATCTACCAATTCTGAGAAATTTTGAATCTGGAAGCCCACTACTCGTTCATAAAGTTTTTCATTTAGCCCTTGTTCGAATTTACGCGCTTTCTTTTCTTCGTCAGGAATCAGATACGCAGCAAAACGGGATAATTCAATGAATCTAGTTGCATATAGGTGCACCGTCATGGATCCCTGCACCAGAGTGGCAAATTCCATTGCCTTGTCCTCTCGAGCCGAGCTTGGGAAAAATCGCTCAAGAAAAATTTGCTTAAAATGTGGCCAATTGACTATTTCTGTTCCTCCTGCTTCTCGGATAGTTCCTTCTGATATCCACCATCTTTTTGCCTCGCCGGTCAGTTTGAAAGTTGCATATGCCACCTTTTGTTCATCTGTGCAAGTTAACACTCGCAATATCTCTTCAGTATCTTGCACCCAATCTTCAGCTAAGGTGGGTTCGCCTTTGCCATCAAATGAAGGGGATGCATCCGATTGAACTGTTCTATGTTACCACCTCCTTCATTAGAGTTGCGTTGGCGACCTACGGGATTTTGCGCGAGATCGTCTATTAACTGATGAGCTGCTGCTCGTAGTACTTCAGAAGCACTCGGGTTTGCTCCCCTTTCGTTCTCGTTCACGTTCAAGTCCGACATACTTCGTTCTCGACGACGAGGTGGCATCCTGCAATAAAGAGAAAAGAAGTACGCGCAACAGTAGTAATGATTAGACTCCAAGGTCTAAAACTTTAACGCCATCAAATCTATTTAATAAAAGTCTCCAAAATCAAACCAAACCACAAACAACATGAATTCCACTCATAGACCTACAAAATCCTACACATCAAAGTCATTCCTAAAGTTTGTAAAATTTAATACCTTGAATACCTATGATATTCTTCCTCATAGCCCACTCCACTATCACCTCCAATCTGAAAATGATTTCTTAAAGCCTATCTATACTCCATGATCTTACACTCTATAGTCTGCAGAACCTCAAACCTGGCTCTGATACCAACTGTAACGCCCCGTACTCGAGGGTCCGGAGAGTTAACTCATGTCACTAACAAACCTGTCTCTCCAAGCACTTAAAACTCCAAGGACTTCATGTTTAGCACACAATTCATATCTTTCCAAATAACCATAATAAAACTCCATAAGTTATCATTACAAAACATAAACCAAAAGGGGTCCACAATCTCCCAATAACCTCAAAAATATAACAATACATCTTTAGGTCTCAATAGGTCCAAACAACGTAAAGTACTTCAAATACTCTAGTTAAATCCATCTACTAACAATGGTGCTCTAAAGTACCAAATCCTTCCATCCATATCTAGCCAGCTTCAATTCTATTCCTGACCCCCAGCTAGGAAATCAATATCATCTGAAAATATATGAAGATAAGGGGGGTGAGTTATCAACAACTCAGTAAGCAGAGAACATATACTAGCATGTAAACATGAGCCTTTTCAGAAAGTTCAATATGCAGAAACAACATTTTATTTTTATATGCTGATCTCATAAACGTGTTATCAGAAAATCAGAGCAACTTTTCAAGCATTTCGTACTCAAGTCAACAATTCAAATTTGAGGATCCATTTCATATTAAAAAAAAACACTTTGGCATAACATAACTGAACATCTCCATCTTATCATGTCATATCATATACCATGTTTAACCCCCGTGGTAGGGTTGTGCTATCCCCGGTGGCCAAACCAGGCAGTATCATATGGTGAACTTCCCCTTTTTCAATTTTGGAGCCCCGAGTGTGCACACAGGAAAGAACACGTAAAAAGACCACTTTGCTTCCAAAGTGGGTGCACTCATATCATATCATGGTGGTACCAACCATATCACGTGAACAGTATCATCATATCAGAACCATATTCAAAACAGATAAGTATGCCAAAGTTTTATTATATCCATATCATATCAAAACACGTGGGAAACATATCCATATCATTTCTATTTGATAAAAAACAGATCCATATCATTTCATATCACATGCATAAAAATTTCATTGATATCATATTCGCTCTTTTGCATATTTCAGAAACATGTCAAATATTGCTCATGTCTACACATTTCATGTCAAAAATATTTCTTTTCTCTTTCATATGTATCTCATGAGGGAATACAAAACATATACTAAGGTTGTTTTTCACTTTTTTCTTTTAAAACAACATGCACATTTTTTTACAAACCAACCTCAGTTCATTTCTTTTTTTGCAAATCCAGCATAGGAACCCCGTTTACCTGGACTTTTCAGCTTTTCAAAATTTCCTCAATAATGTCGAACCAAAATTAATCGTCACCTATAAGATAATCACGTAAATTTCCATAAGTCTCCGATCAATCTCGTATTTTGATATTCAAGCCTACAACTTATAAAATAGTCCACTTTTAATTCCTCAATTTCACAATTCTCATCATTCTCAGCATCACTTTCTAAACTCATCAATATCCGACTTCGACTAAACATTTAATTCTAACTTATTTACGAATGAGATCTTACTATAATTTATAATACAAAGTAACATAACTATAATAAATTCATTATCCTTAGAAATTCATAATTTTATTTAAATAATAATAATAATTCAAAGATATTCTTTTAAAAGGATACGTTAAAATATTCTTTTTAAGTGTTACTTATCAGTCTACTTATTAACCATTCCAATAAAATATAAGCCCCTAAAAAAAATACCCATTTAACAAAATAAATTCATGCGTCTACGCCTAAATAAAACACATTTTACAATCCACGTATTATACTCATGATTTCAAATCCGAATTACATAACATAACTTAATTAAGCTAACACCCCAACACTAACTTTGGAGGCGCACTATAAGAGAACAGAAAATAAAATAAAATAAAACAAAACAATATTATTTCCTACTATTAATTTAATATAATTTTACATATACATCCGTATATATATATACATATATATATTTACACCAAAAAATCCGTATATATATATATATATACACATATAAATATATATTTACACCAGAAGAAAACAAATAAGTTCACGTATACATTCATGCATATATATATACGTAAGTACACAAAAAAAAATTCACTTCACACGGTGCGGCGGAAGCACTTACGGAGGGTGGGGGAAAGCACGGCGGTGTGGGGCTGGCTACGGGGGATGAGGGTGGTGCTTGGTCACTAGCTGCGAGAGCAAGAGAAAGAAATGGGAGAGAGAGACACACGGTGAGAGGACGGGGAGAGACTGAGAGAAGAGGAACACCAACCGAAAAAAAAATGGCGTGAGCTTACCGAGGCTAGAGGCGGCGTGCGGTGGTCTGGGATGATAGGAGGTCTTCGCCGGTAGTTTCTGTGGAGGCACAGCACGGTGGAGTTCACGATGGAGGGAGATCGCAGCGGCTTGGACGATGCTCTGTTTTTTACAACAAAAACAGAGTATTTCGGGGCTTGAAACCGGGGCTATGTGCGTTGGGCGGCAGAACTGTGAGACTGAGGTGGCGTGCGGCTGGGGTGATGGACTCCGAACGACCTAGATACTGGCGTGGTTTCGCTTGGTGAGGTGGAGTTGTTGCATGGAAGTGGCTCTGCGGGTGGCCGATTGATGTTGCAGACCGAGGCTTTGGTTTGGTGTTTTGCAGAGAAACCGTGGTCTTCTGTGAAGAGGGAACCGAGCGGCACTTAGTCTAGGGTTGTAGTTGCTTCATATATATATATAAACCAAAATAGAAAGTAGATCAAACCTAAATAAAAGGGAAGAAAAACATGCACGAAAATGGAAACGAACCGTGCGATGCGTGGCGTGGCGTGAACCCGTGAAACAATTTCTGAAAATGTGAACCCCGTGCATGGGTCCAGAAATGCTGGGTCTTACATTAAGCCACTTCCATTAGCAACCAACCACTCAAGTATACTCTCTTACACCCTTATCCAGTCCCTTACACCTTGGTACTTGCATTTGACCAAGAAAATCGGCTATGGACTAAAACCCTAACGGAAAGCTTCTTTAAACACCAAATGGAATGCATTCGGTTACACCCTTGTTAGTCTAGCAGAAACCCTTAGTTCCCCTAAGATTCTCGCACAAGCTTTCCCCCACTTACAAGACCATATCATGGCTGGCTTTCCACCTCATTTTCAGCCACAAATAGTACCAATTATGGAAGCTCAAGCAAGCAACATCACTACTAAAATACACCTCATTCGGCTGCATGGATGCAGCCCACATTCCCGCAGATTTCCCTTCTCATTTTTGCAAGCAACCCTCACCTCTTGTGTCACAAACTTCAACCACCCAAGGTCAGCCCTTGTACCCCCCATGCCAGCCACTCATTTCCTCCCACACTTGCATAATCTTCCTTTTCTTCCAAGAGAGAAACCGAGGGAGCTAGAGGAGAGAAAATTCTGCAACCCACTTTTCTTGAGTTATGGCTTTTGTACGTTATTGATTCTATCTCAAATCTCTTATATTTTGTTAAGTTTTAAGTCTTGAATGCTTGGTAGAGTGTTGGTAAAATCTTATTGGAGGTTGATGGTTGACTGTTGGAGTTTGATGATGGAATTGCTCAGTTTGGATGTTGTTGAACCTTGGAAGTTTTGTGATGTTTTCATAAAACGTTTTGTGAATCTCAGTTCCATGATGTGTTTCCAAGATTTTTTTGTGTAAGTTGAAGTTTGATGTAGAGCATATTAGGTTTTAATAAAATGGTTTTACATGATCTACTAAGTGTTAGAAACCGAATCATCCAAATGAGTTTTTGTTTGTTTATTTTGTCATTTTAGCCTTATGATCTTGATTCTATGGTTTTGATTTTTGAAAATCTTGTTCTTAAAGCTTTGATCTATGGATTAGGTTGAGCTTTATGACTTAGATCTTGTTAATTTTTTGGCAAACATGAAAAGAATATGTTTTTATGCCAGGTTTAGAGGCTCTCAAATGTAGTAATGTTTTGGTGTGATTATTTGCTATGACTTGTTGGATTCGATGCTTAGAACAAGTTAGAAGTTGAATGTGAGGTATATGGGTGTATGGTTTTAGATTTCATGCATGTAAATCAAGGTTTAGTCTCATTGTTTAAGTGAAAAGCATGCTAAGTTTCAAATTTTATGTTTTTCGTGCAAATCCATTTTCATTTGTTGAGTAATGTGATGTGATTTTTGTTGCTTGTCAAGCATGCCACCCACTAGGTTTGAGTGATGAACATGTTAGAAGTTAGATTTGTGGAGTTCTTGGAATTGGAATGCAAGTGATAGACCAAAAACACAAAGAGTAGGTTAGATTTGACTTAATCTTGATGTTTTGAGTGATTGTTTGAAGTTGTGAATTTATGATTTTGTGTAATGCTTGATCAAGTGTCTTGGCATGATTTTAGACTAGGGGTTTGATGTTATGCCCCAGATTCCGCTTGGGATTTGACAGACTCTAAAGTATCAAGACATGCAACACAAGGTTACCTAACCCCATTCATGATAGATAAAGATGCAATGTATCTAGCATGCATCTAGTAATATGTAATATTCACAGCATATAATTTTTTTTCTTGAGCAATACTATATACTAGATGTAATATATCCCAAAATAACATAAGCTTACTTCAAAATCATATGATAGCAGACATCCAAAAGTTACATTGCTTGTCCAAAATGTTTGTAACGACATGAGTACTGGAGACAACGCTCATTAAATACAATAATAAAAAGAACATAACTACTAAGTTAGCTTGATGAGTTGCTCTTGCAACTCAGTTAAGATAGTCATTATCCTATCTAAAAATTGGAGTTCTAAAGTGATAAGCTCCTTGTTGTCGCGTCGTCGTCTAATCGACCTCCTCTAGGTGATCTTCTGTTAGCTTTCCAGGTCCTCATGCTTGACTTATCATTCTGGGGGGATGGTAGTTGGGACAACCACATGAGAATCTCAGCGAATTAACAACCAACTTAAACTAGCAGTATACAGTTGCATGCATGACAGTAAAAAGACATAAATACTTACATGACATAAATTGAAAAATAGCTTGATATATGCTGACACAAGTTGAAAACTGACATGAACTGAACTGACATTGATTGAAAGCTAACGTGATCTGAAAATTGAACGTGAATTGAAAGGACAAGTACCGAACATGAAATTGACCTAAACTGAACATGATCTTGGAATCTTGTTCAACAATAAGCTGGTTGATTAAACATGACATATGCTTGACTGAAAATATGGACATGGCATGCCTTGATTGAACTGAATTTAATATGAACTGAAATAGACTTGAATGTGACATGAACTGAACGTGAACTGAAAATGCTTGACATGAACTGAACTGACATGAATGTGACATGGACTAAACGTGAGCTAAAAATACTTGAGATGAGTTGAACTGACATGAACATGAAATGCCCTTACAACCAAAATGATTTAACAAAATATTTTGTCAGAAATCGGTGAACAATCAAAATGATTCCTCCCAACGTATTTCATTCGAGATACTCAGAAAATTAGAATGATTACGTCATGAGTATTTTAATGGAGACAACCTAACAATCATAATGATTACACATGAAATACCTTGTAATAGTTTGAATGGAAATACTTTGACAATTAGAATAATTACACCATGAGCATTTTAGTAGAGGTACTCTAACAATCGGAGTTATTATGCCAAAAGTATCTTGCGTGAATTATCAATGGAGATACTCAGACAACCATAGTGATTATGCCACTAGTACCCCATGCATGGCTAATAGGAAAAATATTTCTTGATGGACTTGTATGACTCATGATTTGGCGTAACATGACATGACATGTTTGTGTGACTAATAGCATGGCATAACATGGCGTGTAATAGATAAACATATACTAAAAATGATCATGGCATGGCATAACATGATATGTAACAGATAAGTATGTACTTGAAATGAAAACTTGGCATGACATAACATAATATGTATATAAGCATAACAAACATGAATGATGGTTTCTTACCACTATACATACACAAGCATCCTGGAAGTAAGTTAGAGTCCAACTTACAGTGACTAAAGTGTAACATACGTAAAAGATATGAAAGAGCATGGACTGAAATGAGATAATTCTAAGGGTTAGAATATCCCTCTACATGTGGCAAAATTACCATTTTATCCCTCTACATGTGGGAAATGACAATTTTACTCTAAATTAAGGGTTTTGCATACTAACTCCAAATTCTATGAATTTTGTCCTAGAAAAATTATATGCATAAGCCACTATTCACTATCTCACACCCCACAACCTATGGAAAAAAAAAAAAGCTATAGGTGTGAGGTGTGAAAGTGAATAGTGGCCGATGCATATAATTCCTCTTTTGTCCTAATACCAAATATGAAATTAGAAAAACTTAAAACAATACCCAACCATATATGTTTTTATAAACCTAGTAATGGCTAAAACATACTTAATGCAAATGTCTTGATTTTTGTAGCAATTCTTTCAAACTTCAAATCACATATTCAAGCCGATTTATGCAACATCTAAAGATCATATCCTATGTTTTAAAAATATAGTAAGAACACAAAATATACATTTCACAAAAAGCATAAACTTCTCATGCTAAAAATGTTAACACATCCAATCTCAAACAACTCTTTGATGCACTTGGACTATTTCCTTTCCAATAAACTTCAAAGATTTCAAAAGTCTATAAACTCAATCTTAACATGTTTATAAATCTGACCTAATAGATAAACATGACTTGAACATCAACCAAGAACCCAAAATCAACATTTAAACTACTTAGCATGCTCATATGGTCTAAAACGGGTACCATGTGTTCTTGACTTAGAACACACACTCCAAATCCAAAATATTAAACAATTAAACCTCAAAGAAAAAAAATACATGATGTTAATCAAGTTATAAAAATGATCCTATCATAAAACCTAAAAATCATATGGTAGATTTTTCATAAGAAACTCAAGCAACCCGAAAGCTTCAACATCTAGCCATATTCAAACCTTTTCATGCAAAACATGCTTCCAACACTTAATCAAACCAAGTCCCTTAAAACAAAAACTCTTAAAATCTAAATGAAAGTCTTAAGAAAATCATATAAGAATTTCATGGCCATTGGAATAGGTTTTAAGAACCAACCATCACCAACATCTCAAAACAGAAATTGTTTTGTATGCTCCAAATTCAACTCCAAAGAAAATATTTATAACTCCTTAATAAAAATGCTAACATGCTTTTAATCAACTCATAACATGTATAAAAATGTGTTAGAATTTCATCATATCAATATCAAGTCCTAAATTTAACAAAAAGTTCATCAAAACATCAAGATCTCCCAACATCATCCAATCGTGGCCTACTATGATCTCTGGGTGTTCAAACTCACACTTAACCAACCAAAACTCCACAAAAAAATACATCAATGTAAACTTTACACAAGGAGGAACAATTTATATGAAGTAAGTTTTGTGAGAATATACCTATGAAGGCTTCAAAATATTCAAGCAAAATCGGCTAGAAACACTACCAGAAACCTCCTCTCAAGTTCTCTCCAAGAAAGTGAAATGAAATTGAAAAAAAAATGGAGCTGGAATGGAAGAATTACATAAGACTTGAGGCTTAGAGCAGATGTGATAGACAAAACCATGCGTAAAACCTTGGGCAACAGCCCATGGTATTTAGCCTTGGAAGCTGCTGAGTGATGTGGGTGGTTGTTTGACCTCCCATCAGCTACTATTTGGGCTGACAAGGACAATGAAAATGAAATTACACCTAGGGCAATGGCGGAAGTTCCCTCAAGAGGCCATGCTTGGTTGGTGCTTTTCGGTTGGCCCTAATGGGCCCAAACCGATTAGGGCTCATTTAGGGTTTAAAGAGGGTTTGGTTTGGGATTTCGGTTTCTAAGAAGCCCAAATCTAAATTTTCTTTGCCCAATGAATTTGCCAAGATATAAAAGAATAAAATATGGTTTAATTACATGAATTTGAGTGGTTAATAGCATGTGAAAATAATTTAATCAAGTGAGTAATCACTAAGCTAAAATCAGCCAAAAATAGGGTCTAGGAAACCGTTTAGGGTTTCGGTTTCCACCAACATCTTGGGGTTTCAATTTGATCTCAATGGTTTGGGATTTCACTAGGGTTGAAACTCTCTTTGGTTGGAATAACATTTGGCTTAGGTGGCATGATCACAATGCTTGATTTTCGTTCCTTTCCTTCACATTCTCATCTCATGATTCCTCTTAGTGTCAAGTGTCTTATATTTATTCACCAAGTATGGCAAAGTTATTGCAAAAATTTGGACAATCCACACTGTGATTTGAAAATCGTCTAGACTGGGTGCCACATAGCATTATCACAAATGTTACTATTCACTTCAAAAATGGCAAAAATAAACATTACACCATAAAATCTTAGATATTTATACGAACCTAGTGGTGCAATTCGTTTTACAAAATTTGACACCTAAATGCCTCAAAGAAACCAAAAAGCGTTTTCGAACAGTTATCATCCAAAAAAATGAAAATTGTATTATTGCGCCGAAAAATTTAAATAATCATTTACAACTAATGACGCAAACCGTTTCTCAATATCATACTCTTAAGTACCTCAAATAAATAAAACATAATTTCTAACACCATAGTGGGTAAAAAACTGACTAAGCTGACAGACTAAAACCTAGCGATAGTTGGATTCGTGAAACCTTTTTGGCATTTTCACGATGTTTCTAAAGTCTAAAAAAATTGATCCACTGAATCTCTGGCGGGCTGTTACATTTGATATTGAAGAGTTGTTAATTTTGGATTAAGCATGTTAGTGTGATAAATGGCAAAGTATAGTGAGCAAAA
The DNA here is from genome assembly GCA_022457165.1 of Juglans mandshurica. Classification (NCBI taxonomy): domain Eukaryota; kingdom Viridiplantae; phylum Streptophyta; class Magnoliopsida; order Fagales; family Juglandaceae; genus Juglans; species Juglans mandshurica. The sequence goes on from CM039634.1 coordinate 13,037,414, forward strand.
ACATGTTTTTTGTTGGCCTAGAGGTATTCTTATAGTAGGGATTAGTTTTTTAAATTCTAAACCCATATTTGGACTTAGGATAAAATTTACATGAGGTATATAAAGTTTGGCATGTTTTGGGGTCCATTTGCAGTTTCTTTAAATTTAGGAGCTAATTTGCAATATCCCAAAAGTTAAGGGGTAATTTTGCAAATTAAGCCTAAAGTTAGCAAGTTCTATTTTTATATGGATTAAGTGAGAAACTCTTACCCTATAAAGTATTTCATTTAAGCCTACGTTACGCTTATGTTACACACGACATTATGTAAGTTAGCTTTTAAATTTCTATAGTATTTTTTATGTATATAAGGTGGTAAGTTACATGAATTATATTCATGCTTTATTTATGCCTACTTAGTTATTTTATAATATGTCGTGCCATATCATATTATTCTGCTACATGATTATCGATTACATGATTATCAATTACATGCCATAAACCTACAAGCATGCCACAAAACTATTTCTAAGTCATGAATGAGTCATTTTATTTTATCATGACCCCAAGTGCTAGGATGAGAAATTATCTTAGTGGAACTCCCCTATCCACTCTAAAGTGTTTAAAATGGAGTGAAATCCCCTGAGTTGACAAAGTATAGTCTACAGGTTTCAAATGAAACGTAAGTAACTGCTTTTTAGAGCAAATTCAAGCACCAAATACAGGTGGGTACCAAAACATGCTACAAGTACAAGTTATAAATTTACCAATGTGTAAAGCCTTCAGGAATGACACACTCACAACTGGTGCAAGGACTTGTAATGTGATGTGGTACCGGCAGGAGCACACGGTCTATGGGGAGCCATGGAGCATCCATTATCACTTAATCAAACATGTATATGTATGAATGTCTCATGTTTACACAAGCAAGGATGTCATGTTTATGTCAAGTTATTATGTTTCTAAGTTAGTTCATGCATAAGAAAGATCGTGTTCATTAAGGATACATGTAACGTTACTGTGATTTATAAATCTCAACATGGTAGTCTCACTACTATTCTTCTAAGAATGGTAGACGATGTATCAAAAATCGGAGAACCCGAGCACCCCCGGCCCGCAGGAGCATGCCAAATAGGCCATGGAGGAGCCACGTGAAGCTCGTGGAGTTGATCCTCCAACTTTTGGATTTTTTTTTTAGAATTGATAGCTGAGCTGTGTGAGCAACTTGGTGTTTAGTTTAGTTTTATATTATGTCTGTAACTATAAAGATCTACTCCAGTACTACATTGTTTTTATTACAGATTTGTTGGATGGATGATATGTCCTTTGATATGTGAATATTAATGGAAAGTGTTCATGTTTTGGGATTAGCATTTAGGTACAATGTCCATTGCTAAAAGAAAAGTTATCCGTTGCGATTACTGCATATTATTAGAAGCATGATAGGTGTATTGTATTCTTAACAGTTATGGACGAAGGTATATGACCTTGTGTTGCATGTCCCAAAACTTGAATCTCCATCAAATCCCAAGCGGAGTTTGGGGGCATCACAAATCTAATATTTGCATATTTATCATGGCTGACTTCATCCTAGATTATTTGTCGAACAAGAATCATTGTAAAATGGTTTTGGAAGCACTTAAAACACTTCGAAGAGAATCCTAGCTACTAGCTGCGAAATTAAAATAATAATAATAATAATAACTTGTTTATGCCATAGAAATCCAAAGAACTTATAAAATTAGTTAATTAATACAAACCAAAACCAATTTATGAAATCTTAACAAAAATCAAGTTGAATAAATGTTATGATGGATGCCGGGGAATAAATCTAATCACTACAAGAGATTGTGTTTTTTGAGACAAAAAATTGTGTCTAACAAAATCCAAATTTTGTCCCAAATTATATTTGGAGACAAAAAAATCTCGTCTCTATTTTGTCTCGAAAAAACCGTCTCAAAAACTTTTTGGAAATGAAAATCAAATTTCATCTCAAAAAATCATTTTTAAAGATGAAATTGGACGGATCCAGTCGAAACCATTTGAACGGATTTTGTTTTTTTTAGACGAACCGATTTCGTCTCAATACATTGTTTGAATGTAATATTTCTCCGTCTGAACCGAGACATCCATTCGAACAATATGAAATATTCATTCGAACTAATGACCATATTTGATCTTGTTCGAACGAGCGGAGTGTTCGAACAGATTTTATGCGTTCGAACTAATAAATTTTTCAAACGACTTGTGTTCGAACAAGAATTATGTATGTTCGAACAAATCTTATTTTCGGAAATTATATCCGTTCAAATGGGGTTTTGCATATTAATGTTATTCGAACAAATAATTTATTTTTCGAATGTCCGTATTTCTCGTTTCCAGTTCGAATGGGTTAGTTTTTGTTCGAATTGGTCAATTTTGGTTCGAATGGAATCACAAATGGTAATTTACCATTCGAACTGGTTATTTACCGTTCGAAATGTATTAATCATACAGATCAGAATTTAATTAAAAATATCATACTAATATTACACAAATTGTAATTCAAATATCAATTGTTCAAATGTTTTGAAACATCATAATATAAATGCAATTAAAGAAAAGATAAATTTTAAGACTATGGTAGTGGCATAGAGTTTTGAGACATCATTGACTGGAATTGTTTAAATAATTTTTGGTTATTCAACTGCATCCTCTCTTCTAATATTGCCTCCAAATTCGTTGCTTGATCTAATCGGGTCAGCAACTTTCTTTCCTTGGACCTCAATCATTCTATCTCAAGTGCTGCTTCCTCAAATTCCTTAGTCTTGTCGTCATTCGATCTAGCTCGATAATAGGATGATGATGATGAAGATGGTTTTATGCAACGTCCTAAGCCCCTCAAATATCCAGAATGTGATCCAAGAACTTGAGAAAGGATCTGAGCATTGTTGACAGATGATGCATCAGATGGATCCGCAGCAGTTTCCTTAAGAGATATCATCTTGTCCTATAAAAACAGAAACATTAAAGTTAGTATAAGTTACAAAAATATTATGTGACAATAGAATTAAAAAAACTTAAACTTACATAATTTGCCACTATTTCGGAACTGGCCCAAACACCATCATGTTTTTTATGTGTTTTAGCACATAATTGGGTCAGATCATAGCCAGTTGGACTTTCTTCTTTCTGTAAAAGGAAAATCTATATTAGAACTTAGATCATAAAAGTGTATTATTATATGTTAATATTTAACGGACACTAAAATAACTTACCATTTTGTTAGAAAAACGATGAAAAGATCGAGAACCTACATGATGGTTTATCTTTAAATTTGATCTATTTGCTTTGTTCACAGTACTCCGTTGCTAAAAACAAATATTAGTCTATATGTTTAATACATCTGTGATATACTATTAAAAAACGGTAGCAGCGATATTATCTGATAAGCAGGATTTTCAAACATATCACAAACCTTCTCCCATTCGTTTGGTGGAATTGCTTAGAATGGATTTTGACACGCCTCTATTGTAGTACTGAACTTCTTATAATGTGCATGGCATCGACCTTTGTACCTTCAAAATGCATTCGACATCAATTCCTCAACCGTTAATCAATCCTTTCTTTGGCCAAAATTAAGCTCAAACTCATCCTTTTGAAAATTATAAACAATTAGTATAAATACAAAGTAGCATGTTATATACTTAGTTGCTTGAGATGTAGCTTATTACCAAACAATGCTTTTTGATGTGGTCTTTCACATCTTGAGGAACTTTAGACCAAGAGGATGTAGCAATCAATGCATACGTGCGAGTAAGTGTACCAACATAAGAAGCAAGCCACGTTGCCGAATCTTCGGAGCCACCGGTGTGATCATCAAGAATATCAATCTTGATTTTACCCACTTTCCTTACTTCCTCTATGCAGACACCCCTCGTAGTGCATTTATCTCGACGCTTGCTTACAACAGATATATATACAATAACTAAAGCATAAATTTTTAATTAAATTATTTTATTTTATAAATATATTACTTAAATTGATCATAAAATATGATATTTAATTTGATAAAATACATTGTTCTAGGCTTGGTGATGTTGGCTTACTATTCATGACAAGTGAATCACACGGGGAGTCAGTAATGGATAGGGATGGCACACATGTTGCTTTGCGTTTGGGAGGTATATCTATTTGAAATTGTAACAAATTATTATTCAAACAAACGTTATAAATATTTATAAGAATAATACTTACAAAAATTCATGTTTGAAATTCATTCACTATCCATTTTGCTAGACCAGTCACCCTCATCCTCACTAGACACTTCAGTTGATTCATCTTCTTTCGATATTTCACCCTCAATTACTTCGGGTTGAACATCTTCTCTACCTAATAGGACCATATCATATTGGCTTAGACCAACAAATAGATTAATGCCCAATTCATTTTCTTGATATGATTCTTCATTTGTTGGACTATCAACTTCTTCATGTGGTTCGTCTACCTCTGGAATGTAATTATAACATTTATTAGTGCAAACTTCTCAACCACCCGCCATGGGTTTCTGTACTCCAGATCATCTAAATGAAAAACTTAATTCGCTTGGCAAGTGAGAATGAAAGGATCGTCCTCATACCATGTGCGAGATGTATTGACACTCACAAAATAATCATCGTTACGCACTCTCAACATAGGATTTGAGACATCCCACCAATTACATTTAAACAACCAGATCATATATCCCTCCACGTACTTTAACACTAGGTGGGGCTACTAAGCCGCCCAGTTTTTACCGTTGGGCGTGCCGCCCAATCTCTTTTTTTTTCTTTTCACATTTTTTTAATATATTTAAATATTTTTATAAAATAAAAAATATACCAATACATTTAACTTAAAATCACTTCCGTAATCACTAAATTAAAAAAATAAAAAAAAATAAAAATTTGACCAGTAGTCAACTAGGGCAGTCAAACAAAGTGGGCAAAGAAGCTTTTCCCTATTACCTTTGCTAATTCAGATTTTCTTCTTGTATTATTGTAAAGGGATTCTCTTGCATGGTTAGTTTTTTAGTTTGCCACCACAAATTGAATTACATGCATGGCGTTTAGTAGGATTTTGGGGGAAATTCTAAATTATTTTTAAAATAAATAGAATCAAAATTTGAAAACAGTAATAAAATATTTTTTTAAGAGTAAAGAAAAATGGGTAGGCAAGGATCTTGCCACCATAAGGCGGTATCCAAAGTGGCTAGATCCTAAGGGCGTGTTTGGATACTTATAATATTTAGAATACTTGTAAATAATAGTAAAGCACACTACAATAAATAGTGGCTTTTGGGACAAAAATTTTTCCTGCAAATATTATTTGGTAACAAATAATTACGTTTTGCCACCAAATTCACGTCGTCAGAAGATTCTCGCCGCAAATAACTCTATTGGACCATTTTATTTGTCACGAGTTACAATCTATGAAAATTAAAGACTTTTTTCCACAAAATTAAGCTCATCATAAAAAGTTTGCAGGTAATACTTTTTTACGATAACATATGCATTCATTAGTAACGTAATTGGTTGGTGACAAAAAATTTACAGCTCCCACAAATACTATTTGGTAGCAAATAATTACATTTTGCCACCAAATTCACGTTGTCAAAAAATTATTGCGACAAATAATTATATTAGACCAAATTTATTTGTCATGAGTTTTCATCTGTGAAAATTAAAGATTTTTTCACACAAAATTAAGCCAGCCCAGAAAAAATTTGTAGATAATAATTTTTTGCGGCGACATATTCATTTATTAGTAACGGTATTATTTGGTGACAAAAAATTTATAATTCCCGCGAATCCAATTTCGTTGCAAATAATTACAATTTGCCACCAAATTCATGTCGTCAGAAAAATCTTACCGCAAATAATTATATTAGATCATTTCCTATTTGTCACGAGTCACAATCCATGAAAGTTAAAGGCATTTTCCCACCAATTAAGATCATCAGAAAAAATTTGCACATTATATTTTTTTAACAATTCCTACGAATAGTATTTAGTAGCAAATAATTACGTTTTGCTACCAAATTCACGTCGTTAGAAAACTCTCACTGCAAATAATTATATTGGACAAAATCTTATTTGTCACGAGTTTTAATCTATGCAAATTAAAGATTTTTTTTAACAAAATTAAATCGTCAAAAACAGTTTGTGGATAAGATTTTTTTCAGTTCTGCTACTGGCAACCGGGGGTGGGGAACCCTCGGGGAATCGACTGCCATGTATTTAAAAAAAAAAGAGAAAAAAATTGACAGCAACGTAAGAAAAAGGGAGAAAATTTTTGTGGAAGGCGTCGTCTTCGTCTGATCCCAAATCTCATACCATATCTCTCTACCTCTCGCGAAGAAGAGAGACATTAAAAGATGGTAGCCATCAAAACCATTCAAACCTTTTTCACTGCAACCAAACATGGAATTTTCCACACAAAAAGACCCCTAGACACAAAGATTTATTTCCTATGCCTCAACAAGCCCAACGTTGATTCAAATGGAGAAAGACTGAAAACGAGGTCACAGAGTTTGAAGGCCAAATGGAGAAATACTGGAATGAAGGGATGTTCTTCAAGAACCTGAGGCAAATGACACCTGCAGAAAAATCAGAAGCAAAACAGGAAATGGAGAAGATATAAGAGGCTACTAAAGAGAACGCCGGATCAAAAACTAGGAGGAATATTTACCTCGCATTAATGGGGCTGATAGTCATTAGCATTGCAGATTCTTTCATGTCCTTTCTTCTAATTGGTGAAAGGTCACTATTCTTGGAGCAATTCTAGTGGCTTTGCTCTCTCTATTCATCTACGAGCAGAGGATTTTATCAGAAAAAGAAGATAAGTAGAAGGGAAAGACCGGTGAAGAAAAGAAGTGAATATCCTTGGTTATGTGAGGCCGAAATGCCCCATTTCATTTTCCACGAGGGCAACGGTTCCCCCGCGATTCCCCATTCCGATTGCCTATAACGTTTTTCTATTTTTTTACAATGACATATGCATTCAATAGTGACAAAATTAGTTGGTGAAAAAAATAAAAAATCTTGGATATTAACCCCTTCTTCTCTTTTCCCTCTCATTTATCTTTTCTCTCTCTCTCCTCCCTCCCTCTCTCTCACCCGACAACCCCACCTTCCCTCTCTTCTCATTCGGCCATAGCTACGTCGTCGCAGTGCAGCCATGCAGTCACCGGCATCAGCCTCCCCTCGCCGGCGTGAACCTCCCCTAGGCCCCACATTTTCGGCCTCCTCATTCCATCTCGAAACAACCCCTCCCTCACACGATCTGCTCTCCTTTTCAGCCCAGCGCCGCTACAGCCTCCCACCGTTGTCGACCACCACCACCTCGCCGGACCCCCCCCACCTTTGATCTGCCTTCCCGCACCCCTCCCTCCCTTTCCTCCTCACTGAATTGAGCCCCCTCCCTACACGAGTTCTATACCATCGCACAGCCCAGATCCGCCGTTAGCGGCTGCAGCACCACCTCCTCGAGGCTACCAGCCATCCACTGACACCCCCTGCTCCCCTATGGCCAGCCCGAGTCCCCTCTTCTCTCAGATCTGTGTATACCTCTCTCTCCCTCTCCTACGTATGTCACGGCCTCCACCACCCATTTTGGGTTCTGCTCGCCCTCCACCACCCATTTAATTTTTCTAGTTCTATCACACTCATTCTTTATTGTGTGGTGAATTGTGTAGATGGAATCTTTAGTCTGGATAAGAAATCTGTAGAACCATTACTACTTCAAAACAAGGTAAGCTTTTATGGCTTAATGAATTATTATCAGTTTGTTAATGTTGTCAAATGCATTTCATGCATATTTGATAAGCTATGCTATGTTGTAAATTGCATATTTGAAGAATGTGCTCTGATTGTGCTAGTTGAATATGTAAATACTATGGACGATTAGTTGAATATGATGACATGATGCTGTGTACATAGAAACAAACTTGCATGCTTTTTATTGTGATCAGATCTTAGTTACACTGTCCCTGGTAATGGAAGTAGATCTTTGCAGTACAGGTTTTAGGCTCAAATTGATCATAGCCGAGAAATGGGTAAAAGTCTAAAGTAAAGGTAATCACTTACAGTAAAGCAGCCCTCTTAAGCCTAATTTCTTATTGTGCTAGTTTTTCTTGTAATGATGTCTTGTGCTCTGATAATCGAGATTGGGATGGGAAAAATTCTACCGATTAAGTTGTGGCTTGGGTAGTTTTAATCATTGAAATTAATAGTTGATTGCTTATTTTTTTTCCCTCTGATTTGGTTTTAGATGCTAATTTGTGTATGTTTATGCCTTGTATATTAGTCCATATTTTATACTCCTACTTTTGATGTTGGACGGTCAATATCAATTGAACATCAATAAAGCTAGTTTGAAAGTTTTACACCTATTGTGATTAAGTTTTTTCAATTAAAATGGTCTTCTTTTTTTTTGTAAGGGTTGCACCAGTTGGTAGCTAGCAATCAAAGTGGGAATATGAGAGGGATCAAGATGGGCCAACTCGGGAATCAAAGTACTTCATTAATCTAATTTATGTTCAGAGTAGTTTTTTTCTTTTTCTTTTTTCAGTTTTATGTTGTCTCTTGTTTGTAAGCCTAGAGAAGTTTTATGTTGTCTCTTGTTTGTAAGCCTAGAGATTTCCACATATGTGTACTTAGTCAATGTGGTCAAATGCAATTGTAAATTTTTCTAGTTTTACTTTTCTACAATTATAAGCTTTTCTAATTTTACTTTGTGATTCTTTTGTTTTCAGCTTTACTTAAGTGCATAATATATTATTACAGACGTTAGTGTATTGGTAATATATTATTCACATTTTTTGTAATTTAGATATAAGGTTTTGATACTATTCTGCTAGTATTTTTTTTTTATTTCATAAAAGACTATTTCCGGTGAACATAACTCGCCGGAAATATTTGTTTGGTCCCAAATGCATATTTCCCGCGATTTCCATGGCAGCAGATAAGTATTTCTAACCCTAGTTAACCATGGTTGGCAAACTTTTTGCGATGAAAGTTTCCACTTCTGCGGGGAAAAGAATCCCAGGAAAAAGAGTATTTCTGAAAATTTCACTCGTAGCTTTAAGTACTTTAAGTTGCCGCGCATTTCTGAGAAGTCAGCTACGACTTGAAATGGCGAGAAAAAATTATTTTGGACAAAAATATAGACTAATTGCGACAAAATTGTGCAATTTTAGTTAAGATGTTTTATTGAGTTTTGGAAAATAAGAAAAAATTTTAAATAAAAATACTATAAAGTTAAAAAGTTGTTTGAATAGAATTTTTTTAATATAATTTTTGTTTTGAAATTTAAAAAATTTGTATTTTGTGTTTTGTTTGGAAAAGTTGCAATGATTAAGTAATGATTAGATGAAAAAATTAAAAATTTGTAATTGAAAACTTTTTGTGTTTGATTAATTTTTAAAAGAAAATATCTACGAATACTTGAGAATATCTAAAAATACTTGAGAATACTTTAGTATTCAAATGGACCCTAACGGCAATCGTGGATGGTAGTGCATGTTGTGGGGAGGAAAGAGCTCCCTTTAATACCCTATAGCTAGTTTTTAATATAAATTTCTAAAATGTATTTCAATTAACACAGAAATAACACTAAGCCTAAAACAACACAACACAAAGACAAGAACTAGTATAATGATCATAACCTAAATTTGCAAAATAACAAGCTGGAGGTATTAACATGTTTTTGTCGGCAAAAGGAGTTCTTATAGTAGGGATTAGTTTTTTAAAATTCTAAACTCATATTTGGACTTAAGATGAAATTTACATGAGGTATATAAATTTTCGTATGTGTAGGGGTCCATTTGCAATTTCCTTAAATTTAAGAGCTAATTTGCAATATCCCAAAATGTAAGGAGTAATTTTGTAAATTAAGCCCAAAGTTAGTAAGTTTTGTTTTTTTATGGATTAAGTGAGAAATTCTTACCATAGAAAGCCTCTCATTTAAGCCTACGCTACGCTTACATTACACATGACTTTCTGTAAGTTAGCTTCTATCTTTCTGTAGTATTTTTATGTATGTAAGGTTGTTAGTTGCATTAATTATATTCATGTTTTATTTATGCCTATTTAGTTATTTTATAATATGTCATGTCATGTCATGTTATTCTGCTACATGATTATCGGTTACTTGATTATCAGTTACAGTTCATAAATGCCATGTCATAAACCTACAAGCATGCCACGAAAATATTCTTAATTCATGCATGAGTCATTTTATTTTATCACGACCCCAAGTGCGAGGATGGAACTGCCCTATCCACTCTGAAGTGTTTAAAATGGAATGGAATCCCCTGAGTTGACAAAGTATAGTCAATAGATTTTGAATGAGACTTAAGTAACTACTTTTTAGGGCAAAGTCAGGCACAAAATATCGGTAGGTGCCAAAACATGCTACAAGTACAAGTTATGGATTTATCAATGGATAAAGCCTTCATGAATGACATACTCACAACTGGTGCAAGGACTGTAATGTGATGTGGTATTGACAGGAGCACATAGTTTATGGGGAGCCGTGGAGCGTCCACTATCATGTAATCAAACATGTATATGTATGAATGTCTTGTGTTTACACAAGCAAGCATGTCATGTTTATCTCAAGTTATTATGTTTCTAAGCTAATTCATGCCTAAGCAAGTTCATGTTCATCAAGGATACATGTAATGTTACTATTATGCATACTTATTTATATTATTGGTAGCTTAAGAGCTTTACTTGCTAAGATGTGGAAGTCTCACTTACTATTCTTCCCAGAATGGTAGACAATGTATCGGGAATCGGAGAACCCGTGCACCCCCTATTGGACTATGTCGAATAGGCCAATTAGGAAGAGCCTCGTGAAGCTAATCGACTTGATCCTCGAGCTTTTGAATTTTATTTTAGAATTGATAGCCGAGCTGCATGAGCAACTTGGTGTTTAGTTTAGTTTTATATTATGTTTGTAATTATGGAGATCTGCTCCAATACTACATTGTTTTGATTACAGACTTGATGGATGGATGATATGTCTTTTGATATATGAATATTAATGGAAAGTGTTCATGTTTTGGGATTAGCATTCTGGTACAATGTGTATTGCTAAAAAAAAAAGTTATTCGCTCCGATTACTGCATATTATTAGAAGCATGATAGGTGCATTGCATTCTTAACTGTCATGAACGAGAGTATGTGACCTTGTGTTGCATGTTCTAATGTTTAAACCTCCATCAAATCCCAAGTGGAGTTTGGAGGCTTCACAAATCTAGTATTTGCATATTACCAAGGTTGGCTTCATCATAGATTATTTGTCCAACAAGAATCATTGTAAAATGGATTCGGAAGCACTTAAAACTCTCCGAAGAAAATCCTAGCTACTAGCTGCGAAATTAAAAAAAAAATAGTAACTTATTTGTGCCATAGAAATCCGAAGAACTTATAAAAATAGTTAATTAATACAAACCAAAACCAATTTATGAACTCTTAACAAAAATCAAAATTCTATATAAGATTCTTTGTGTGGGTATAGAATATATACGTGGAGATTCTTAATATATATATATATATATATATATATATATATATAGTTGTCATCGAACTTAAAATAAATAATAATAATAATAATCTTTTCTTTAAATTTATTATGGGATTCTTATTTTGGCCGTTTGCCTGATACCATTCAATACTTGGACCAAATTATATAGTTCCTAGTTTACTAGCCGAAAAAAAAATAATAAAAAAAAGGTGCTTTGGTGTTAGTGGAAGAAGAGATTTGGATGGTATTCTGTCATATCATCGAGGAGTTGTCATATCATGAACTTAATCATTCATTTCCTGATGTATATGACTCATGGTGGCGTCTGGTCTAGTTATTAATGTAATTAGTGGTTGTGCCTGCCCGCGGACCACCGACGTGACAAAATGCCATGTTATCAATTCAGTTAATAATGTAATAAGTACTAAGTTGCATTAGCAGCGATTTTTTTAGTGACGATTATAAAATTGTTAGAAGAAAAGGCAGTTTTTTTTGTAATGACAGCAAATAAAAGAGGGGAAAAAGCAGCCGAATGAGAACGCAATTTTGTTTATTCAACAGATCTCTCACCATTTCGTTCTCTCATAGAATCCAACTTGCAGAAGACAGCCCCTTATCACAGGCCAATTTAACAAATAATTACAAGTACAATTATCTTCATATACTTCCAAAACAGGAAAAATAGTTCATTTCGCGTGGCAAATAAGAAAGGAAGAAAGCTTAACAAGCATCTATAAAAAGACAAGCATCTTACCGACAAACATCTTTGAAAAGACAACAATACAAAAGAAACCATAAAAAAAAAAAAAAAAGTAGAGAAACTCCTTCCATAATTTGGATTGACGAATCAGTAGTTACACATGGTGTCCCACACTCGCGATCGAATCAGTTGAATACCTAGGAAGGCGTTGCACCTGTCCATCGCATTAGGGTTAGGGTTGGGAACGAAAGTCCCATAGAGAGAGGGCAGGGGAGAGAGATCGAGCAAGGGAAAGAAATCAAGAAACACAAATATAAAACACACCGTTTGAAGAAGCTTTACCTACATTCCGACTAGTTTGTAAACGTACTATTTTATTTACTCCAAAACAGTGTATTTTCCTCCACGTAGGATGTCGTGGAGGAAAATACACGAGTTTATGCGTGTCAGCCTTGGACCATGCTTTCGTACTAATTCTTGAGTTATGTTAATTAAATGAGTTCATTGATTTTGTGCTATTTTAAAATTTTTATAGTATGCTAATTACTTGGTATAATTTAATTTAAAAGATAAATTTTAAAAATTAAATATTATCATTTAAATGATATAAATGATATGTTCTGCATGCCGACTTGAGAATAGAAAAACTTGTGTTCAATTTTGAGTCTACTCTTTCAGTATTATATATTGGGGTTAATTTTACTATTGATCTCTGATCTTCTTTGTCCCCTTATCTAAATGCTAAAGGTCGTGTAAATTCAGCATCATTGTTATTCAATACAATTTCTTATGCTATCATATTTATATAATTAATTATTTTAAGATTTTAATTATTTAATATACAAATAAGTGTTAACTAACTAGCTCGCTAGTCCAGTCTTGCGGCCTGCAGCTAGCTTGCTAGAAATTATTAATATAAAGTCTATTTACAATTTGAAAGTTTAGAAATTATTAAATTGTCATTCAAATTTGAAAGTTTCAAGTGAAAAGAGATCTGAAAATTCATATATACATATGGTAATAATTGGTCTAGAGTTGTTTATTTCTCTATTGAGATTTTGAGGCCATCAAATTCAGATAGTAACGCGTAAGAGGGTCTTTTTTCCTCATACCCATACATGCATCAAGTGATTTTAATGTACTTATTACAAGTAAAAAAAGATTCACACATCAAAGTACTTTTACATCATTCAGGTAAATTTTTTAAATAGCATTAAATACTTAATATCTTTTCTAGAGTCTCACTACAAGGTTTAACACTTTTACCAGCGATTATGTATCGCTGACTATACCCACAAAATCGCTGCCATACATCTAACCAAGCGATTTATAAGTCGCTGCAAATTTGCCGGTATTAAAGCTCCACTTTAATACATTTTTTACTTTAAATTTCAGATTACATGTCGCTCCACTTTAATACATTTTTTACTTTAAATTTCAGATTACATGTCCACAAGAATGATCGATGCAAAGATGATTGTGGAGTTATATCTGAACTTGACTTCTAAGAAATTATAATATAATAGATTATATATATAGAAAAAAACCTAGTCTACTACCCAAAAACAACTCATAAAAAAAAGGGAATAACACAGCTAGCAAATCTCTCATTCAAAGACATCAAAACACTTTAGCCTAGCTAGCTATATCTAGAATTTCCCAACCCCATTACAGCTTGCTTTCTCTAATAATTTGTGTTCTTCCTCCTCCATTGTATCACAAAGTGTCCCGCCCCTTGTCTCTGGCAAACATGCTGCAAACATCCCGCAACATCCTATTACCAACCCAAACACCCCAAAAGATGCTAAACTATCTTTCCTGCCGGCGGAGACAAGCATCGGACAGAACACGCCACCAAGCACGACTGCTTCTCTTGTCAACGACAAAGCAGAGTTCCGAACACATGTCGGAAACAGCTCTATTGTGTATAAGAACAGTATATTAACCACTGTACAGGCGCTGAAGAAGGACACTAACTCAAGTCCAATCTGCAATCTTGTCCACATCTTTCCCTTCAAAACACACATGATGCTGCAAACACCACTAAGGATCGTCAAAACTATAATTGAATTTTTCCTTTTCAATTTTCCTATGAAAAAGAAAGTGAACAACGCAGAGGGCAGCTCGGACAAGGCATTGAAAGTGACACCCAGATAGAGATTGAATGCCAAGTTTCCCAGACCTAGTGGCATGCCATAGTAAACAAGTCCGCCGCCAAAGCCTATCACCATAACCGCCGACAACCTTCGTAAAGCCCATTTTTTCTCCATCAAAATCTTAACAGTGGAGTAAAGATTGGAATTGCAAGTTTCTTGCTCAAAACACATTCCGGAAAAGTTCCAGTTTGAGCTGTCATGGTGAGTTGAAGCAATACTTTTCAATGTGGCCATGGCTTCTTCTTCACGTCCACTCACAAAAAGCCATCGGGGAGACTCACGAACAAAGAAGTGAACTAAGATAGAGTAAAATATCCCAGGGATGGAACTCCAGAGATAGAGAGATCTCCATGAAGAACCTCTGTTCATGTAAGCCATGGCTGGAAGGGATAAAAACCCTAATGCGAAACAAAAGAATCCCACGACCCCCACCTGGCCACGCCACCTTTTCCCCACAAGCTCAGTTGAAAGCACAAGCGCACAAGTACCGACTACAGAACGGAAAAACCCGCAAAGGAATCTTAAAGCGGAGTAAATCCATATATTTGTGGAGATGATCACTGTTAGCAGCGAAGATAGAGACATCATTAGACATGAGAGGAGGAGCATGTTTTTTCGACCGAGTGACGAGTCAGCGAGTGTGGCAAGAACGAGTCCACCCACTAGGCAACCCGTGAAGAAGGAAGATGCGGGCAGGCCAGGTACAAAGGAAGCGGCACACTCCAAGTTCCATTCTGAGAGGATTGAAGTGTCGGCGGGCAAATCCCAGGCCCATGAATTCGCGGGCAGATTGCAGATATTGGAAACCGAGTTGCATGACTCGTCCCCGAGCTGAGTACAGTGCCATGTTGGGTGTGCATCGGTGAAGACGCTGATGAATGTTTGCTGTGCATCGAAGAGCCATGCAATGGTTACAAGCACGGTTTGAAGGAATTGGGGCCACCCGAAATTCCCGATGACACTCTCGATGGTCGAATCAAGGGATGGTAGGTGTTTCACTAATGGTGGGGTATCGTCTGACTCACCCGAGTCGGCTAGGGAGAGAAGCGGATGAGTTGAATCAGCCATTGGGACCTTGAAATTTGATCTTGATCAGGCAGGAGAGCTGCAGGGAGAGCGAGCTGCGAACTCTGAAGGTTTTTATATTATATAGACTAATATTCTTAGAATTAGTCATGTTTCTGATCTATGTATCCTTTCAAGCATTTTGAGATAAGCTAGGCGTGGCTGGCCTATTTTGGATTGTTGTTGTCAAGCTATTTGATGGTTTTAGTTTTATAATTATCATTTGTGCCTTCTCTATCCACGAGTTTGAGTTGGACATATAAAACAAGAAAAAAAAAAAAAAGATAGAGAGAAAAAAAAAAAAAAAGGAAATCGGTGTCATGATAAACCAATGATAGGTACAGATCAAAACGAATCGTATCATGTACAAGTAATTTGATGGGTTTAGACAGGCGGAATTTTAATTGCTGGTGTATTTTATTATATTGCTGGTTTATAGTGCTCTTGTATATATATATAGCTAGCTAGCCTCTACTATTAATTTACTCTTTTGTTGAGTGGTATCTATTCATCATGTAAAAACTATTAATTTACTATATAAGTGATCTATATTACATGGAAATTACAAGAAAATAGGCGACACGGTTCACCATAAATAATTAATAGGCAAAATTGTGAGAATTAAACACTCGTTTGGATAGAGATGAAATAAGATGAGATGGTTTTAGATGTGTTGAATAAAATATTATTAAAATATTATTTTTTTAATATTATTATTATTTTAAAATTTGAGAAAGTTAAATTTTATATTATATTTTATGTGAAAATTTAAAAAACTTGTAAGGATGAGATGAGATAATCTCCGACTTTTCCCGATCATGAAGTCTCAGCAATTGTCTCATCTTAATTGACCATTACGGCGGGAAAGAAAAAAAATAGCATCACCATGAACAACTTATCTTTTTCGAAAGGAAAATGATAGAGTCACTGCTGGTGGCTCTCGTTGGGAGTCACCGCTGGTTCTATCATGTTTTTTTTTTTACAATTATTTTAATATATATATTTTTTTAACAATTTTAAATATTAAAAAAAATTTAAAAAAAATTATAATATTATTAAAAAATACTTCCTTAATCACGAAGTAAAAATATTATTAAAAAATACTTTCTTAATCATGAAGTAAAAAAATTATTTTTTTATTTTACTTCGTGATTAAGGAAGTATTTTTTAATATTTTTTTATTTCATAATTAAGGAAATGTTTTTTAATAATATTATAAATTTATTTTATTTTTTAAAATATTTAAAAGTATTAAAAAAACTTCTATAAAAAATAACTGTAGAAAAAAACACATTAAAATACATATGCTAGAGCCTTTTCGAAAAAATACATCGATCCCAATCTTTTGTTGTTGGACAACAGTGCAACAATTAAAATTCTACCAACTCAGCTTATGCACTATTCAAGTATATATGTTATTCAAAGCTTATTTCCACCATGATATAATATGCTTATAGAATTATATCTTGCATCTGAAAACCTTTGGCATGATTTTCATATGTCATTTAGTTTTAATGTCTTTTAGATTTAATTATATCTTGGGTTTAGTAAGATTTATGAAATTATTAGTTTGGTTTGTTATGACTACTAGGAGATTTTGGACTCATTAGTTTATTTTGTTGTAGTAATGACTTTGTGAAGTTTTCAGTGTGGTTATTTAGAATACTTGATATTGAGTTTTGCTAATAAGGTTTTGGAGTTTTATTTTAGTTGTGTTGGGAAACAAGTTCTTAAGAGGCAGATAGTAATTCTCCAGACCAACTAGGTTTGGGGCGTTACAATTAAGCTCTCGTTTGGATAGCGAGATGAGATGAGATAAGATGATTTTAAATGGATTGAATAAAATATTATTATAATATTATTTTTTTAATATTATTATTATTTTAAAATTTGTGAAAGTTGAATTATTTATTATATTTTATATAAAAATTTAATAAATTTGTAATGATGAGATAAAACCATCTCTTTTCCCGATCACGAAGTCGCGGCAATTTTCTCATCTTAATTGACCATTTACGGAGGGAAAGAAAAAATGGTATCACCATGAACAACTTATATTTTACGAAAAAATACATCGATCCCAATCTTTTGTTGTTGGACAACAGTGCAACACTTAAAATTCTACCAACTCAGCTTATGCACTATTCAAGTATATATGTTATTCAAAGCTTATTTCCACCATGATATGCTTATAGAAACATTAATTAGCAAAGAACAAAACCGACCTGATCTTTATCATTAATTCCCACAAAAAAAAAGGACAATTCAAAGAATAATGCAGAAACTGTCTGCCATTGGATTGGTTCAAACTAGCAAAACCTTGCATTGCATTGTTCTCTGTCATGTTCTGGCGAATACATATATAATCAATACTTATATTTAATAAAAAGAATTTGGCCAAGGCCGGCAGATACTGACTACAACTTTCTGTGTTGTACTGCATGCAATGGATCAGAATGGCTCATCCACATGCACTATCGACAATATTGTGTCTAAAGTAATTAATTAAGCTTTTCCCTTTCATCTTCAACGTACGTATGTGTGATCGAAAAAGCAACTCTACGTAGGAGCATGAGAGCTACCAGACCAAAACGTGCAGTTGACCGACTATGTAGCTTGAATTGGCAAGATGCATCTCCAATATTTTATTTCCAGGTTGGCGTATATTTTATTTCATCGTTAGTTGTTTCTTTTCCTTACGCTAGATCATTTTATTTCCTTGCTGATATTTTTTCTCTATTCAACCATTATTTCCTTTGATGTAAACGGTATATAACAAACCGTGGAACTTGTTGAAAGTTTTTATGAAAATTGTTATCAATAAAACATTGGTCTTCTCAATACCGTGAATTGAGAGAGGGTCCCTCTGCACCGTGACCAGAGGATATTGGCGCTTGTACATATCAATTGGTATCAGAGCCGTACGATTTCCCTTCTTGCTGCCCATGGCTGATCCCGCAAAGACAAATAAGGTTCACTTTGAACAACTCGAAGGAGCTGTTTTGGAATTGCGTCGAGGTATGCAAGCTATGCAGGAGACAAGCGTGACCACCCAAACTCTTCTTCAAGAGTTGGCCTCCCGCTCCTCTGTTCCGAATTCAGCTCATCGCCGTAAGGTTTCGAGTCGCCACTCACCCAAGGCTAGTCTTGTTAGACCCCCACGTCAAGCAGGCCCTAGAGAAGCCGCACATGTCCTAGTCATGATGGGGGAAGACACATTGGCTAGCCCTTAACCATGCCTTGGCTCGTGGGGGACCACCCACAGGGCGCCCAGCATGCGGGCTAGCGAGGTTAGTGGACGGCAGCCCGCGCGCACAGCCATGCGCGCGGCACAGGCCGCACGCGCAAGTCAGCCCGCGCGCCGCATGCCCACGCACATTCTAGTGCGCAGGCCCGTGCACACGCTAATGGGCCGCGTGGCCCTACGCACGCCCAAGTGCCGCACAGCCAACCCAACCAGCCCAGCCAGCGCGCGCGTGCATGCACAAGCCATCCTCCTGCTGCACGCCAGCGAGGTTAGTGGCATGCCCAAGGCATGCCATCCAGCGCACGACTCCAGCCCGTGCCTTGCAAAGCAGGCCAGTGGCATGCCCACTAGGCATGCCATCCAGCGCATGTCTCCAGCCCATGCCTTGCAGCCAGCGCCTAGGCCACCAGCCCAGGCCATGACCGCACCACCAGACCATGGCTCACCATCAGCAAGCCATGACCACACCACCGGACCATGGACCAGCCCGAGACCACCATGCACCATCCTAGCCCATCATGGGCCATGCATGCCACGGCTATACTTAGTCTATGACCACTATCTTATTGTTTATTTTATTTATTTAATTTCAAGGGACCTATTGGGAGTTTCCAAATTTTTTTGGTTATAAATAGAACATTATGTAATTGCCATAGAATCTTTTGGCAAAACTCTTAGTGAGAGACTACTTGTTGAGAGATCATTATTTCGGTGCTTTTGCACTTGGGCAATTTGCGTGAAATTCGTGAATCCCAAATTGATTTATCAATATATGAGGTTTATTCATTTCTTGTGCAATTCATGAATCAAGATTTGATTGTTTGTTTGATTGTTTAATTGTTCATTCAAGTGCATTAGTGTTCTACACTTTGTTCGTGAGTGATCATCATTGTTCTTGAGGTTCTTCATCTTTTTGCTCTTCCAATCCGTTTTACCCTAGATTTCGACCAACACAAGTGTTAGTCAACTTTCCATAAGTTGAGTGATTCCCTTGTGTTGCCCTAGCCGAAATTCCATCTAGCCAAGCAAGTCAAATTCGGCAATCACTTGCCTTATTTGGACTTGACCTAGCCGTCCACCATACTTACCATAAT
Source organism: Juglans mandshurica (assembly GCA_022457165.1). NCBI lineage: Eukaryota > Viridiplantae > Streptophyta > Magnoliopsida > Fagales > Juglandaceae > Juglans > Juglans mandshurica. Next base: position 13,057,203 of record CM039634.1, read on the forward strand.
TAGTGTTCCTACATTTTAGGAACCCTAATTGACCAACTCCCTACCATAACCGGCCATATCCACTCCCATTTTAATTCCAAGAATTTAGGAAACTTTCCTAAATTCAAACCACTATCCTATTTGGCTAACCCTAGCCGCCCAACACCCCACTCATCTTCCAAACCCTAGCCATCCATCCTACTTTCCGAAACCCTAAACACAAGACCTAAGTGGCGCCAACCCTAGCACACACTAGTGTCGTGCGCCTCTACCACCTTTCTAGCCATACACTTCCTTGATCAATTCTCATCATTCCATCACCCCTTCTAGCCTAAACACCTAACCTCACCATACCATATTGGCCATTTGACCACCATTGATCGTGAACCAAGCAAGAGAGGAACAAGGTTTCGGTCAACTCGAGACTACCATTGGGGTGGCGAACCTAGTGTTTAGGGACTTGACCGAGGTCCCTAACATTAATTGGTGCTTTCATTGAGAGGATTCTTGTTTGGTGAATTTTGAGAAGTTCTCACTTCTCCAAGAGGTAAACAACGTGTTAACTCAAACTTTGTGAATTGATTGGGGGAGACCCTCGTTGGATCCCATATATTTTGTTGTTTGTGAAATTGGAGTTTGGGGGTTGAGATAGAGGATGGAGTAGAGTTCTTGAAGGGATCGACCACTCTTGACAGTGGAGGATCCAAGGTTGGACTGTGTGTGTACAAGAGGGGTTGCCCACCCTTGAAGGTGGACAACTCAAGGTTGGACTTGGTGAACTATCCTACCGACCAAGAGAAGTGCACGTGCTGTCCAAGCTCCTTCAACCAGAATTTTTCAGTTTGCAAGCACTTCCAAGAGACTAGTTTGCAAGCACCATGACCACAAGCCATCAAGAGACCGAAGGGCTCAATAGTTCCAACCGGGAACGTATTGAGAAGCTTGAGGAGCAAAGTACAAGAGTCTTGGACATTTTAAGTGAGGTCAATACTAATATGGCCGAACTTAGGATGGCCTTGAATGTCACCACCCGTGACAATGAAGAACATAGAAGAACCATGGAAGCTTTGAGGAGAGAAACCCACGAGAATGTTGAAAGAATAAAAAGAAGAATTGTTGAAGGTCAAGCTCCACGACATGAGGTGAATGGATAAAGGCATGATGCTTTTGTAGATGGAGTAGAGACAAGTGTGACCGAATCTATGCATGATCCTATGCATGAACCACCAAGAGTAGAGGTGAGAAGAGGAGGACGAGTGGAGCAAGGTAATGTGGCGATTGAAAGATGGATTCATGGTGGAAGCCACCATGGGAGTCCAAGCTTGAGGGGAAGACCACAAGATGTGAGATATGAGCCACCTAGATATGAGGAGGGCCATGAGGCCGAGCATGAGTATGAATAAGAGAGGCCTTTCGGCCATGATCACCGTGAGAATAGAAGACACGACCACTATGCAAGACATGGAGGCCGACATGGAAGAAGGTTCGGTGATGATTTCCATAAGGAGAGAAGGGGAAACCGGGACAATGACCGGGGACCCAAGAGACCAAAAGTGGATTTCCCTAAGTTCAATGGGAGGGATCCTTATGAAGGGCTTGACAAAGTTGATCACTATTTCCACGCATGAAGTTCCAAGAAGGGAGAGAGTCTCTACGACATGTTTCTATTTGGAGGGCAAAGCTAGCAAGTGGTGGAGATGGATTAGAGATCAATATGAGAAAAGATTGGGATGGACCGCATTTGAGAAGGAGTTATTGTTGCAATTTGGCCCGTCACCCACAATTAACCACCATGGGCAATTGGCTAAATTAAAACAAGAGGGAAAGGTTCATCATTACATAGAAGAATTTCGGCAACTACAAACATTAGTGGGGGGATGGTCCAAAGAAGCACTTGTTGGTACATTTATTGATGGTTTGAAGCCTTGGTTAGCCAAGGAAATCAAATTGAAGCAACCAACAAGGATACAAGAAGTAATGAGGATGGCCGAAATCCTTGAAGAGAGTGGTACTATGGAGAGAAGATTCTCCAAGGATGTGGGAAGCAAAGCCTCAAAAACTTTGCAAACCAAAGCACCTTGGAAGACTAAGGTGGAGATGGAGGTTTCTAAACCTAAGCCTTATGAGGTTAAGAAACTTTCTAGAGAAGAAGTTCAAGAAAGAATCAAGAAAGGACTATGCTTCAAATGTGGAGATAAATGGAGCAAAGAGCATTCTTGTAAGTCGGGTAAGGCCTATTTGATGATTGAAGAAGAAGAGAATGAAGAGTCTTCAAGTGGTGAATCCGAACAAGAGGAGGCCGAACCTAGTGAGGAGGAAGAAGAGTTGTCACTCAATGCTATGTCCAGAGTCCAAAGGCCCACTTCTATGAGGGTCATGGCATGGATTGGAAAATTTGAAGTCACTTTGTTGGTGGATAGTGGCTCAACACACAACTTCATCAATTCCAATATTGTCACCAAGGTGGGATTGAAACTGAGCACCATTGAGCCTTTTGATGTTAAAGTGGCTAATAGGGACAAGCTAAAGTGTGAGGGCCTTGTGAAAGAGGTAAAAATGAATGTCCAAGGAGTAAGAATTGTGGCGGACTTGCATGTTTTGTCACTAGTGGGACTTGATGTCGTCTTGGGCAATGCATGGCTCAAAGGCATTGGCAAAGTGGTGAATGATTATGAGAAGATGACTATGGAGTTTCGGATTGGGTCTAAAAAGAAACTATGGACAGCTTTGACATCTAAGGAAGTGAAGTCTTGTGAGGCGATGATGTTTGAGAAATTGTTCAAAGGTGGAGCTAGTTGCTTTGCCATTATTCTAGCAACACAAGAAGCATTACTTGAGGTTGGAAAAAGTGAAGAGGGGAGCAAGAGGGATGATTTGTCCTTGCTGCCCGTGGAGGTCCAAGAGGTCTTGAGAGACCACATGGGAGTCCTAAAGGTGCCAACTACCTTGCCACCATCTAGAGTGTTCGATCATACTATTGCCTTGGGAGATGAGAGCAAACCGGTGAATGTTCCTCCATACCGGTATGTTCATTTTCAAAAAGAAGAAATAGAAAGACAAGTGGAAGAGATATTGAAAGGAGGCTTGATAAGGCCTAGCAATAGTCCTTTTTTTTCACCGGTCTTGTTGGTGAGAAAGAAGAATGGTACTTGGAGATTTTGCACGGATTATAGGGCTTTGAATGAAGCCACCATCAAGGATAGGTTCCCCATACCTACCGTTGATGAGATGTTGGATGAGTTGCATGGGGCTAGCATCTTTTCTAAGCTTGACTTGAGAGCGGGTTACCACCAAATCCGTATGAAGGAAAGAGATGTGCACAAGACGGCCTTTAGAACTCATAATGGACACTATGAATACCTTGTGATGCCGTTTGGATTGTGTAATGCACCTTCCACATTCCAAGCCGCCATGAACACCATTTTCAAGCCTTTATTGAGAAAATTTGTTTTGGTTTTCTTTGATGATATCTTGGTGTATTCTAAGAACATAGAAGACCACAAGCTACATTATGAATTATATTTAATTAACGAAAAAAAACAACAGCAAATAAAAGAGGGGAAAAAGCAATTTTGTTTATTGAACAGATCTCTCACCATTTCGTTCTCTCATAGAATCCAACTTGCAGAAGACAGCCCCTTATCACAGGCCAATTTAACAAATAATTACAAGTACAATTATCTTCATATACTTCCAAAACAGGAAAAATACTTCATTTCGCGTGGCAAATAAGAAACGAAGAAAGGTCAACAAGCATCTATAAAAAGACAAGCCTCTTACCGACAAACATCTTTGAAAAGACAACAATACAAAAGAAAAAAAAAAGTAGATAAACTCCTTCCATAATTTGGATTGACGAATCAGTAGTTAGATGGTGTGGCACACTTGCGAATCAGTTGAATACCTAGGAAGACGTTGCACCTGTCCATCGAATTAGGGTTAGTGTTGGGAACGAGAGTCCAATAGAGAGAGGGCAGGGGAGAGAGATCGAGCAAGGGGAAAGAAACCAAGAAACACAAATATAAAACACACCGTTTGAAGAAGCTTTACCTACATTTCGACTAGTTTGTAAACGTACTATTTCATTTACTCCAAAACAGTGTATTTTCCTCCACGTAGGATGTCCTTCGCGGATAGGCACGAGTTTGTGCCTGAATTTAGAGTTTTTCTCAATCTAATTACTTCTACTCATCCAAGTTTGTGTGTCAGCCTTGGACCATGCTTCCGTATTAATTCTTGAGTTATGTTAATTAAATGAGTTCATTGATTTTGTGCTATTTTAAAATTTTTATAGTATGCTAATTACTTGGTATAATTTAATTTGAAAGATAAATTTTAAATTTTAAATTTTAAAAATTAAATCTTACCACTTAAGTGATATAAATGATATGTTCTGCATGCCGACTTGAAAATAGAATAACTTGTGTTAAATTTTGAGTCTACTCTTTCAGTATTATATATTGGCCTTTAACTATTGATCGATCTCTGATCTTCTTTGTCCCCTTATCTAAATGCTAAAGGTCGTGTAAATTCAGCATCATTGTTATTCAATAAAATTTCTTAAGCTGTCATATTTATATAATTAATTATTTTAAGATTTTAATTATTTAATATACAAATAAGTGTAAACTAGCTAGCTCACTAGTACTCACAACAACAGAATGTATCTTTTGTGACAGAGGAAACTGTTACAAAAAAATGGCAAACCGTCACTAAACATATTTGGTGATGGTTTGAAACCGTCACCATGACCGTCGCCTAAAGTGCGTCACAGAAAACATTTGGTGACGGTTTACTGTTCAATCTTCACAAAAAATATTTTTAGTGACGGTTGGAAGTGTTATGTTCGGTACAACGTTCAAACGTTCCTTTTTTTGTGACGGTTATGAACTGTCACAGAAAATCACGTTCGGACGTTATACCCGACCGATTGGCGTTCGAATGAGAGAATTTGACGTTCGTTGAATATCATTCGAACGTATCATATTTACATTCGGACGTTAACCCGACCGATTGGCGTTCGAATGAGAGAATTTGACGTTCGTTGATTATCGTTCGAACGTATCATATTTACGTTCGAATGTTAATGCGTCTGAACGTTAATTACAATAAATGTTCGAATATTTGTTCGAATGTAAACGTAAATGTTCAAACGTAGCGCGTTTAATGTTTGGACGTTATTTCGAATGTAAACGAATGAGCGTTCGAATGCAAGTTCTTTGTTCGAATGTTAATTGCTTTACCGTTCGAACGGTTTGTTCGTTTTAGCGTGAGTACGTTCGAACGTATAGTTTGACGTTCGAACGATTCAATTGTATTTACGTTCGAACGTTTGTTAGAGTGTGAACCAACGTTCGAACGATTTTTATTTACATTCGAACGTACAGATCAGAAATACTAATTTCATAAAATTTAAAAACATAATACCAATTGTATCATATTACATACCCAATTAACAAGTAACAATGTCTTATAAAAGCACAAAATTAGATATTAAAACTAGTAAAAAATATTGATAAAATTTATTTCTTCTTTTTCCCTTGCCCACGGGGATTCTGTTGCAACGACATAACACGCTCCATTTGCACCATCATCTCCCGTTGCACTTGCTCTTGCACTTCACTGCGTATTCTTTCCTCCTAGTCTCTCTGTTGGTCCTGCAAACACGTCTCTAAATGAGACTGTCGTTCTAAGAGAGACTCTAATTGTTGCTGTCTCGACCTTATATACTCATTCTCACGCCGTGCAGCTTCTAAATCTGCCGTAAGATTATTAATTTGTGAAGCCGATGAAGTTGAGGAGGATGAACATTTATGCTTGATAGCTCGTCCCAAACCTCTTGCCATACTAGACTGCGACTCGAGCACTTTCGTGAATATGTCTATGTCACTAGGAGAGGATTCTTCAGAAGCCGACTGCATCTCCAACATTTTGCTCTGCAATTTAAAAGGTAATGATCGTAAATAATTAGTAACGTATTAAAAGAAATAGAAATAATAAATAAACTATTAAAATGTTATATAAATAATTTATTTAACAAAATTAACACTGCTTACATAATTATCTGCAACGACAGGATCCATCCACTCACTATGCTCATTAGTGTGAGCAGCAGCATAGACATGAATGAGGGAAAAGTTTTCAGGATCATCACGTTTTTAACAAAGCGACAATATTAGCAATTTTAAAAAGATAATGTTAGTACTTATCAGAAAGAATATCAGGAAAATAAATGAATTCTATAATTTTTTAATTACCATTTTTTCAGCAAGACGGTAGAATGACCTTGAACCGGCACGATGGTGGATAGTCAGAGCGGATCTATTCTGTGCATTTGTAGAACTCAAGTGCTACAAAATATATTAAAAATGTTAATTGTAATATGTATACATATAATATATAGAACGAATATGAATGCAAATAATTAAAAGATATAAATGTAAAATACCTGATAATCTGGAGATGCGAAAAGATCACAACATTTTCTCCAATCATCTAACTTCATCTGCTGAAAAGGAGACTGTGCAGCCTCTTCCAACGTCTCAAACTTCTTGAAGTGGTCATGACATCGTCTTTTGTGACGTCGAAATAGTGTAGCCATCAACTCATTAACGGTTCTCAAATCCTCACTACGGCCAAAGTCGAGGTCGAATTCATCCTAACAAGGGAATCAGGTCAAAAATATAATATATTAATCTAGGTGAAAACAATGTACTGAAAAGTAAACTCACCAGCACGCGACTTCGAATGTGCTCCTTAATCTCATTCAGAACATCTCGCCATGAGCGCACATAAAATGGAGCATAAGCTCGAACTACTGTGCCAATATAGGAGGAAAGCGCTGCTGCACTATCATCCACTCCTCCAGTGGAATTATCAGGAATTGTGATCTTCAGTTTACCGTGCCTTCTATTGTTTTCAAGAGAGATTTCACGTGTATAACCACGACCGCGACGTGCAGATGCATCAACTACATGATAATAGATATACTATAATTATAATTATATAGTTATTGAGAAAAAAATATTAACTATATATATAATTATCAACGACAATATTTCCTTACTGGTAGGTGTCGACTGGCTGTTGTTCTCTTCTGTGTTAGCTTCATCTTCAGGAACGGATTCCTCAAGTGGGGAGTCCTCAATGGATTCAGGACTTGGACTTGGCAGAGGCACATTTCTTCGTTGTCGTTTTGGCGGCATTCTTGAAAATAATTAATTATATCAAAGAAAATTAATTAGAAGAAATTATGAAAATTGAAGATATTTTATAGTCACCTAGCTATATGAATAAAATATTTAGTATTTTTATTCTTCAGATGAATTTTTCATGCTTGTTTCAAAATCTCCATCAATAACATCATCATCATCATGCACCTATTCTTCATCATCTTTATCCACCTCCTACCCGGATTCTGATTCGTCTTCATCTTCTGACTCGTCTTCTTCTTTTTCCTCCTCACTTACTTGAATTGAATGATCATTTAATACAGACGGGTTGAGATGGACGGGTGGGACATCATCTCTACACAAGGGGAGCAACTCGAGTGCACTGAGGTCAACAAACAAGTTAATACCCTCTCCATCTTCTTAGTATGCCTCAACAATCGGAGTGTCATCTTCATCTCCACTATTCTCGTAATCTGCACTCGTTCCTGCTTCATATATATTTCGAGGAACAAATTTTTGTACGACTCGCCAAGTTATCTCTCCGCTATCTTCATCAGCACTTTTCATTGGATCAATCAAGTAATAGACTTGGGTAGCTTGACAAGCCAATACGAATGGATCATCTTCGTACCATTTAGATGCAGTATTGACACTCGTAAAGTGATTATCCCTATGTATCGAAACCCGACCACCGCTTAGATCCCACTAATCACATTTAAAGACATATGTTACAGACCCACTCAGATATTTCAATTCGATAATATCACGTATGACACCATAATAGTCAATATCATCTGTTCCATGACTCCCCTCGACCAACACACCATAGTTTTGAGTCTTTCTATTACGTTCACGGTCCAAAGTATGGAATCTATAATCTCGAACCGTGCATGCAGTATATCGAAGTGCTTTATTTGAGGGACCACGGGCCAATGCATACAATCCAGAAGAAATTGATCCGGGATCACGAGCACGTTGTTCCAAAATCTAACAATTGAAATAGTATATATTTATTATTTCATTATCCAGAGTTAAAAGTTTCACAATATAACATATATATAATTTTAGTTCATACACGTTCTTCAAACCATCCGGGAAATTCTTCCTCGTGTCTTGTCTCTATATTTTCTACGCCTTCCGTCCTAAGTTTGTCCATGTGGTCACTGTTATAACATGTTACAAAAGAAGTATATTTTGAGCACAACAATTCTAATTAATTTAAAGAAAACTATAATTATTCAAAGCAATGAAATGACATACCTAAGATAATCATCAATCTCTCGGCAGTTATTTAGCACATACCACCGAACTTTACCCAACTCTCCATGAATTAAATCGTAACCTGTTTGTGCACCCAAGGGTCGTACATTCTGGGAAAACACTGATAGCTCACGAGGAGGCGGAGTAGCAAGATCAGCATTTCGCTCTTGACGATTAAATCGTGTCTCAACACCACGAAAATATAAAGAGTAAAATGTTAACCATTCATCGTGTATATAGGCCTCTGCTATTGAACCCTCAGCTTTGGCTTTATTCCCAACAGTGCGCTTCAATCGACCCAAATATCTTTCAACTGGATACATCCAACGGAACTGCACCGATCCACCCAGAAGTACCTCTCGCAGTAAATGTATTGCTAAATGGACCATGACATCAAAAAATGATGGTGGAAAGATTTGCTCGAATTTACATAGTATAGTAGCAATGGCTTCTCCAATTTCGACAACACATCTCGATTTACTACCCGAGCGTACAAATCCTTGAAAAACATACATAGTTCAGATATGGCGACACGTACATTAGATGTCAGCTTCCCACGAATTCCCACAGGTAATAACTTCTGCAAAAATACGTGACAATCATGACTTTTCAGTCCATTGATTTTCCAATCATCAGGACTCACGCATCTACCAATATTTGAAGCATAACCATCTGGCAACTTCACACCTTGCAACCATTTGCAGAAATCCATCATCTCCTCCCTCGTCATCGTAAAACATGCATGCGGCATGACCACCCTATTGCCTTCCACCCGCAAATGCAGATTATGTTTAATTCTCATTCTCTCAAGATCTTTCCTCGTCTTGATCGTGTCTTTCATCTTTTTGTTAATACTCATCAATGTACCCAGTATATTATCGCAAATATTCTTCTCTATGTACATTACATCCAAACTATGTAGCAACTTGCATGACGACCAATACGGCAAGTCAAAAAAAAAATACTACGCTTTGTCCAATTCAATTCTGCTACGGCTCGTTTTCTCTTGTTCTTTCCCCGACCTTTGCCAAAATTGTTCGCTCTAACATGTTGCAGTTGTTCCACTATCTCTTCTCCAGACAACTCTTTCGATGCAATCCTATCTTCTACTCTTCCATCAAACTTGGCACATTCTCTTCTCCATGCATGATTTGCTGGTAAATAACGTCAATGACCCATGAAACACAACTTTTGAGAATATTTTAGCCACTCACTAGCAGTTTCTTTATTACACGTCGGACAAACTAACTTCCCTTTCGTACTCCAGCCGGAAAGATTCCCATACGCCGGAAAATCATTTATGGTCCACATTACCGCAGCATGCATCTGAAAAGATGTCGACTTAGATGCATCAAAAGTTCTAACGCCTGTTTCCCATAACTCTTTCAGCTCTTCAATCAACGGCTGCATGAATACGTCAATATCATTCACAGGTGATCTAGGGCTAGGGATGAGCAAAGTTAACAAAAAGTTTGGCGCCTTCATGCACCTCCATGGTGGAAGATTGTACGGAATCAATACCACGGGCCAAGTGCTATAACTTGTACTCATATTCCCAAAAGGGTTGAATCTATCGGTTGTGAGTCCCAGGCGCACGTTCCGAGCTTCTAACCCGAACTCTAGATACTGATTATCGAAAGACTGTCACGCAAGTGAATCAGCTGGATGCCTCATATATGCGTCATTCTTAACTCTTTTCTCTTCGTGCCATCTCATATCATGAGCTGTTTTCTTACACATATATAGTCTTTGCAACCTAGGTTTCAAGGGAAAATACCGCAACACCTTAATCGGCATGTTTTTCTTACCTTTCCACCTCGACTCTCCACATACAGGACATGCTTGTTTCTCCTCGTTCTCCTTCCAGAACAATACACAATCATTCTTGCATGCATGTACGGACTTGTACTCAAATCCTAATCCCTTTCTCAACTGTTTCGCTTCGTAAAAGTTCTTGGGCAATGCAGACCCTTCAGGAAGCACCTCGTTAAATAAGTCCAATACCATGTTTATTGCTTTCGTCGACATCCCACACAATGATTTAATGTGAAGCAACCGCACAATAAACGACATTTTGGAATGTTTTGTACAACATGGGTAAAGCTCGCACTTTGCATCTTCCCACAGTGAAGGAAAATTCTCACAATCAGTCCCTGATCCACCACTTGAGGCATTGTCGTTAACCTCATCCATAAACATCCCAGCTCCAATGTCACCCAACATCTCATCCATCTCATCATGCTCATAATCATCATACATGTGTCGCAAATAATTGTGATGATCGACCAATATATCTGTTGACCCTTCATAAAGGCTCACCATGCAGTACCCATCGCATATACCCCAGATTCATACCGTTCACAAATATATGATGCTCTACTTCATCCAATTCTATCGCACACAAATTTTTACACCCTCGACAGGGACACTTAATATAACCACAACCATCAGCAGAGGCCCGTGCAAAATCAATGAAAGTTCTTACTCCACATAGAGTACGTAATCCTTTCCAAATCTATCATCCAGACGCATCCAATTTTTGTCCATTTCTAAAAACATCTATATATTATTAACACGTACATTGAAAATTCACATGCATGTCATGCTCCAATTCTCATTGCTTTTTTGATATGGTAGTTGGTCCTATCCCATTCGAGATTATATTCTCCATATTGCACAAATCTCGTCACTCTACTAATTTCCACGTTAGTAGAAATTTCGGCAGCACCTCCCCATAGTTCTCCAAGTATACATGTTCAAATATCGGGATTGTGACCCTGCGAACAGTATACCCGAAGAACAGTAGAAGAAGACACCGAAACTTCATATTAAACGTGGAAAGTAGCGAGTAACAAAAATGTGCAATACAGATAATATAATCTCAAACTGTCCACACTGGACAATTCAGGAATCAGTGGACACATAAATGTACACAGATTCCCAAACGGGTCTAAGGGTATTTATGCAATGTCACACGCATCTAGCAAAACATCATACAAACAATATCTCCATGTTGTTTAAATTAACAATGTCACCTTCAAGTAGTGTTATATTGTTAAACTAAAGAGGGATGGAAGATTATGTGACCCTAAGTTTCGTGTCTTGTACACAACGAGGGAGAATGATCTTGAAGAAATGTTTAAATTTTAGTCTAATTACTTAACCGTCACAAACTGTCCGACCTTGACAATTCTCAAGGTTGAAGAGACTATGACAGTCAAGCAATTAGACTAAAATTTAGAGATTATAATTGTTATATATAATTTTAAAGGTTATTATATAATTTTAATTATTATCATTCCACAATTATAATCTTAATTGTTATACTTAATTGAGTGAGTTATTTATTTATATAGACAATAAGTATATAATTTTTATATAAGCATCTATTTTATCCTTATTTTCTTTCTCTTTAGTTTATAATAAATAAGTATATTTACATATTCCAACTCTACTTACTTAGTAGGTTCAAGACATTTTTATTGAAGAGTATTTTAAAGGTTATATTATAATTTTAATTATTATCATTCTTAAAGTATAATTTTAATTGTTATACTTAAATTTCAAAGGTTATAATATAATATTAATTATTATAATTCTTAAATAGTTACTTTTATTTGTTATTACTTAATTTGAAATATTATTATCACAATATTTCAAATCCATATCACAACATATTTACCATAACTCACAAACTATTTACAAACTATAAACAATCATCACAAATATTCAAGAGTAAGCATAAAATTACAACAACATATTGATAAAGTTTAGAAATATACCTAACATTCACAATATCCTCTTACAAATCAAAATCTTCCAACTTCCCAAAACAAGCAATCCTTCAAAAAAATACAACACTAATTTATTAGAAATATTCTATAACAAAAACACATTCTATAAATATCATAAAATTAAAAAAAAAAACAAGAAATAAAATTTTTTTCTTACCAAAACTCAACTCTCTCTCACTCTCTAACTCAACTCTCTCTCACTCTAACCCTCCCTCTCTCTCTCTCTCTCTCTCTCTCTCTCTCTCTCTCTCTCTCCTGTAGGAGCCTCAGGCCAAAACAACTTTCAACTCTCTCTCTGTTGCGCGCACGGCAGAAGAAGAAATGATCCGCTTCCTCCCGTGCGCGTACTGATTAAGTTCTAAAATTATTAGTTTAAACATTCGAACGTTTAAGTTGTACGTCCGAACGTTATATTCTAAAATCATTCCCGCCCAGAACGTTTGGAAGTTTACAGTACACGTTCGAACGTACCCTTCTTATCATATAACAAAAAATCTAGCGGGAAAGTTCCCGCACTTTCCTCATATATTTTCGAATGTATCACAATTTTTCGTTCGAACGTTCGTAGATTTACAAATGAACGTTCGAACATTTAACTTAAACGTCCGAACGTAAATTTTATCAAAGTGTTACCATATTTGAGCGGGAAATTTCCCGTACTAATTTAACTAACGTTCGGACGTTAACATATTTGGCGTTCGGATGTACATAATTTTCTGGTGATTTTCATCAAATAACGTTCGAACGTATAGTATAAACGTTTGAACGTCTGAATAATCACACAGATACCTTAATCGAGCGGGAAATTTCCCGCCTCTTAGTTTAACGTTCGAACGTTAACTTGAAACGTTCGAACGTACGATTCCTACTATACTAACTTATAATATAATATATATACTACATGTTATATATTTATAATTATATACTACATTGTATAGTATGATAGCATAATACTTTAAATGAGAACATAAATGTATATAATATATAAATTATACCATATATATAAATCAATAATATATATTAAATTGTTACTTAATAAAATCTTTATTATATACTAACTTATAATATAATATATATACTACATTTTATATATCTATAACTATATACTACATTGTATAGTATGATAGCATAATACTTTAAATGAGAACATAAATGTGTATAATATATAAACTATACCATATATATAAATCAATAATATATATTAAATTGTTACTTAACAAATTCTTTATTATATACTAACTTATGATATAATATATATACTACATTTTATATATCTATAACTATATACTACATTGTATAGTATGATAGCATAATACTTTAAATGAGAACATAAATTTATATAATATATAAACTATACCATATATATAAATCAATAATATATATTAAATTGTTACTTATTAAATGTTTTATTATATACTAACTTATAATATAATATATATACTACATTTTAAATATCTATAACTATATACTACATTGTATAGTATGATAGTATAATACTTTAAATGAGAACATAAATTTATATAATATATAAACTATACCATATATATAAATCAATAATATATATTAAATTGTTACTTATTAAATGTTTTATTATATACTAACTTATAATATAATATATATACTACATTTTATATATCTATAACTATATACTACATTGTATAGTATGATAGTATAATACTTTAAATGAGAACATAAATGTATATAATATATAAACTATACCATATATATAAATCAATAATATATATTAAATTGTTACTTATTAAATTCTTTATAATATTCTAACTTATAATATAATATATATACTACATTTTATATATCTATAACTATATACTACATTGTATAGTATGATAGCATAATACTTTAAATGAGAACATAAATGTATATAGTATATAAACTATACCATATATATAAATCAATAATATATATTAAATTGTTACTTATTAATTCATCAATAAACACCATAAACTCATAAACTATTCACAAAATTCACAAATAATAATCACAATTATTTCAAGAGTAAGCATAAAATCACAACAACATGTATAAACATATTGCTAACCTTGAGGAATATAACAAGCACTCACAAAAAAACCAATTAATCTAATTGTCAATAACATTATATAACATCCTAATATATAACATAAACATTTATAATATAATATATTATAGATAAAATTTTGAAAATTAAATTGACAGACGTTCGAACGTAATAATAATTACGTTCGAACGTTCTGTGTATATAAGGGCAAAACCGAACATCGAAACGATATTTCCAAAACGTATCCATCGTCTACTCCGTGGCACGCCGCCACTCCTCCGTCACCGCCGCCGTCAACTCCACCACAACCATCACTAAAAGGTAGGCATTCATCTTTTATTCAAATAACATGTATTTTATTGAGATTTGGATTGAGTTTTGTTTAAAATCGGATAAGTGGTGGCCGGATTTTTAACTTCATTTTTCGGCCACCACGGCCAGCCATTGGCCGAATAGTCATCGTAGAAATGTTTATTGAAGTGTATACTTCATTTCTACGGTGACATTTCGGCATTTAGAACCTTGTAGAGAAATTTTCGAGATTTCAATAATGGCTGAGTCGACTCAGCCATTCTGCGTCATGACGTTCGAACGTTTCACCTAAGACGTTCGAACGTACGACGTTTGAATTACAGAGCCGTTACGACTTATACGTTCGAAAGTTCATAGTCTTACATTCGGACGTCATATTCATCAATTTTCGATCTAAACGTTTAATGTATACGTTAGGACGTACTACTTTTTAAATATTATTAAACGACATACGTTCGAACGTGAATATTTTACTTTCGCACGTAAATCACATACGGTCGGACGTTTAATTATAACGTCCGAACGTAGTTATTTTCTACGTTATTATGCTTCGACGTTCGGAGGTTCGTATTTACGTTCACACGTAAAACAAATACGTTCGAACGTATAACATAAACGTCCGAATGTACGTCAGCCAATATTTATTTACTGCTTATGTTCGAACGGATATGTTTTACATTCGAACGTATTTATTTTAGGTTCAAACGTAAATTTATTTACATTATTTTACGTGCAAACGTATAAAGAAACGTCCGAACGTTTTATCTTTAACGTTCGAACATTAAAGATAAAAAGTTCGAACGTTAATGCAGAGCAGCTTAAAATTAATATAAAAAATTGCATTAATGTAAATAATTTTTTTCCTTTTCTATTTTCAGGATATGGCTCTTCCACTGCATACTAGGAAGCAAGGGAGGGAAGGAGCCACGTCGGACACTGCCCGTATCGGAGCTCGTACTGTTATGATAGAGCGAGAGGTCCTGATTAATGAGTTCGACGAACTTTGTTGGCAGCAGACGAACCTGAGAGATGTTTTCTTCAGTAGAGGCTGGGAAAATATCTGAACATTGAGGGGAAGGTATACCCCTCAATGGTTCAAGAATTCTATATGGGGATGTGTGACATGCCTCAGGATGCATCCTCTCACACCGTGACTGTACGCGATATTTCCATTGAGGTATCACGAGATGTCAACGGTGAGCACCTCGGGATTCGTCGAGGAGTTGAGACATTTGCACACTCAACACCCCATGAGGATGAAGGCACTTCTACTGGCACCCCATTTGAGCCAGCATCAGCCAGAGATGCAGGCCAGTCAGAGGCTGAGGATACTGGCGTCAAGGCTCGGGATGATGACTGAGACGAGGATTTCTACATCCTTACCGGGAGGGACCACATGCAGATCGAGCGGAAGAACGCCTTCAACCAGAACCATCTGCTGCATTTCTTCCGCATGTTGCACCTTATTGTTACAACAAATGTCGATCCCGTGGCTCATAAAACCACATTTAGTCGGCTTCGGGCACAATTTTTTATACGAGTGGCACGTGGAGATCCTATAGATTTGCCACTGCACATCTTTGAGAGGATCTGTTACGAGGCGAGCATCGTCTCCACGGATAATCTCCCATATGGTGTCCTAATCAGCCGACTATTACTTGCACGGGGAGTGCCGACCCAGCCAGAGGAGCGGGTCAAAAATCAGATGAGCCCCCTCGACATGACCACGCATCGACGAAGCATTGGACAGGCGAGGGGACGTCAGCCACCCCCTGTAGAGGATCTAGTTCCTCCGATGCAGCCTGAGCCAAGTCATGTCGGGAGTAGTAGTCAGCATACACCGAGTACATCTGCAGGAGATGTGCGGCCAGCTTGGGTTGATGCAGTCATCTCACAGCTGACTACGCATATCAATCATAAGATCGATCGATCTCTCGAGGCTATATCTGCGTCTGTTGCCGAACTCACCCATCGTGTAACTATCCTCAACAACAAGGTTGATACCTTGGCTGAGGAGTTACGGAGTTCGACTTTTGCGGATAACGTTATCATCTCACTGTTGTTTACTACATTTTATCAAATTTTGTATTTTATTTTTAATATTTGTAACGAAAAATATTATTGAATATTTCTATCGTTTTTTAATTTCAATTTTTAATCTTCTTTGATGTTATATTTTCCAACTTTAATACTAAATCACTGCATTTCAAATATATATAAATCAATAATATATATTTATATATTACAAACTGTGTATATATAAATATATACAATTCAATTTTTTAGACTTGTTCACAAATTATGCACAATAAAAACCACATAATTTTTAAATTAAAGTCATTTAATTTAAATTTACAATGAACATTCGAATGTTATTACTTAACGTTCGAACATTGGTGCAAACATTTTACGTTCGAACGTTAATTAATAACATTTGAACGGTTGCGCCAAAATATTTTACGTTCAAACGTAAACAGACATAACGTTCGAATGTATATTTTCCATACGTTGGAACGTAAAAAAATCTCATTCTATCTTTAGTGACGCTTTTCAGAAACTGTCACAGAAAATGCTTTTTAGTGACGGTTTAGGGACGGTCACAATTTCCCAACCGTCACTAAAAAGTAATTGTGTTGTAGTGACTCTAGTCTCGCTGAGACCAGAAAGAAAAAAAGAAAAGAAAAATTCATCCTCACATGCCTTGCCTGCAGCCAGCTTGCTAGAAATTAATATAAAGTCTATTTACAATTTGAAGCTTAGATAAATATCCCCTTAAATTGTCATTCAAATTTAAAAGTTTCAAGTGAAGAGATCTGAAAATTCATGCATATAGTAATAATTGGTCTACAGTTCTTTATTTCTCTATCTATTGAGATTTTGAGGCCATCAAATTAAGATAGTAACTTAAGAGGATCTTTTTTCCTCATACCCATACATGCTTAAAGTGATTTTAAAGTACTTGCTAGAAGTAAAAAAAGATTCACACATCAAAGTTTTACATCATTTTGGTAAATTTTTTAACACCATTAAATACTTAATATCTATTCTAGAGTCTATTCTATGTTTGTATATTTTTTTGTACTTAAAATTTCAGATTACATGTCCATAACAGATTATATATATAGAAACAATGGATGTGTATTTTTCAGATGTGTAAAAATAGGCTTAATTTCAGATGACCTATGTTGCTTGGTCTCTATCTCATAAATTAATATATATATATATATATATATATATATATATATATATATTATATCACCATTTACAAAAGTTTGTCTAATTCATCAGCATCTAATCTTGCCTTATTCTCAAAATTACCTTATAAAGTGAGTCTACGGTGTCATCATATGTAGAGAGTAACGACAAATCTATGTGCCAGTTGTCCACTCAAGCATTAAAAACATCTATATAAAAATAATTATAAAAAAAACACATAGAAAAACATATATATGAAAGAGCAAACCGCGACTCCGAGCGGAGCCACCGGTGGCTCTATCATTTTCCATTTTTTATACCCATAAATAAATCATCTTCGATTACTGGTCCATAAGAAATCGTGCATTGTTATACGGTGGTTGGGCACAGCTAGAAAAATTTGTAGCACAGAATCATACGTAATCAATGAAAATGCTTTCATGGGTTGTGATCTTGCTTGGTCGCATTATTATTTATTCTTTAAAAAAAATAATGTTAATATAATTTTCTTATGAGTCTATTTTATGATGCAATGATGATTGTGGAGTTATATCTGAACTTGACTTCTAAGGAATTATAATATAATAGATTATATATATAGAAAAAAACCTAGTCTACTACCCAAAAACAACTCATAAAAAAAAAGGGAATAACACAGCAAATCTCTCATTCAAAGACATCAAAACACTTTAGCCTAGCTAGCTATATCTAGAATTTCCCAACCCCATTACAGCTTGCTTTCTCTAATAATTTGTGTTCTTCCT
Organism: Juglans mandshurica; assembly: GCA_022457165.1. NCBI lineage: Eukaryota > Viridiplantae > Streptophyta > Magnoliopsida > Fagales > Juglandaceae > Juglans > Juglans mandshurica. The sequence goes on from CM039634.1 coordinate 13,075,717, forward strand.
CCTCCATTGTATCACAAAGTGTCCCGCCCCTTGTCTCTGGCAAACATGCTGCAAACATCCCACAACATCCTATTGCCAACCCAAACACCCCAAAAGATACTAAACTATCTTTCCTGCCGGCGGAGACAAGCATCGGACTGAACACGCCACCAAGCACGAGTGCTTCCCTTGTCATCGACATAGCAGAGTTCCGAACACATGTCGGAAACAGCTCTATTGTGTATAAGAACAGTATATTAACCACTGAACAGGCGCTGAAGAAGGACACTAACTCCAGTCCAATCTGCAATCTTGTCCACATCTTTCCCTTCAAAACACACATGATGCTGCAAACACCACTAAGGATCGTGAAAACAATAATTGAATTTTTCCTTCTCAATTTTCCTATGAAAAAGAAAATGAACAACGAAGAGGGCAGCTCGGACATGGCATTGAAAGTGACACCCAGATAGAGATTGAATGCCAAGTTTCCCAGACCTAGTGGCATGCCATAGTAAACAAGTCCGACGCCAAAAGCTATGACCATAACCGCCGACATCCTTCGTAAAGCCCATTTTTTCTCCACCAAGATCTTGACAGTGGAGTAAAGATTGGAATTGCAAGTTTCTTGCTCAAAACACATTCCGGAAAAGTTCCAGTTTGAGCTGTCATGGTGAGTTGAAGCAATACTTTTCAACGTGGCCATGGCTTCTTCTTCACGTCCACTCACAAAAAGCCATCGGGGAGACTCGCGAACAAAGAAGTGAACTAAGATAGAGTAAAATATCCCAGGGATGGAACTCCAGAGATAGAGAGATCTCCATGAAGAACCTCTGTTCATGTAAGCCATGGCTGGAAGGGATAAAAACCCTAATGCGAAACAAAAGAATCCCACGACCCCCACCTGGCCACGCCACCTTTTCCCCACAAGCTCAGTTGAAAGCACAAGCGCACAAGTACCGACTACAGAACGGAAAAACCCGCAAAGGAATCTTAAAGCGGAGTAAATCCATATATTGGTGGAGATGATCACTGTTAGCAGCGAAGATAGAGACATCATTAGACATGAGAGGAGGAGCATGTTTTTTCGACCGAGTGACGAGTCAGCGAGTGTGGCAAGAACGAGTCCACCCACTAGGCAACCCGTGAAGAAGGAAGATGCGGGCAGGCCAGGTACAAAGGAAGCGGCACACTCCAAGTTCCATTCTGAGAGGATTGAAGTGTCGGCGGGCAAATCCCAGGCCCATGAATTCGTGGGCAGATTGCAGATATTGGAAACCGAGTTGCATGACTCGTCCCCGAGCTGAGTACAGTGCCATGTTGGGTGTGCATCGGTGAAGACGCTGATGAATGTTTGCTGTGCATCGAAGAGCCATGCAATGGATACAAGCACGGTTTGAAGGAATTGGGGCCACCCGAAATTCCCGATGACACTCTCGATGGTCGAATCAAGGGATGGTAGGTGTTTCACTAATGGTGGGGTATCGTCTGACTCACCCGAGTCGGCTAGGGAGAGAAGCGGATGAGTTGAATCAGCCATTGGGACCTTGAAATTTGATCTTGATCAGGCAGGAGAGCTGTAGGGACTAGGGAGAACGAGCTGCGAACTTTGAAGGTTTTTATATAGACTATAATATTCTTAGAATTAGTCATGTCTCTGATCTATGTATCCTTTCAAGCATTTTGAGATAAGCTAGGCGTGGCTGGCCTGTTTTGGATTGTTGTTGTCAAGCTATTTGATGGTTTTAGTTTTATAATTATCATTTATGCCTTCTCTGTCCACGAGTTTGAGTTGGACATATAAAACAAGGAAAAAAAAGATAGAGAGAAAAAAAAAAAAAAAAAAAAAGGAAATCGGTGTCATGATAAACCAATGATAGGTACAGATCAAAACGAATCATATCATGTACAAGTCATTTGATGGGTTTAGACAGGCGGAATTTTAATTGCTGGTGTATTTTAATATATTGCTGGTTTATAGTGCTCTTGGTCTACTATTAGTTTACTCTTTTGTTGAGTGGTATCCATTCATCATGTAAAAATATTTTTTTACTATATAAGTGATCTATATTAATTTACTCTTTTGTTGAGTGGTATCTATCAATCATGCAAAAACTATTAATTTACTATATAAGTGATCAATATTACATGGAAATTACAAGAAAATAGGCGACACAGTTCACCATAAATAATTAATAGGCAAAATTGTGAGAATTAAGCACCGTTTGGATAGAGATGAAATAAGATGAGATGGTTTTAGATGTGTTGAATAAAATATTATTAAAATATTATTTTTTTAATATTATTATTATTTTAAAATTTGAGAAAGTTAAATTTTATATTATATTTTATGTAAAAATTTAAAAAACTTGTAATGATGAGATGAGATAATTCCCGACTTTTCCCGATCACGAAGTCGCAGCAATTGTCTCATCTTAATTGACCATTTACGGCGGGAAAGAAAAAAAAATGGCATCAGCATGAACAACTTATCTTTTTCGAAAGGAAAATGATAAAGCCACAGCTGGTGGCTCCCGCTGGGAGTCACCACTGGTTCTATCATGTGCTTTTTTTACAATTATTTTTATATACATTTTTTTAACAATTTTAAATATTTAAAAAAATAAAAAATATTATAATATTAGTTAATATTTGCTAATATTAAAAAAAGAATTTGGCCAAGGCCGGCAGATACTGACTACAACTTTCTGTGTTGTACTGCATGCAATGGATCAGAATGGCTCATCCACATGCACTATCGACAATATTGTGTCTAAAGTAATTAATTAAGCTTTTCCCTTTCATCTTCAACGTACGTATGTGATACGATCACACAAGAAGCAACTCTACGTAGGAGCATGAGGGTTACCAGACCAAACGTGCAGTTGACCGACTATGTAGCTTGAATTGGCAAGATGCATCTCCAATATTTTATTTCCATGTTGGCGTATATTTTATTTCATTGTTAGTTGTTTCTTTTCCTTACGCTAGATCATTTTATTTCCTTGCTGGTATTTTTTTTCTATTCAACCATTATTTCCTTTGATGTAAACGGTATATAACAAACCGTGGAACTTGTTGAAAGTTTTTATGAAAATTGTTATCAATAAAACATTGGTCTTGTAACGCCCCGTACCCGAGGGTCTGGAGAGTTAACTCATGTCACTTAAAAATCATTTTCCTTCCACATAGTACATATTCTAATTTTTCCCAATCGCACAAAATACTCATATATTTACATCAATTACTCCAGAATAACTATTCTAAGACGATACAAAATTTAATATAAACATCAATCTCCCAACAAATCACATCATCAAAGCACAACAAGCTTACTGAATGAAAATCCTCAATACCCATATAAACCTTCTATGCTTAAACCATCATTCTTAACTCTTCTCACCCATGCTCCATATCCTTGATTCTCAACTGAAACATTCAAATCATCTGAAAAATATTGTGGAGATAAGGGGTGAGTTATCAACAACTCAGTAAGCAGAGAACATATACTAGCATGTAAACATGAGCCTTTTCAGAAAGTTCAATATGCAGAAACAAAACATTTTATTTTTATATGCAGATCTCAGAAAACGTGTTATCAGAAAATCAGAGCGATTTTTCAAACATTTCATACTCAAGTCAACAATTCATATTTGAGGATCCATCTCATATTCAAAAACACTTTGGCATAACATAACTGAACATATTCATCTTATCATATCATATCATATACCATGTTTAATCCCCGTGGTAGGGTTGTGCTATCCTCGGTGGCCAAACCAGGCAGTATCATGTGGTAAACTTCCCCTTTTTCAATCTCGGAGCCCCGAGTGTGCACACAGGAAAGAACACGTAAAAAGACCACTTTGTTTCCAAAGTGGGTGCACTCATATCATATCATGGTGGTACCAACCATATCACGTGAACAGTATCATCATATCAGAACCATATTCAGAACAGATAAGTATGCCAAAGTTTTATCATATCCATATCATATCAAAACACGTGCGAAACATATTCATATCATTTCTATTTGATCAAAAACAGATCCATATCATTTCATATCACATGCATAAAAATTTCAATGATATCATATTCGCTCTTTTGCATATTTCAGAAACATGTCAAATATTGCTCATGTCTACACATTTCATGTCAAAAATAATTCTTTTATCTTTCATATGTATCTCATGAGGGAATGCAAAACATATACTGAGATTGTTTTTCACTTTTTCTTTTTAAAACAACATGCTCATTTTTTTACAAACCAACCTCAGTTCATTTATTTTTATGCAAATCCAGCATAGGAACCCCGCTTACCTGGACGACTTAACTTTTCCAAAATTTTCCTCAAAAATGTCGAGTCGACTATAAATCGTCACCTATAAAAATAATCACGTAATTTCTGTAAGTTTCCAATAGATCACATATGTCGATATTTAAGCCTAAACTTCTTAAATAACCTATTTTAAATTTCTCAAAACTTAAAACCTTCATAATCCCAAAATATATCATTACTTCATAAAATCACTAATATCCACCACAACCCACGTCATACACAAAACACCAATATTTAAACCCGAACAGCCAACAAATCTCATAGTCTAAACCAATCATACTAACAACTCCGTCACCCAATCCAATCAACCCCGTTACTCCTCGGACTCAGTCCGGCAAAACCAATCAGCATTTAAATACAATGTAATGTGCTAGTGCAAAAATACATTAAATTCATGAGAATTCTTTGAAAAATACTTACATTGCTTTATAATAATTTATGGAGGATCACGGAGGTGCAAGAAGTGGAAAAATAGTTGCAGAACAGTGCAAAATACACTGTGGCCGTGGGTCACAGATACCCACTTTTCAACGGGTGCAAACGAAGACCCGAGATTGATAGGGTAGGGCCTAGGGAGGTCGGTGAAGCTAGTGGTGGTGATGGTTTGCCGTGGGTGGCGGCGCAAGGGGTGGTTTTAGGCAAAAAATGTGCAAATCGGAAATGTACTTGGTGTGGCTTCATCGGTGACGGATCGGAGCTGGGGTTGGGTCCAATGGGTTGCCAAGAGGTCGGGGATGAAGTGGTAGGAAGATGGTGGCCGGAGGTGGAGTGACGGCGGCGCTGGAGCGAATGGTGGCCGCGGCTTTGGAGGGTGCGTGGAGGCTAACGGCGGCACAGATGGAGCTGAAATTGGAGGGAGGTGGTCGCCGGCGGCAGGGGGAGGGGAGGAACCCGGCGGTGTCGACCACCGCCGGCGGACGGCAGCGGGCTAGAAGAGGACCGAACGCACGGCGAGAGAGAGAGGAGAAGCCGTTATCGCGCGGGAAGAAGGAGAAAGAAGAAGAAAAAGAAAAAGAAAAGAGAAGGAGAAAAAGAAAAGGAAAAGGAAAAGAAAAGAGGAAAAGAAAAATGTAGGGAAAGAAATGAGGTCCAACCTCACATCTTGAGTCACAAAAATGATCCAACGGCAACGATTTTAAAACATCAAATCAATTAAAATAATTTAAACGTAATGATACAATGAAGATAAAATAATTAAATCCCACAATCAATTAATTTAAAAGAAGAACAATTTAAATGCACAACAATAAATAAATATTAAGAAAACATAACAATTTAATTCTCACAATTTAAAGATCATAAAATATCCCATTTAAAATATCCAATAATTTTAAAACAAGAGAATAAATTTTTGAATAAATAATAATAAATCCTTCAATAAAAAATATACTAAAATACGGGGTGTTACATCCTCCCCCCCTTAAAAAAAAATTTCGTCCTCGAAATTTGTAAGGTCAAACATTAACGTAAAGGCAAGATACAAGATATAACTCAAAACACGCTTGAAAAGACCATACCATCAACAACTCCCAACAAGCATGAGTAATGCACTCCCAAGTCTACTCCTATAGGCGATTCCATTATGCTCGCATTTGTCTCCCAATGACACATCACGTCTATTACTCCTAGGATGACCACGAAATCCAAAATCTCTATTTCCACCAACAACATTAATACAACACTCGGCAAAAACCCAATGATTATTATTATTTTCGTAACACGAACTGTGCTAACCTCAATCGACCCCTATGTTAAAACTCACCAACCTTCATTGTATTCTACAAGTTGGTAACCTATTAGCCACTTCCAAAGTTAACCATCAATAAACATTTCCATCATCCAGACCTATTCCCTCAAATTCAACAAGAATTATATCTTAAATCCGCATCACCAAAAGTTTAATCTCTAATTACAAGTATCATCTCAAATTTTCAAATCACTAATAATCCCTTAAGATCAACACAAGGTTTGAATCCTTAATTATATCACAACATAACACCATTGAGTACGAGGTAGCTCAACACCTACTAACCAGAAAACTCTCACCACATTTGGTAGAAAATTCTTGATCTCCAAAACCATGAACTATTTCACACTTTCCTCAAACTCACCAAGAATTCATTCCTGAATCTGCACCAACTATTATCCTTAAATCCGATATGGATCAAATCCCAAAACCTGCCACTAAAACCTCGAACTAATAACAATTATTTCCTTCCATCTCCAAAGAAGTTCTCTCCTAAAAATTCTCATATAGTAACTCAACTCAGATCAATCCTATTTAATTCAGCCCTTCAACTCTGCAATTCTAAAACCTTAAACCAGATAAGAATCATTTCCCAAAATCTTGAAGATCAATGACCTTACTTCTAAAACATTCACCTTATAAAACTTTTAAATTCTAAAACCCCAAATGTTACGAAATTGCTTAACAAGGTCGACAAGATCGAAAACTTCTCATCTAAGTAATCACTCAATTGCTTGTTGAACCTACCACCTTAAATCCCATAAACTTATTTCCTAAAAAAATTATAAGATCTCGAACCTTAGATAAACTTCTCATAAATCTAACCTTGAAGCTTGTTGAACTTACAACCTCCTATTCTAAAACCTCATGTCATATTTCCACGAAACCTAAAATCTCAAATATCCTATTCCCCAAAGAGATCACCCAGACCATGTCGTTCCCTTCAAGTCTCGATATTAAAAACAAGCCAATCACCAAGAGTTCAGGCCTACTACACTAAATATTCAAGCCTAACAATGACATTCTCAGTCATACCATCTTCCTGCCATAACTTAACCTTTAACCCATTTTTCAACTTTGAACAAAATAAAATAAAATAAAACAAAATAATATAAAATAAATAACATAATTTCAAATCAAATCAAATCAAATCAAATAAATTCAATTTAAATAAAAATAATAATTTCAAATTAAACCCTTAAACTTTTTTGGTACTGTACCTACTGGACATATGGTCTTACCCATTCTTAGCCATATCTTTAACCAACTCATATAATCCTTCCTACCATCAAATATTGTAAACCCAACATTGCTCTAAACTCCCGTACATCTTTAGAATCTAAACCACAAAAATCTAAACCTTAAATCTCATAAAGATTATCCCTTATAGTCTACAAGGTAAGCTTGTCGGATCTAAAATCCCTAAATCTCAATATCTCAAAGCTCAATCATAAAGTCTGCCAAATTTAAAACCTTAATTATCTACAAAATTCATTCTTATTCTTTACAAATTTACACCTCAAATATGAAGTTTCTTCCCAAACCACGGATATCCAAACTTAAATGTTTTTAGTCTGCAGAACCTCAAACCTGAAATATTCTCATAATCATGTCTTAGTTCTCAAATTTCTATATATATCAAATATGAAATTACTTCCTAAACCGAATCGATATCCAAAACCTTATATGTTATAGTCTGTAGAACCTCAAACTTATCATACAATTGAACTTATGTGCACCTTCAAAACTATAAACATTACATCTTATAAAAGATCCTTACCTATAGTCAACAAAGTATGCTTACATGATCTAAAACTCCAAGTGTAAAGAAAGTCATTTATTAAAATCTAAAGCCTTAGTTCTCTTCAAAATCTTCTTTTTAAAACCTACACCATCTAAGACTTCAAACATCTTAGAATATATTCCAAAATGTTGCCGGATTCTAAAACTTTAAAAACAAATAAAATCATCTCTTGTAATCTACAAATTTCCATACCTCCAATCTGAGTTAACTTCCAAGCCTACAGATATTTAAAACCTCAGATTTCGTAGGCCATCCAACATGAGTATGCAAAAGCTCAAACCGAATATCTTTAAAATCATGTCCTAGTGCTTTCAAAATTTTAAAACCTTAAATATCATCAAACATCTTATTATAGTATGCCAAACCTCATATGTCATCTTTCGAAAGTACATGCCCTAGAAATGCGATTGAATCAAACCAAAATTCATACTTCTTTAATTTAGCAAACAACTTTTTATGTCTGAGTGTCCAAAGTATCAGCTTCAAATGTTCCTTATGCTCAGTCTTGCTTTTAGAATATACCAGTATATCAATAAAACCACTACAATCTTATCCAAAAATTCATGGAACACCCTGTTCATCAAATCCATGAATATTGCTGGGGCGTTAGTCAGGCCAAAAGGCATGACCAAAAACTCATAATGGCCATATCGGGTCCTAAAAGCTGTCTTAGCTACGTCTTTTGCCCAGATCTTCAATTGATGGTAACCTGATCGAAGATCAATCTTTGAAAAACATATTCATATCATTTCTATTTGATCAAAAACAGATCCATATCATTTCATATCACATGCATAAAAATTTCAATGATATCATATTCGCTCTTTTGCATATTTCAGAAACATGTCAAATATTGCTCATGTCTACACATTTCATGTCAAAAATAATTCTTTTCTCTTTCATATATATCTCATGAGGGAATGCAAAACATATACTGAGGTTGTTTTTCACTTTTTCTTTTTAAAACAACATGCACATTTTTTTACAAACCAACCTCAGTTCATTTATTTTTATGCAAATCCAGCATAGGAACCCCGCTTACCTGGACGACTTAACTTTTCCAAAATTTTCCTAAAAAATGTCGAGTCGACTATAAATCGTCACCTATAAAAATAATCACATAATTTCTGTAAGTTTCCAATAGATCACATATGTCGATATTTAAGCCTAAGCTTCTTAAATAACCTATTTTAAATTTCTCAAAACTTAAAACCTTCATAATCCCAAAATATATCATTACTTCATAAAATCACTAATATCCACCACAACCCACGTCATACACAAAACACCAATATTTAAACCCGAACAGCCAACAAATCTCATAGTCTAAACCAATCATACTAACAACTCCGTCACCCAATCCAATCAACCCCGTTACTCCTCGGACTCAGTCCGGCAAAACCAATCAGCATTTAAATACAGTGTAATGTGCTAGTGCAAAAATACATTAAATTCATGAGAATTCTTTGAAAAATACTTACATTGCTATATAATAATTTATGGAGGATCACGGAGGTGCAAGAAGTGGAAAAATAGTTGCAGAACAGTGCAAAATACACTGTGGCCGTGGGTCACAGATACCCACTTTTCAACGGGTGCAAACGAAGACCCGAGATTGATAGGGTAGGGCCTAGGGAGGTCGGTGAAGCTAGTGGTGGTGATGGTTTGCCGTGGGTCGCGGCGCAAGGGGTGGTTTTAGGCAAAAAATGTACAAATCGGAAATGTACTTGGTGTGGCTTCACCGGTGACGGATCGGAGCTGGGGTTGGGTCCAATGGGTTGCCAAGAGGTCGGGGATGAAGTGGTAGGAAGATGGTGGCCGAAGGTGGAGCGACGGCGGCGCTGGAGCGAATGGTGGCCGCGGCTTTGGAGGGTGCGTGGAGGCTAACGGCGGCATAGATGGAGCTGAAATTGGAGGGAGGTGGTCGCCGGCGGCAGGGGGAGGGGAGGAACCCGGCGGTGTCGACCATCGCCGGCGGACGGCGGCGGGCTGGAAGAGGACCGAACGCACGGCGAGAGAGAGAGGAGAAGTCGTTCGCGCGCGGGAAGAAGGAGAAAGAAGAAGAAAAAGAAAAAGAAAAGAGAAGGAGAAAAAGAAAAGGAAAAGGAAAAGAAAAGAGCAAAAGAAAAATGTAGGGAAAGAAATGAGATTCAATCCTCACATCTTGAGTCACAAAAATGATCCAACGGCAACGATTTTAAAACAGCAAATCAATTAAAATAATTTAAACGTAATGATACAATGAAGATAAAATAATTAAATCCCACAATCAATTAATTTAAAAGAAGAACAATTTAAATGTACAACAATAAATAAATATTAAGAAAACATAACAATTTAATTCTCACAATTTAAAGATCATAAAATATCCCATTTAAAATATCCGATAATTTTAAAACAAGAGAATAAATTTTTGAATAAATAATAATAAATCCTTCAATAAAAAATATACTAAAATACGGGGTGTTACAGGTCTTCTCAATACCGTGAATTGAGAGAGGGTGCCTCCACACCGTGAGCAGAGGATATTGGCGCTTGTACCAATCAATTGGTATCAGAGCCGTACGATTTCCCTTCTCGCTGCCCATGGCTGATCCCGCAAAGACAAATAAGGTTCACTTTGAGCAACTCGAAGGAGCTGTTTTGGAATTGCGTCGAGGTATGCAAGCTATGCAGGAGACGAGCGTGACCACCCAAACTCTTCTTCAAGAATTGGCCTCCCGCTCCTCTGTTCCGAATTCAGCTCATCGCCGTAAGGTTTTGAATCGCCACTCACCCAAGGCTAGTCCTGTTAGACCCCCACGTCGAGCGGGCTCTAGAGAAGCCGCACATGTCCTAGTCATGATGGGGGAAGACACCTTGGCTAGCCCTCAACCATGCCTTGGCTGGTGGGAGACCACCCACAGGGCACCCAGCATGCGGGCTAGCGAGGTTAGTGGACGGCAGCCCACGCGCACAGCCATGCGCGCGGCACAGGCCGCACGCGCAAGCCAGCCCACACGCCGCACGCCCACGCACATTCTAGTGCGCAGGCCCGTGCGCATGCTAATGGGCCTCGTGGCCCTGCGCACGCCCAAGTGCCGCACAGCCAGCGCGCGCGAGCATGCACAAGCCATCCTCCTGCCGCATGCTAGCGGGGTTAGTGGCATGCCCCAGGCATGCCATCTAGCGCACGACTCCAGCCCGTGCCTTGCAGAGCAGGCCAGTGGCATGCCCACCAGGCATGCCATCCAGCGCATGGCTCCAGCCCATGCCTTGCAGCCAGCGCCTAGGCCACTAGCCCAGGCCATGACCGCACCACCTGACCATGGCTCACCATCAGCAAGCCATGACCGCACCACCTGACCATGGCTCACCATCAGCAAGCCATGACCACACCACCGGACCATGGACCAACCCGAGACCACCATGCACCATCCTAGCCCATCATAGGCCATGCATGCCACGGCTAGACTTGGTCCATGAACACTATCTTATTGTTTATTTTATTTATTTAATTTCAAGGGACCTATTGGGAGTTCCAAATTTTTTTGCTTATAAATAGAACATTATGTAATTGCCTTAGAATCTTTTGGCAAAACTCTTAGTGAGAGACTAGCGAGGTTAGTGGGCGGCAACCCAGCATGCGGGCTAGCGAGGTTAGTGGGCGGCAACCCAAGCGCACAGCCACGCGCGCGGCACAGGCCGCACGCGCAAGTCAACCCGCGCGCACAGCCATGCGCACGGCACAGGCCGCACGTGCAAGTCAGCCTGCGGGCGCAGCCAAGCGCGCGGCACCGGCCGCACGTGCAAGTCAGCCCGCACGCGGCATGCCCACGCACATTCCAGTGCGCAGGACCGTGTGCACGTTAATGGGCCGCTTGGCCCTGCGCACGCCCAAGTGTCGCACAGCCAGCCCAGCCAGCGCGCGCTCGCACACACAAGCCATCCTCCTGCCGCACGCCACGAGGTTCATGGCATGCCCAAGGCATGCCATCCAGCGCAGGCTCCAACCCATGCCTTGCAGAGCAGGCCAGTGACCGGGCATGCCATCCAGCGCATGGCTCCAGCCCATGCCTTGCAGCCAGCGCCTAGGCCCCCAGCCCAGGCCATGACCGCACCACCTGACCATGGCTCACCAGCCCGAGACCACCATGTACCATCCTAGCCCATCATGGGCCATGCATGCCACGGCTAGACTTGGTCCATGACCACTATCTTATTGTTTATTTTATTTATTTAATTTCAAGGGACCTATTGGGGGTTTCCAAATTGTTTTGCTTATAAATACAACATTATGTAATTGCCTTAGAATCTTTTGACAAAACTCTTAGTGAGAGACTACTTGTGGAGAGATCATTATTTCGGTACTTTTGCACTTGGACAATTTGGGTGAAATTCGTGAATCCCAAATTGATTTATCAATATATGAGGTTTATTCATTTCTTGTGCAATTTGTAAATCAAGATTTGATTGTTTGTTTGATTGTTTAATTGTTCATTCAAGTGCATTAGTGTTCTACACTTTGTTCGTGAGTGATCATCATTGTTCTTGAGGTTCTTCATCTTTTTGCTCTTCCAATCTGTTTTACCCTAGATTTCGACCAACACAAGTGTTAGTCAACTTTCCATAAGTTGAGTGATTCCCTTGTGTTACCCTAGCAAAAATTCCATCTAGCCAAGCAAGTCAAATTCGGCAACCACTTGCCTTATTTGGACTTGACCTAGCCGTCCACCATACTTACCATAATTAGTGTTCCTACATTTTAGGAACCCTAATTGACCAACTCCCTACAATAATCGGGCATATCCACTCCCATTTGAATTCAAAGAATTTAGGAAACTTTCCTAAATTCACTATCCTATTCGGCTAACCCTAGCCGCCCAACACCCCACTCATCTTCCAAACCCTAGCCATCCATCCTAGTTTCCCAAACCCCAAACACAAGACCTAAGTGGCGCCAACCCTAGCACACACTAGTGATGTGCGCCTCTACCACCTTTCTAGCCATACACTTCCTTGATCAATTCCCATCATTCCATCACCCCTTCTAGCCTAAACACCTAACCTCACCATACCATATTGGCCATTTGACCACCATTGATCGTGAACCAAGCAAGAGAGGAACAAGGTTTCGGTCAACTCGAGACTACCATTGGCGTGGCGAACCTAGTGTTTAGGGACTTGACTGAGGTCCCTAACAAGTCCACCATCATCACCACGTTCCACCCGTTCCCGGAGTTCCACCACGGGCGAGTCTGATGAAGACGAGAGCGATGGCTCCCGTTCCTCGCAAGCATCAGATACGGGAACCGAAGATGGTCGTACCGCAGCTACAGACAAGACTTTGCGCATGCATTCTAGCGTGAAGCTTGATTTTCCTCATTCTGCTGGTGAAGATCCCACGGTTTGGCTTGACCGTGCTAAGCAATATTTTGCTACTCAGGAAATTCAGGGTAAAAAGAAGGTGATGCTCGCTTCCTACCATCTGGAGGGTGAAGCCAACCAATGGTGGCAATGGTATAACCATTCTCGTGATGGGAAAACCATCTCGTGGCACAAATTTGAGAAGGGCATTTTGCGCCACTTTGGACCTACGGACTTCGAAGACTATGATGAGGCGCTTAGCAAAATTAAACAGAATGGCACTTTTCGTGAATATCAACAAGAATTCGAACGACTGGCTAACAGGGTGACTGGTTGGCCAAAGAAAGCATTGTTAGGCGCTTTTATGGGCAGTCTAAAGGAAGACATTGCAGTTGAGGTTCGTATGTTTCTGCCTAAGGGACTGACGGAGGGGAGGGCATATGACGTGGCATCTGCTCAAACAGGCATGTTGTTAGAAAAAATGGAATGACTTTTGCCAAATTAACTTGTTAAATTTTTAAATTTGGTTCAAAAATTCAGAGAAATATACCTGGAATTTTCAACTGGCCTAAAGTCCTCCGAATTACTCGGTGGAGGGTAAGGCATATAAGGTGGCATCAACAGATCCTTCAACCAGGGGCGTTGTAATGGAAATAATAATAATGACTTTAAACAAATTAACATGTTAATTATTAGATATTGGTTCAAAAATTAAGATATGTAATACCTGGAATGAATCTTCAACTCGTCTAAAGTCTTCCGGATTACACGACGAAGGGTAGGGCATATTTACGTAAAAAGGATACTGCAATTATGCAATTTGTTAGATTCATAAGCACATTAAACAAACTTTATTAAAAAAGTAAAAGACTACTCACATGGTAGACATTGGGATTTCAATATGTATTTTGAGGCCTCGGCGGGTAGTATGGATTTATAGGACCAACATATGACGGTGAAGTCGACATTGAAGACCTGGGTGGCATTTCATCTTCCTCTTCTCCCATCACGCTAAAACTACGAATGCCAATCAAAGGAGTGGTCATTGGACAAAGTATTTGCTTAATGTAAATTGTAATAAAGCATGTCATTTGAACCTAGTCTAAACACAAGAAAGAAGTTATTCATTTGAACCTAGTCTAAATAAAGTAAAGTTATCAAACATCTTCACTTTATTCAGCAAACAAAAGAAAAAAGTTATTCATGAAAGCCTATAAATAAAAGTTATCAAGCATGGTAGAAAAATTCATCAAGCATCAAAGATCGAAACTAAAATCCATGGAATTTCAGTAAAAAAATTCAGCAAACAAAAGGAAAAAAGTCCGCCGAATTTAGTAAAATTGAAATGCTATTCTATCCATGGAATTTCAGCAAACAAAAGAAAAAAAATCCATGGATATAGTGAAAAAAAGTTATTTAGCAAACAAAAGAAAAACGTTATTCATGAAAGCCTATAAATAAAAGTTATCAAGCATAGTACAAAAAGTACATCAAGCATCAAAGATCGAAACTAAAATCCATGGAATTTCAGCAAACAAATTCAGCAAACAAAAGAAAAAAAAATCCATGGAATTCAATCTCCTTCACACAATAAGCATTTAGCTTCATATAAGTCAATGCTATAATGAAGTAAAACAGTTCAATAAGGTGCAAAGGACATGAACCTATGACTTCTAACCACCACACCCTCCTCACTGAGTTTACCAAAATTCTTGAATTCCTCCTCAATTTCAGAAGCAATTACAGTAGGAGGTAAGTTTCTCACATAAACAGACTTGATTTCGTCTGTAAGCATCCATGCATAAAATCAAATAAAGGCTCCGAAATGTATTTTTACCAACAACTTTGAAGGCAATTACAAACATATAATATCTTATCCAATTTTTGCCGCAAGAAATTTAATTTATGCCACTGGATTCAACTAAGACTCTGAACTCAGGTCCACACAAGAAGAACATTAATTTCTCCATGCCCTAAGCCGCAATAAATTTAATTTATGCGCTGGATTTATCCCAAGTACATTGTGGAACAGCAAAGAAGTGGAACAATGGTAATACTTCTTTAGATCCACACAATGGTAATATTCCTTAGCAATGCAAGTTGGCCACGACGAAAATACAATCTCAGAACATGTAAAGAAAACGAGAAGAGACAGAAACCGAAAGGCGGATACAAAGCTAGCTCAGGATAAAATTAAAAAACTGACGTATATACTTTGAAAAATGGTTAAGAAGTTACCTACGAAGCTGAGCAAGGGCAGCTGCAAAACAGAGCTCCACCGGTCTTGTGTTTGTTGTCCTTTAAATCAACTCGCAGGGAGGGGCAGCGCTAGGCAGACGGATCGTCGTGGGGTGGCGCTGAACAGATGGACGGTGTTGCAGGGTGGCGTTGGGCAAACGACAGGCGACGTGGGGTGGCGCTGGGCAAGGTTGGACTGGTGTTTCGAGCGCTGAGCCACTAGTTGCTCCGTTTATAAAAATCGCGAGGAGTGGTGGCGTTGGGTAAAGGGAGGCCGTCGTGGGGTGGAGCTGGCCAGAGGAAGGCGACACGACAAGCTGGCGAGGGAGGATGGGGGTTTCGCGCGATGGGAAATTCGAATGGCTTCGACGGAAAGAAAAGAAAATAAGAGAGAGAGAGAGAGAGAGAGAGAGAGAGAGAGAGAGAGAGAGAGAGAGAGAGAGAGAGAGAATGGACAGATTAATATTTAAAAATGAAAAAAAAACCCACACGGCAGGTGTGGGGTGTGGGATCAGCACAGTTGCTGATCAGTAGTATAACTCAATTTAAAATGGAGAAATGCTGGGCATCAGCCTACAGCCGCAGCACACCTCACGTAATGCTTTTTTTTTTTTTCCAACACTCTATACATGGGTGTGCAGCGGCTATAGGCTTTCCCAAATATTTTTCCTTTAAAATGATAGTATTTTTATAGAAAAAATATTTACATCAGCTTACTATTTATCACACACTCCACTGGATTAAGTGTAAAAAAAAAAAAAAAAAAAACCACAGCACGCAGGTGTGCTGCGGCTACGGGTTGATGCCCAGAATTCCTCATTTTTATAAAGTAATATCACTTTTATGAGGTATTTTACAAAAGAGAAAATATATTTACAACTATGAATTGTGCAACCGCCGCGTAATTCCTTTGAAAAAAATGAATAAAACATGAGACTCACATGAAAAAAATTAATTTTTTAATAATAGATCTCACTCTTTTTCAAAGCGATTACGCATCGTTTACGTACTTCACGATTGTATGTAGAATTACTCATTACAAAAATACCATTCATTTCAAAATCAATAAATCTTCACAACCTCCTCACACTCCACACTCGACATTTTTTTTAATTTTTATTATTTTTTTCTTTTATCAAATATTTATTATATAAATAATGAATAAAAAATTTGAAATAATTTAAAAAGAATAAACTCAAAAAAAATTTAAAAAAAAATTTAAAAATTTAAAAATTTAAAAAAATGTAGAGTGTGGAGTGTGGTGGAGGTTGTGTAGTAAAACTCTTTCAAAATATGGTTGTGTAACATTTTGTGAAAAGTGATGTGTATTTATCATTTTTCAAAAGGAATTAAAGAAGAACCTTTCATCCAAAAAGGAACAAATCCTATTTATCAAAAATCTCCTCAATGTTTTGTCTCCTGAGAGAATAGAAGAGGTGTGAGTAGTGCTTCCTTCAAGGCTTTTTCTGGAGCAAGAGGGTTTAATGATTCTTTTCGGTGAGGGAATTAGCAGGTAGAAGACTGGAAGGGATAGAAGAACTTTAGGGTCAACTAAGGTTAATAGAGGAAGAGAACCTCTTGATTGAGTTAGATGGAGGAGGGGCTATGGAGAAGGTACAAAGGAAAGGAGAAAGATGTTTAGTCGGCAAGGTGGGTATAGAAAGTTCAATTAGCAAAGCTATTATTTCATCCACAATGGCAAAAATGTGGAGGCTGAGCAAACCGACTTCTTTTCAAGAGGTTGGGCCAAGTGTTTTTACCATTACATTTGCAATACATGTGGATAAACAGAGAGTAGACTACAAACGCAAGCCATGGTTTTTTTATAATAGCTTCTTCATCATCGAACCATTTGATGGGTTTACACAACCAAGAAAGATGAGTTTTGGTAGTTCCTCAATGTGCGTACAGTTTCATAATTTGCCACTAGTGTGCATGAACCAAGAGAGTGGGAGCAAATAGGATGATCAATTGGCAATGTAGAAGAGGTGGATGTGGAAGACGATGGTGTGGGGTGGGGGACTTTCCTCTGTGTTAAAATTGCAATTGATCTAACAAAGCCAATTGCGAGAGGTCAAACAATCAACGTTAATGGAACTAGAGTAGTATGGGTACTGTTGAAATATGAAAAGTTACCCATATTATATTTCAGGTGTGGTTGAATTTTACATGATACATAGGGTTGTCCACTAAGGGACAATCAGCGGACAACAATGGCCGAGTATGCAAATCAGTTTGGTCCGTGGCTTCGAGTAGAGCCTTACGAGAGACGATGTAATTCTACTTACTACACAAATCTGGCCAATAAAGAATTTAGAGGAGATGAGAATGATGGTCATAGGAAGGCTGGGGAAGGCGTGGCTGCTATCACATAGGTCTAAGTACAACGGCAGAGACGAGTAGTGAACCAGAACACTATTTTGGAAAGAACAAGGAACCTAGAGAAAATTTCAGTGGTGGGGTGATTAGGAAGGAAATAGTGGTGATGGAGGAG
Organism: Juglans mandshurica; assembly: GCA_022457165.1. Classification (NCBI taxonomy): domain Eukaryota; kingdom Viridiplantae; phylum Streptophyta; class Magnoliopsida; order Fagales; family Juglandaceae; genus Juglans; species Juglans mandshurica. The sequence goes on from CM039634.1 coordinate 13,093,664, forward strand.
GAATTGAAACGAAGATTTCAAAATGTAGATCTAGTTGATTCAACGAAGATTTGTTAATAGATATAAGGAGGGGATGAGGGGCGAATATGTAATAAGTGAAGAACAAAAGACTTGTCTGATGGTTGATAAAATGGGCAAGATGAGCCAGGTGTATGAAGGTCCCATGACTTTAAGGCCTTTACTTGATGGGCCGACCATTATCAGGTTTAACCATCTGGAATCAGTAGACAAAGCAGAGAAGGATAGGGATGGGACTCACGGCTCACAGGAGCAGCTAGAGAATATAAAGGAACAGGCACGAGGCAATTGGAAAAGAAGGGCTCGAGCAACAGGTACGGGTCCTGACTCTTTGAATAGTAGTGTTGCTTAAAAAAGGGTTCTGGTGGATGAGGAAATTACAAACTCACAATTTTCTGCGACTAAGAATCTCATATGGGAACTGTAAATGCTATGTCAATTCATTTATTTATCTGTTGGTTCAATCTCTAATCTTTTCTGTTGTGACTCTAAATGTTGGACAAGTGGCTGAGCCTGAAAAGCTTTGGGGTTTAATACACTGAGCTGGTTACTCACGTGGACTGCACATGACTTGCTATCTACATCAGATTGATACACACTCATGTCGCAGGATCTTGACACGTGTTGGCATCTGTTTTGTATTATAAATTCATAGCTAACTTCCGTCGGGAACCCAAAAGGGTCATATGTCATTTGTTTGTTTCTGAGATTGAGAGGCTTCGAGAGAGGGAGAACTGAGAGGGATACACTTAGGGCACAAATTAGGGTTTCACTTGAGAAAGAAATCTGTGCGATTTCTTGTTGTGAGATGAAAGCTGTGTAAATGTATGGTTCTGAGACTTCTCTTTGAAGGATTGATTATCAATAAAGCTCTGAGGCCATTCCTGCCGTGGACGTAGACCATTAGGGTCGAACCACGTAAATCATCTGTGTTGATTCTTTATTTTATATTTCTTACTGATATTTTCTTTGATATTCTTTTGACCTTTTTCTTGTTATTTTGGATTCTGTTCTGAGTTACTATTTTGTGATTCTTGTTGGTTCTGGCCGTTTGTTTTTAGTATCAAATCTTGGCATTTGTTGAGTTCTGTACAGAGGAACTCTTGTTGTATTCTTAACAGGAACAAATGAGAAAATTGAAAAAAAAATACAATTGAATTGGCGGAGACAGTTAGACAGTCTTGCCAAGCCCAATGAAAATTTTGAGTTGGAACTACCGGAGTTTTGGAATCCTTCAGACAGTTCAAGACCTTTGCATGATTGTTAAAAAGAAAAAAGAAAAAAAACCCAACTTAGTGTTCCTAATGGAGATTAGGCTAAAGGTTGGTGTGTGACAGAGGACTTTAGTAAGATCTTAACCCAAAAACAAAAGCAATGGGGGAGTTTAACAAATGAAGTGTTGATGGAAAACTTTCGGGAGGCTTTAGAAAGAAGCAATCTATTTGATTTAGAAATGTTGATGTTTTTGCGGCTGTTTAATATAGCCGCAAATAGTTAGTTGTGATCGACGTACTTTTAGCGACAAACTAAAGTCGCCATAAAAGGAGGAGAAATGCGTTGGAATCAACTTTTTTCCAGAAAAATATTTGTGGTGACATTTCCGTCACCGAAAATAATAGTTTTTAGTGACAAACTTATACTTGCTAGAAGTGTAATGGTGAAAATGAAAAAACATGTGGGGATTATTTTTAGCCACGACTTCAACTCGTCGCAACAAGTGTTTTTTTTCCACCGAATTTCACTTGCCGGGCGTGATCTCACTACAACAGAGTGACTCATTTTCTACAAACATCCTTTGTGTGATCATTTACTTATTTTCCACCATGGTATGCTTGGAATAAAAAATTCGTAGGAAATTGCCAAAATTTATTGTAGTGACAACAACGTCTAGTTAGAGGTTACTCTAATTATTATTATTATTTTATTCAGGGAGTAGGGTCGAACCCCATACCTCCATTTTGGAGGTTTGGGTGTTATGCCATGGGGCCATATGCCTTTGGCTACCCTAATAATTATATGTGAGACTTCTTTCAACCCTTCAGTAAAAATGGCAAGTATTCATTATGTATGTGACCGGCCATCCAATAATGCTGTTTATAAATCCAAGTGAAGAAAACATGTGCTTTTTATCACAACGTCACATATATATATATATCTTTTCAGCATATACGAAGGAAATTACTTCAAGATTTTCCATGAACCAAAAAACGTTATTACACCCACTGAGATCAATAATTGTGGAAACTGAACCCACCCCATTCCACCTACCTTTCATATCAGCACCTCACAACTCTTCATGATCAAATCTTCAACAACTCTCGAGTCTTGGTCTTCCCTTTCATATAGCAAGGTTTTTTTCTTTCCATTTTATCTGTTAGTATTAATGGCTGCTTATTTAACTTGCATATGATTAATTTCTCTATATTTTTCTCTTATATGAAATAGAGGGCTGCCTTGTATGCTGGAAACACGAATTTGAGAGGTAAAATTTAGTAGATTTGGGGTTGCAGTTTATTTTTATTTCTGACAAGTATTTTGATCCGTTTGAATTTTAAGATGATTGCCCTATTTTCGTGCAGTGAAAGGCCGAAAGCGAGACTAATTGGACCTTTTTGTTTGGATGTAGAGGAAGTTTGACGGCTGCATTCTGTGAGATTGAAGTGAAGAAACCATAAAATCTATCCCTTACATCCATCTGGATCTGACATTATTTTTCAGGTAAAATTCAAAATGTGATGTTTGTATCATAGACAGGCTAGGAGAGATGGAGATTCAACATTTCAAGCACGACCATCCATTCTTCCTCAATGAAGAGGAGGAATCACCTTTTTGTCGACTGTGCAACGAAAGAGTCTCCGTCCTAATTACAGTTGCAAAGGGTGTTATCGGTTCGTCCTTCATAAATCTTGTTTTGAATTACCTGCCGACACTACAACAGAATGTGTGTTTTGTGACAGAGGAAACTGTCACAAAAAAATGGTAAACCGTCACTAAACATATTTGGTGACGGTTTGAAACCGCCACCATGACCGTCACCTAAAGTGCGTCACAGAAAACATTTGGTGACGGTTTACTGTTCAACCGTCACAAAAAATATTTTTAGTGACGGTTGGAAGTGTTCCGTTCTGTACAACGTTCGAACGTTCCTTTTTTTGTGACGGTTATGAACTGTCACAGAAAATAACGTTCGGACGTAAAATTAAACGTTCGGACGTTATACCCGACCGGTTGGCGTTCGAATGAGAGAGTTGACGTTTGTTGTATATCGTTCGAACGTATCATATTTACGTTCGAATGTTAATGCGGCCGAACGTTAATTACAATAAACGTTCGAACATTTGTTCGAACGTAAACGTAAATGTTCAAACGTAGCGCGTTTAATGTTCGGACGTTATTTTGAATGTAAACGAAGGAGCGTCCGAATGCAAGTTTTTTGTTCGAACGTTAGTCTGTTTAACGTTCGAACGATTCAATTGTATTTACGTTCGAACGTTTGTTACAGTGTGAACCAACGTTCGAACGATTTTGATTTACATTCGAACGTACAGATCAGAAATACTAATTTCATAAAATTTAAAAACAAAATACCAATAGTATCATATTACATACCCAATTAACAAGTAACAATGTCTTATAAAAGTACAAAATTAGATATTAAAACTAGTCAGAAATATTGATAAAATTTATTTCTTCTTTTTCCCTCGCCCACGGGGATTCTGTTGCAACGACATAACACGCTCCATTTGCACCATCATCTCTCGTTGCACTTGCTCTTGCACTTCACTGCATATTCTTTCCTCTTGGTCTCTCTGTTGGTCCTGCAAACGCGTCTCTAAATGAGACTGTCGTTCTAAGAGAGACTCTAACTCTTGCTGTCTCGACCTCATATACTCATTCTCACGCCGTGCAGCTTCTCAATCTGCTGTAAGATTATTAATTTGTGAAGCCGATGAGGTTGAGGAGGATGAACATTTATGCTTGATAGATCGTCCCAAACCTCTTGCCATACTAGACTGCGGTGGAATGACCTTGAACCGGCACGATGGTGGACAGTCAGAACGGATCTATTCTGTGCATTTGTAGAACTCAAGTGCTACAACATATATTAAAAATGTTAATTGTAATATGTATACATATAATGTATAAAACGAATATGAATGTAAATAATTAAAAGATATAAATGTAAAATACCTGATAATCTGGAGATGCGAAAAGATCACAACACTTTCTCCAATCATCTAACTTCATCTGCTGAAAAGGAGACTGCGCAGCCTCTTCCAACGTCTCAAACTTCTTGAAGTGGTCATGACATCGTCCTTTGTGACGTCGGAATAGTGTAGCCATCAACTCATTCACGGTTCTCAAATCCTCGCTACGGCCAAAGTCGAGGTCGAATTCATCCTAACAAGGGAATCAGGTAAAAAATATAATATATTAATCTAAGTGAAAAAAATGTACTGAAAAGTAAACTCACCAGCACACGACTTCGAATGTGCTCCTTAATCTCATTCGGAACATCTCGCCATGAGCGCACATAAAATGGAGCATAAGCTCGAACTACTATGCCAATATAGGAGGAAAGCGCTGCTGCACTATCATCCACTCCTCCAGTGGAATTATCAGGAATTGTGATCTTCAGTTTACCGTGCCTTCTATTTTTTTCAAGAGAGATTCCACGTGTATAGCCACGACCGCGATGTGCAGATGCATGAACTACATGATAATAATAGATATACTATAATTATAATTATATAGTTATTGAGAAAAAAATATTAACTATATATATAATTATCAACGACAATATTTCCTTACTGGTAGGTGTCGACTGGCTGTTGTTCTCTTCTGTGTTAGCTTGATCTTCAGGAACGGATTCCTCGAGTGGGGAGTCCTCAATGGATTCAGGACTTGGACTTGGCGGAGGCACATTTCTTCGTTGTCGTTTTGGCGGCATTCTTTAAAATAATTAATTATATCAAAGAAAATTAATTAGAAGAAATTATGAAAATTTAAGATATTTTATAGTCACCTATATAAATAAAATATTTAGTACTTTTACTCTTCAGATGAATTTTCCATGCTTGTTTCAGAATCCCCATCAATAACATCTTCATCATCATCATGCACCTCTTCTTCATCATCTTTATCCACCTCCTGCCCGGATTCTGATTCGTATTCATCTTCTGACTCGTCTTCTTCATCTTCCTCCAAACTGACTTGAATTGAATGATCATTTAATACAGACGGGTCGAGATGTACGGGTGAGACATCATCTCTACACAAGGGGACCAACTCGAGTGCACCGAGGTCAACAAATAAGTTAATACCCTCTCCATCTTCCTGGTATGCCTCAACAATCGGATTGTCATCTTCATCTCCACTATTCTCGTAATCTGCACTCGTTCCTGCTTCATATATATTTCGAGGAACAAATTTTTGTACGACTCGCCAAGTTATCTCCCCACTATCTTCATCAACACTTTTCATTGGATCAATCAAGTAATAGACTTGGGTAGCTTGACAAGCCAATACGAATGGATCATCTTCGTACCATTTAGATGCAGTATTGACACTCGTAAAGTGATTATCTCTATGTATCGAAACCCGACCACCGCCTAGATCCCACCAATCACATTTGAAGACATATGTTACAGACCCACCCAGATATTTCAATCCGATAATATCACGTATGACACCATAATAGTCAATATCATCTATTCCATGACTCCCCTCGACCAACACACCACAATTTTGAGTCTTTCTATTACGTTCACGGTCCAAAGTATGGAATCTATAACCTCGAACCGTGCATGCAGTATATCGAAGTGCTCTATTTGAGGGACCACGGGCCAATGCATACAATTCAGAAGAAATTGATCCGGGATCACGAGCACGTTGTTCCAAAATCTAAAAATTGAAATAGTATATATTTATTATTTTATTATCCAGAGTTAAAAATTTCACAATATAACATATATATAATTTTAGTTCATACACGTTCTTCAAACCATCCGGGAAATTCTTCCTCGTGTCTTGCCTCTATATTTTCTACGCCTTCCGTTCTAAGTTTGTCCATGTGGTCACTGTTATAACATGTTGCAAAAGAAGTATATTTTGAGCACAACAATTCTAATTAATTTAAAGAAAACTATAATTATTCAAATAAATTAAATGACATACCTAAGATAATCATCAATCTCTCGGCAGTTATTTAGCACATACCACCGAACTTTACCCAACTCTCCATCAATTAAATCGTAACCTGTTTGTGCACCCAAGGGTCGTACATTCTGGGAAAACACTGATAACTCACGAGGAGGCGGAGTAGCAAGATCAGCATTTCGCTCTTGACGACTAAATCGTGTCTCAACACCACGAAGATATAGAGAGCAAAATGTTAACCATTCATCGTGTATATAAGCCTCTGCTATTGAACCCTCAGCTTTGGCTTTATTCCCAACAGTGCGCTTCAATCGACCCAAATATCTTTCAACTGGATACATCCAACGGAACTGCACCGGTCCACCCAGAAGTACCTCTCGCGGTAAATGTATTGCTAAATGGACCATGACATCAAAAAATGATGGTGGAAAGATCTGCTCGAATTTACATAGTATATTAGCAATGTCTTCTTCCAATTTCGACAACACATCTCGTTTTATTACCCGAGCGCACAAATCCTTGAAAAACATACATAGTTCAGATATGGCGACACGTACATTAGATGTCAGCTTCCCACGAATTCCCACAGGTAATAACTTCTGCAAAAATACGTGACAATCATGACTTTTCAATCCATTGATTTTCCAATCATCAGGACTCACGCATCTACCAATATTTGAAGCATAACCATCTGGCAACTTCACACCTTGCAACCATTTACATAAATCAATCCTCTCCTCCCTCGTCATCGTAAAACATGCATGCGGCATGACCACCCTGTTGCCTTCCACCCGCAAATGCAGATTATGTTTAATTCTCATTCTCTCAAGATCTTTCCTCGTCTTGATCGTGTCTTTCATCTTTTTGTTAATACTCATCAATGTACCCAGTATATTATCACAAATATTCTTCTCTATGTGCATTACATCCAAACTATGTCGCAACTTGCATGACGACCAATACGGCAAATCAAAAAAAATACTACGCTTTGTCCAATTCAATTCTGATACGGCTCGTTTTCTCTTGTTCTTTCCCCGACCTTTGCCAAAATTGTTCGCTCTAACATGTTGCAGTTGTTCCACTATCTCTTCTCCAGACAACTCTTTTGGTGCAATCCTATCCTCTACTCTCCCATCAAACTTGGCACATTCTCTTCTCCATGCATGATTTGCTGGTAAATAACGTCGATGACCCATGAAACACAACTTCTGAGAAAATTTTAGCCACTCACTAGCAGTTTCTTTATTACACGTCGGACACGCTAACTTCCCTTTCGTACTCCAGCCGGAAAGATTCCCATACGCCGGAAAATCATTTATGGTCCACATTACCGCAGCATGCATCTGAAAAGATGTCGACGTAGATGCATCATAAGTTCTAACCCCTATTTCCCATAACTCTTTCAGCTCTTCAATCAACGGCTGCATGAATACGTCAATATCATTCCCAGGTGATCTAGGGCCAGGGATGAGTAAAGTTAACAAAAAGTTTGGCGCCTTCATGCACCTCCATGGTGGAAGATTGTACGGAATCAATACAACGGGCCAAGTGCTATAACTTGTACTCATATTCCCAAAAGGGTTAAATCCATCGGTTGTGAGTCCCAGGCGCACGTTACGAGCTTCTAACCCGAACTCTGGATACTGATTATCGAAAGACTGCCACGCAAGTGAATCAACTGGATGCCTCATATACCCGTCATTCTTAACTCTTTTCTCCTCGTGCCACCTCATATCATGAGCTGTTTTCTTACACATATATAGTCTTTGCAACCTAGGTTTCAAGGGAAAATACCGCAACACCTTAACCGGCACGTTTTTCTTACCTTTCCACCTCGACTCTCCACATACAGGACATGCTTGTTTCTCCTCGTTCTCCTTCCAGAACAATACACAATCATTCTTGCATGCATGTATGGACTTGTACTCAAATCCTAATCCCTTTCTCAACTGTTTCGCTTCATAAAAGTTCTTAGGCAATGCAGACCCTTCGGGAAGCACCTCGTTAAATAAGTCCAATACCATGTTTATTGCTTTCGTCGACATCCCACACAATGATTTTATGTGAAGCAACTGCACAATAAACGACATTTTGGAATGTTTTGTACAACCTGGGTAAAACTCGCGCTTTGCATCTTCCCACAGTGAAGGAAAATTTTCACAATCAGTCCCTGATCCACCACTTGAGGCATTGTCGTTAACCTCATCCATAAACATCCCAGCTCCAATGTCACCCAACATCAACTCCATCTCATCATGCTCATAATCATCATCCATGTGCCGTAAATAATTGTGATGATCGACCAATACATTTGCTGACCCTTCATACGGCTCACCATGCAGTACCCATCGCGTATACCCCAGATCCATACCGTTCACAAATATATGACGCTCTACTTCATCCAATCCTATCGCACACAAATTTTTACACCCTCGACATGAACACTTAATGTAACCACGACTATCAGGAGAGGCCCGTGCAAAATCAATGAAAGTTCTTACTCCACATGCATAGGGTACGTAATCCTTTCCAAGTCTATCGTCCAGATGCATCCAATTTTTGTCCATTTCTAAAAACATCCAGATATTAATAACACGTACATTGAAAACTCACATGCATGTCTTGCCTCCAATTCTCATTAATTTTTTGATAAGGTAGTTGGTCCTATCCCATTCGAGATTATATTCTCCATATTACACAAATCTCGTCACTCTACTAATTTCCACGTTAGTAGAAATTCCGGCAGCACCTCCCCATAATTCTCCAAGTATACATGTTCAAATATCGGGATTGTGACCCTACGAACAGTATACCCGAAGAACAGTAGAAGAAGATACCGAAACTTCATATTAAACGTGGAAAGTAGCGAGTAACAAAAATGTGTAATACAGATAATATAATCTCAAACTGTCCACACTGGACAATTCAGGAATCAGTGGACACATAAATGTACACTGATTCCCAAACGGGTCTAAGGGTATTTATGCAATGTCACACGCATCTAGCAAAAAATCATACAACAATATCTCCATGTTGTTTAAATTAACAATGTCACCTTCAAGTAGTGTTATATTGTTAAACTAAAGAGGGATGGAAGATTATGTGACCCTACGTTTTGTGTCTTGTACACAACGAGGGAGAATGATCTTGAAGAAATGTTTAAATTTTAGTCTAATTACTTAACCGTCACAAACTGTCCGACCTTGACAACTCTCAAGGCCGAAGAGACTATGACAGTCAAGCAATTAAATTGAAATTTCAACATTTCTTCAAGATCATATTCCCTCGTTGTGTACAAGATCATTATTCTTAAAGTATAATTTTAATTGTTATACTTAATTTCAAAGGTTATACTATAATTTTAATTATTATAATTCTTAAAGAGTTACTTTTATGCTTGTTATTACTTAATTTCAAATATTATTATAAATATTTAATTATCATACTTAAATTTCAATGGTTATACTATAATTTTAATTATTATAATTCTTAAAGAGTTACTTTTATGCTTGTTATTACTTAATTTCAAATATCATACTTAAATTTCAATGGTTATACTATAATTTTAATTATTATAATTCTTAAAGAGTTACTTTTATGCTTGTTATTACTTAATTTCAAATATTATTATAAATATTTAATTATCATACTTAAATTTCAATGGTTATACTATAATTTTAATTATTATAATTCTTAAAGAGTTACTTTTATGCTTGTTATTACTTAATTTCAAATATTATTATCACAATTTTTCAAATCCATATCACAACATATTCACAATAACTCACAATATATTCACAAAATAACATGCCACATGTATTAACAAAGCCTAATGACAATATATTTCTAATAATAAACACGATATTTCAAATTTATATCACAACATATTATTATAACTCACAAACAATATAGAAACTATACCAACAATAATCACAATATGATAAAAAGTAAGCATAAAATAACATGCCACAAGTATTAACAAAACTTAAGGACAATATATTTGTAACAATGTAAACATATTCAAACGTCATTCACAAATAATAATTTAAATATTTCAAGTCTATATCACAATAACTCACAATATATTCACAAAATAACATGCCACATGTATTAACAAATTTCTAAACTTTAGTAAGCAATAAACATGTATTTACAAAGCCTAATGACAATATATTTCTAATAATAAACACAATATTTCAAATTTATATCACAACATATTTAAAATAACTCACAAACTATTTACAAACAATAATCACAATATGATAAAGAGTAAGCATCAAATCACAACAACATATTGATAAAGTTTAGAAATATACCTAGCATTCACAATATCCTCTTACAAATCAAAATCTTCAAACTTCCCAAAACAAGCAATCCTTAAAAAAAATACAACACTAACTTATTAGAAATATTCTATAACAAAAACACATTCTATAAATATCATAAAATTTAAATAAAGACAAGAAATAAAAATATTATCTTACCAAAACTCACCTCTCTCTCACGCCAAAACTCAACTCTCTCTAACTCAACTCTCTCTCACTCTAACTCTCTCTCTCTCTAACTCTCTCTCTCTCTCTCTCTCTCTCTCTCTCTCTCTCTCTCTCGCGCACACGGGAGAAGAAGAAATAATGCGCTTCCTCCCGTGCGCGTACTGATTAAGTTCTAAAATTATTAGTTTAAACGTTCGAACGTTTAATTTTTACGTCCGAACGTTATATTCTAAAATTATTCCCGCCCAGAACGTTCGGACGTTTACAATACACGTTCGAACGTACCCTTCTTATGATATAACATAAAATCTAGCGGGAAAGTTCCCGCACTTTCCTCATATATGTTCAAATGTATCACAATTTTTCGTTCGAAAGTTCGTAGATTTATAGATAAACGTTCGAACATTTAACTTAAACGTTAGAACGTACATTTCATGAAAGTGTTACCATATTTGAGCGGGAAATCTCCCGCACTAATTTAACTAACGTTCGAACGTTAACAGATTTGATGTTCGAACGTATAGTATAAACGTCCGAACGTCTGAATAATCACACAGATACCTTAATCGAGCGGGAAAATTCCCGCCTCTTAGTTTAACGTTCGAACCTTAACTTGAAACGTTCGAACGTACGATTCCTACTATACTTAACTTATAGTATAATAACTATACTACATTTTATATATCTATAACTATATACTACATTGTATAGTATGATAGCATAATATAATTTAAATGATAAACTATACCATATATATAAATCAATAATATATATTAAATTGTTACTTATTAAATTCTTTATTATATACTAACTTATAGTATAATAACTATACTACATTTTATATATCTATAACTATATACTACATTGTATAGTATGATGGCATAATATAATTTAAATGATAAACTATACCATATATATAAATCAATAATATATATTAAATTGTTACTTATTAAATTCTTTATTATATACTAAGTTATAGTATAATAACTATACTACATTTTATATATCTATAACTATATACTACATTGTATAGTATGATAGCATAATATAATTTAAATGATAAACTATACCATATATATAAATCAATAATATATATTAAATTGTTACTTATTAAATTCTTTATTATATACTAAGTTATAGTATAATAACTATATTACATTTTATATATCTATAACTATATACTACATTGTATAGTATGATAGCATAATATAATTTAAATGATAAACTATACCATATATATAAATCAATAATATATATTAAATTGTTACTTATTAAATTCTTTATTATATACTAAGTTATAGTATAATAACTATACTACATTTTATATATCATAACTATATACTACATTGTATAGTATGATAGCATAATATAATTTAAATGATAAACTATACCATATATATAAATCAATAATATATATTAAATTGTTACTTATTAAATTCTTTATTATATACTAACTTATAGTATAATAACTATACTACATTTTATATATATATAACTATATACTACATTGTATAGTATGATAGCATAATATAATTTAAATGATAAACTATACCATATATATAAATCAATAATATATATTAAATTGTTACTTATTAAATTCTTTATTATATACTAACTTATAGTATAATAACTATACTACATTTTATATATATATAACTATATACTACATTGTATAGTATGATAGCATAATATAATTTAAATGATAAACTATACCATATATATAAATCAATAATATATATTAAATTGTTACTTATTAATTCATCAATAAACACCATAAACTCATAAACTATTCACAAAATTCACAAACAATAATCACAATTATTTCAAGAGTAAGCATAAAATCACAACAACATGTATATATAAACATATTGCTAAACTTTATAAATATAACAAGCACTCACAAAAAAACCAAAATCTAATTGTCAATAATATTATATAACATCTTAATATATAACTTAAACATTTATAATATAATATATTATAGATAAAATTTTGGAAATTAAATTGAAAAACGTTCGAACGTAATAATAAGTACGTTCGAACGTTCTGTGTATATAAGGCCAAAACCGAACGTCGAAACGACATTTCGGTGCCCGTTACATCGTCTTCTCCGTTATTTGCCACCACGCCTCCGTCACCACCGCCGTCAACTCTGCCATAACCGTCACTAAAAGGTAGGCATTCATCTTTTATGCAAATAACATATATTTTATTGATATTTAGATTGAGATTTGGATTGAGTTTTGTTTAAAACCGGATAAATATTACCGGATGTTCAACTTCATTTTCCGGCCACCACGGCCAGTCATTGGCCGAATAGTCACCGTAGAAATGTTTCTTGAAGTGTATACTTCATTTACATGGTGACATTTCGGCATTTAGACTCTTGTAGAGAAATTTTCGAGATTTCAATAATGGCTGAGTCGACTCAGCCATTCTGCGTCGAAACGTTCGAACGTTTCATCGTGACATTTGAACGTACGATGTTTAAATTACAGAGCCGTTACGGCTTCCACGTTCGAACGTTAATCGTCTTACATTCGGACGTTAATATTATTATACGACATACGTTCGAACGTGAATATTTACTTTCGCACGTAAATCACATACGGTCGGACGTTTAATTATAACATCCGAACGTAGTGATTTTCTACATTATTCATGCTTCGACGTTCGGACATTCATATTTACGTTCACACGTAAAACAAATACGTTCGAACTTAAATTCGAACGTATTTGTTTACTGCTTATGTTCGAACGTACATCTGTACATTCGAACGTATTTGTTTTACGTTTGAACGTAAATTTATTTACATTATTTTACGTGCGAACATATAAATTAACGTCCGAACGTTTTTATCTTTAACGTTCGAACGTTAACGATAAAACGTTTGAACGTTAATGCAGAGCATCTTAAAATTAATACAAAAAAATGCATTATTGTAAATAATTTTTTTTTTCCTTTTCTATTTTCAGGATATGGCTCTTCCACTGCATATACGAAAACGAGGGAGGGAAGGAGCCACGTCGGACACTGCCCGTATCGGAGCTCGTACTGTTATGGTAGAGAGAGAGGTCTTAATTAATGAGTTCGACGAACTCTGTTGGCAGCAGACGAACCTAAGAGATGTTTTCCTCAGTAGAGGCTGGGGAAATATCTGCACATTGAGGGGGAAGGTATACCCCTCAATGGTTCAAGAATTCTATATGGGGATGTGTGACATGCCTCCAGATGCATCCTCTCACACCGTGACTGTACGCGGTGTTTCTATTGAGGTATCGGCAGATGTCATCGGCGAGCACCTCGGGATTCATCGAGGTGCTCAGACATTTACACACTCAACACCCCGTGAGGATGTAGGCACTTCTACATCATCTACTGGCCGGGGATGTGAGCCAGCATCAGCCAGAGATGCAGGCCAGTCAGAGGCTGAGGATACTGGCGTCGAGGCTCGGGATGATAACCGAGACGAGGATTTCTACATCCTCACCGGGAGGGATCGCATGCAGATCGAGTGGAAGAACGCCTTCAACCAGATCCATCTACTGCATTTCTTCCGCATGTTGCACCTGATTGTTGCAACAAATGTCGATCCTGTGGCTCATAAAACCACATTTAGTCGGCTTCGGGCACAATTTTTGATACGAGTGGCACGTGGAGATCCTATAGATTTGCCACTGCACATTTTTGTGAGGATCCGTTACGAGGTGAGCATCGTCTCCACGGATAATCTCCCATATGGTGTCCTCATCAGCCCACTATTACTTGCACGGGGAGTGCCGACCCAGCCAAAGGAGCGGGTCAAAGATCAGATGAGCCCCCTCGACATGACCACGCATCGGCGTAGCATTGGACAGGCGAGGGGACGTCAGCCACCCCCTGTAGAGGATCTAGTTCCTCCGACGCAGCCTGAGCCAGGTCATGTCGGGAGTACTAGTCAGCATACGCCGAGTACATCTGCAGGAGATGTGCGGCCTGCTTGGGTTGATGCGGTCATATCACAGCTGACTGCGCATATTGATCATAAGATCGATCGATCGCTCGAGGCTATATCGGCGACTGTTGCCGAACTCACCCATCGTGTAACTATCCTCAATGACAAGGTTGATACCTTGACGGAGGAAGTACGGAGTTCGACTTTTGCAGATAACGTTATCATCTGACTGTTGTTTACTACGTTCTATCATTTTTTGTATTTTATTTTTAATATTTGTAACGAAAAATATTATTGAATATTTTTATCGTTTTTTAATTTCAATTTTTAATCTTCTTTGATGTTATAATTTCCAACTTTAATATTAAATCACTGCATTTCAAATATATATAAATCAATAATATATATTTATATATTACAAAGTGTGTATATATAAATATATACAATTCAATTTTTTAGACTTGTTCACAAATTATGCACAATAAAAATCACATAATTTTTAAATTAAAGTCATTTAATTTAAATTTACAATAAACGTTCGAATGCTATTACTTAACGTTCGAACATTGGTGCAAACATTTTACGTTCGAACGTAAAATTAATAACATTCGAACGGTTGCACCAAAACACTTTACGTTCCAACGTAAACAGACATAACGTTCGAACGTATATGTGACGTTCGAACGCATATGTCTTATACGTTCGAATGTAAAAAAATCTCATTCTATCTTTAGTGACGGTTTCCAAAAACTGTCACAGAAAATACCTTTTAGTGACGGTCTAGGGACTGTCACAATTTCTCAACCGTCACTAAAAACCAATTGTGTTGTAGTGCGAGTTGCAACACCCATTACACCCAAAACATCCTCTTACTGTCATCTCTTCAAAACTAATTTCGAACAAATCGGGGCAGATATGTGGAAGTTGCAGACGTAGACTTTTGGGCTTCACTTACAATTGCTCTCACTGTGAGTTTAATCTTTGTATTAAATGCTTTTCTCTGCCACTCACCAAAGAAGCTGAAGGCCATGAACACCCGTTGACCCTTATGATGAAATTATTCCAATTCAGTTGTGATCGTTATACGGCACGAACACCCTCTCAACCTTGCCTATTCCTTTCCAGCCACCCAATCGAGCCGCGTAGTTTGCAAACTCTGTGTTGACACAGTGAACACGAACTGCGCGGTCTATTATTGCTCAAGTTGTGATTTTGTTGCCCACCTTCATTGTGCTACAAGCAAGGAAGAAAGAGATGAAACATTTGATCTGCAGAATTTTGAAGATAAAGAGTTTAGTGAGTCATCAAAAACTATATTGGAATATGAAGATGTAGGAACTGATGAATCCATTGGCTCATCAACGTTTATTGTCAAAATGAAAAAAGTTGGGGCAGACGGAATTGAAATAGCTACAAAAATCAAACATTTCAGTCATGAGCATAACTTAGAGCACATTGACAAGCATGGGATCAACCAGAATTGTGATGGGTGTGTGGGGTCCATCTTTCCTCCTTTTTACACTTCCGCTCAGTGTGGATTCTTTCTTCATAAATCTTGTGTTGAATTACCAAGAAAAATCCGAAAACCACTTCACCAACATCCTCTCTTGCTCCTCCCAAGATCACCTTATATTGAGAGCCAATTTACGTGTAGAACTTGTTGCCGTCGCTGTAATGGCTTCGTTTATCATTGTGGCAGATGCGATTTTGACCTTGATGTCCAGTGTAGTCTAATCCTGTATATGTTTAAACATGATAGTCACGAGCACCAGCTTATTCTTTTGAAACTATCATTTGGTAAAAAGTGTAGTTGCTGCAATTCAAGTCAAGGATACAAATTCCTCTGTGCTGATTGTGAATTCATTGTGGACTTCAAATGTTTAACACAGCCATATACGACAAGATACAGAGAACATGAGCATCCTTTCACCATTTGCTATGCTCCAGAAGATGACTTTGGTGAATATTATTATGATATCTGTGAAAAAGAACGAGATCCGAAATGTTGGTTCTACTATTGTGAAGATTGTCTTTACCCTGCTCATCCCAAATGCATTCTTCGGATAAATGTCAAGTTTGAGAAAGCTTGCAAATTTGATATCCACCAACGTCCCCTTACTTTGGTTCGGGAGGCTGAACATGAGCCACTGTGTAAGAAATGTGGCAAAGCTTGTACAAACCCCTTGTCTTATGAATGTGTCAAATGTACAAACCCCTTGTCTTATGAATGTGTCTTAGAAATCCCTTGAGGCTTGTGTATCCATTTTCACTTTCTTGTTGGACAAAAGTTTGTTCTTGCTAGTTAAACAGTTTAATTTTTCCTCTTCGTGTAAAATAATGTCGTTGGATTAAATTTACCTTGATATTTACATTTGTAACAATGATGAGATGGATCGATGACATGCATGGTCTTTTCCTTGAAATGGAAAGTGAAAAGTATGCTGATTAAAACCTAAATCCATATTTCCCAAGCAGCCACTTTACTTACATCAACTACGAGGTTTGGCTGGCTGGTTCCTTCGAATTTTCCCATTGACTACCCAAAGCAAGCCTTTTCTATCACTTGTCATATAGGTTTGATTTTTCTTAAACATGTTATGTATTTGGTTTTATGTTATTTTATTTTTTTAAGCAAGTTTATATATTAATAACAAATAGAGGAATACAAGAGCAAAGGGTGGGAGATCCCAATAAACACATCTTAATAACTAGTACAGTGCAAAAGAAAGAAAAAAAAAAGGGAATTTAGAGGAGTTAATGGAGAAAACAACTGAAAATAGCATTGCAGAAGTTATGTTTGAATAATATTTGAAAATGAATATATGAGAATACTTAAGAATACTTATGTTCCCAAAGAAACCCTTAGAATTATCAGTTTTTTTCATAACCCATCAAGAGTGGAGATAAAAAATGATGAGAAGCAACATAGATAGATAATTGTTAATAATGATCACTTTAGAGCTGCCTTTTACAAGTTGAGCAATGTTACTTACAAGCTAGATGGAAGATACATTCTACACACCATTGGCATGTCATAATTTGATTTATAAATGGATTTAATTTTAAACTTTTTTTGCCAATTAAATCATTATATATGTTCAATTCAGTGGAGGGTGTTTCTTTCACACCGGCTTGTAAATATAATTTTTCCTCATTTAATAGGTACCACTTGAACTTTCAGCTCCTTAATAACTGAAATGAGAAGACACTCTCTCTCACATTGACATAATCTATTAGCTCGCATTGAAAGCTGAGAACTTAATTCATATTTGAAAAATAAGTGGAACGTTCTATCCTTACATCATTAAGATAATTAACAGCAACCCAGCAACAGAAGGGGAGAAAAAACAAGGGGAAGGGGGAAAAACAAAACCAAAAACAAGAATATTTATCTTTTTTCAACCGGGAGCATAAAGTAATGGTGTGAAGCTTGGTAGTACACAAGGGACTAGTGTGGAAGGACTCAAAACTCAAAAGAGCTCAAGAGGTCCCTGGCTTAACTTTTGGCCTTCAGAACAAATGATTGAAGATCTAACCTTGCACTGACAGCAGCAGTAAAAGATTCTTCATCTTGCTTTTCTTTTGCAGCAGCAATAGCAGCAATATATGCTTTTCTTGCTTCTTCCATACTGCGCATCTCCATCTCATCCAAATCATCCTTTCAAACAAGAATAAATGTCTCATTTGCAAGATATACAACAGCCGAAGAGTAGAAGTTACATGTATCTGCAGACTCAACCCAGTCCCTCTCAAACAACAAATTGGTTAATTGTTTGTAATGTTTATCGTCTCAAATTCCTCCTAAAAATATAGCTCTCACATGACCTCACAGTTCATTGTTCTTTGTTTTCTGTTGTTTCAATTTGTGAATCATCATTTAGAGAGCTATGTACTTTCCAAGGGCAGCCAAAAATAAAATAAAATACAAATGCAGCTGTAAAGATGTTGTAAGATAGTCTTAGTAATATACAGTGACAATTCCTTTTTTTCGATTTCTTTATTGTTTCAATTTGTGAATCAACATTGCAAATTGAAATAAACACCGATTTCTCATAGAGATTCTCAGTGTACAGTTTATACCAGCCTTAAATTAAGGTTTTAGTGAAATCTAGGGAATAAGGATTTCAAAAGTAGTCCGAGAGAGAATATGACTTGAAGTAGAAAAGGAAGGGGAAAAATAGATAGAAGAAACTAAGGTTGTTCTCTTCTATGTGAATGGTGATGTGAAAAAGATGGGCAGAGTGGTTATGGGCTCAAAATATGATGAAGTAGCAAGAAACCGAAAAGAAAAGAAGACGACAATGAGAAAGACACCCCTTCCCCAAACCTGCGCAGACCACCATTCAATTTTAAGTTTCACTCATAAACTTTGAGTCAATGCAACTCCGTGTTGAGTCGTCATGAGCCTCTCTCAACCCCAAAAGTTAGCTTAAGAGGTGAGGCCCTCACATTTATAAACTGGCCACCAGCCCCTTCCACAATCGATATAACCCCAATAATCTCCCTCTCACACATTTGGCCCTGTGTTGCAGGGACAACCCTTTTCTCCCTCGGACTATTAGACCTAATTGTTGGTAAACCTCGGCACTGATACCAGTGTTGGAGAAGGCATTGAAAGTGACACCCAAATAGAGATTAAATGCCAAGTTTCCCAGACCTAGTGGCATGCCATAGTAAACAAGTTCGACGCCGAAAGCTATCAGTACCATAACCACCGACAACCTTTGAAAAACCCATATTTTCTCCACCAAGATCTTAACAGTGGACTAAAGATTGGTGTTGCAAGTTTCTTACTCAAATGACGTTCCGAAAGAGTTCTTGTATATAGTAATGTATGGTATATTACATAAAAATAATATATAGTAATCTAAAGTATATTACATATAGTATAGTAATAATATTCTTGATCGATTATATATTCACAATATATAACAACTATATTATCAATCTCTATACGTAAGTTAGAGATGCTAGCATTAATCTCTGAATGTAAGTCAGACATGACAGTACTGATCTCCATAAGCACTACATCAATCACCGCGGATGTCGGTTTGCTGATCTCTGCAAGCACTATATTTGCCATCTCCTCACGAGTAGCTTTGTGTGATGCCTCGGCTTGCATGGTTGTCTCACCAGTCAACACTCCACAATATCCCGGGTGTGCATCTCTCTAAGTATCAACCGGATCTGGAATAGGACCACGAAGACAAAATCTCGAGTGTCTTGTGCATTATGACAAGGTGGAGGAGTTGATTAGTCTCATCGACTCCCAAACAAGCTCAGCAATATCTGACATGACCCCGACATGTAGTAGAAGTCATGTGATCAGGATTCCGAATGACAATATACATGTTGTAATGTATTGGGCCTCTGATCCCTAATGAATATATAACCCACTAGGTCGATATGAACCCCATGCGTGACCCGTAGCATAAAATTAGCCCGATCCATGCCAGCCTTTGTCTTATGTTGCCGAGGATCAATATTGTTGGTGATGATCAAGTTCATGATCTTGAAGAAATCAGATAAATCACTCTATTTGATGCTCTTTGTCCCATCATACGGAGGAACATCTAAACCAACAATCAACTGCCTCACCTCATGATCGGAGAGGTCGTCGAGTGCATCTATATAAGATCCCTCATCCTTAACCATCTCCCTATCACTTGAAGCTAGAGACTCTCTAGACACCACTTTCGGATATGCAGTGTGCAATCAAGGAATATCAATAAAATCAGCAAACTCTTTATGGTGTATTCCCCTTAGATCGTGTATGCCCCTCTATCATCAGGTCTAGCACCACCTGGTTCTTTATAGAACTCAGAGACTATGTCAATTTAAGAAACGAGGTCCCATGCTTCGTCCTTCTGGTCGAGGATTGGTGTCCAACCACGATCAATGAATGACCCTCCCAGATAAGAGTCAAAAAGAGAAAAATCTTTACTTGACGCTCTAATAAAATAATCCTATCTCAAACTGTTTTGATGGAAGGTTGTCCTGGTCTGCCATGCTTACATCCCCTATAAGACATTATCAACCTAAAATTTAAAAAATAAAATATATATGCAACATTAGTTATAAAATATAATACATGAATATTCACAAAATTATATACTAATTAAAACAATGAGAAACTGTTTTTTGTAATACCGTTTGATCGAATCCCTAACCGTTCGAACGTTATAATTTTTACAGTATCGTTTGAAACATATATGTTCAAACACTAAAATTAAATTCAGTTCACACGTATGGTGAACCGATCAACCGTTCGACATTTGAGTTCCTACCATTCGAATGCATACAAACTCGTTCGATCGGTATATGGATCAAACTTAGCTATAGCTAAGTCAACTCAGTGGCCATGAAAATGAAAAGAATCAACCGATTTCTTTTACCACTCGAACAATAGTATATACTGCTCAAACTGTATTTATTTCAAATTTAGTAAATTAATTGATTTTTTATATTTAACATATTATATAGTATATATCATTATATGATATTATATGTATGATATATCATATAGTGATTTCATACCTAAATACTATAATCTATAGTATTAGTATATGCTAATTATAATATCATATAGTATATTATCATATAGTATATACTAATTATATATAATAATATCATATGGTATATTAGTATATACTATATGATATAGTTTTATAATATAATATATTATATAATATCATATAATATATACCATGTTATTATTATTATTATTATTATTATTATTTTAATAAAGAGCGGGAAGTCACATGTTCAGTAGTGACTCCTATCAAGGCCCATGGGAGAAAAAATCCAACAAGACCACAACCAAGAAAACAAACTAAACAAATCTATATATCAAAATAAGGTAACCAAAACCACAAAAAAAGAGGCTACTAACACCTTAAAGAGGGAAGGCCGGAGAAGTCCAACCGGAACAATCCTCTAAGAATCCGAGGCATGTTACAATTATTAGAGTAAACCAATTCTGTGCCTGAGGCACCCTCCTTGGCTAACCAATCCGCCACCTTATTACCTTCACAGAACACATGCTGGAAATGACAATTGAGAGTACAAGTCAAACCAACAAGATGTTCTCAAAAATCCTCCAAGTACCAAACACCACATCGCCCTCTATTCCACCAAGAAATAACCACCATCGAATCAATCTCTACTATCACTTTTGAAATATTTAATGATTTGCAAAGCCTCAAACCTTTAAGGTGCGCCAGGAGTTCCGCTCTATTGTTAGATCCAAAACTAATAGGATAGGCAAAGGCTGAGACAAGCCGACCTAAATCATTATGAATAACACCACCAATGCCACAAGAGCCTGAGTTATCGAGACTACTACAATCAGTGATCAACTTGCACCACCCCGGCGGATGCTTAAGCCACTTTACCACTTTGCAATAGTTAGCTTTTGGCGCAACTAGTTTAATCCGCAGGACCTCCAGGATCATGCCATCCCGGCGAGACAACCTATTTGGGTTCTTAGCCTAATGACAAAGGGAGCCTATCCACACACAAATAGAATGAACAACAGTTTCATGAGTTTCCAAATTACCTTCCATTTGTGCAAGACATCTTCTCCTCCAAAGATGCCAAGTAACAATGATGGGCATGATACCGATTATAAAACCTACCTGGGAGGAAGAGCTAACACGCCTGAACCAAGTCATAGAATTTAATTTTCAAGATCTACCAAAAGGAATATCATACTTTTTGAGGAAATTCACCCTCAAAGAGAACATGGTTAATATCTTAATGATGCCCTACAATACAATAATCACATTTGGAAACAAGAGGATGCCAATACGACGCAATCTATCATCCACACTCAAGGTCATATGCCAAGCCATCCAAAAATGGATAGACATTTTTAACGAAAGACTTTTAAGCCAAATCCAAGCGTACCAATCAAGAGAGGAACCTTTGAAATGAATACAATGCCATGCAGATTTGGTAGAGAACATACCTATCTCTATAGGAGTTCAAACTAGTACATCTTTTCCCGAATTAGGCCTAGATAAAGCGACTAAAATATCATCTACATTATCTTGACCTACTAAGTTTTCAAGAAGATCCACATCCCAACTATCCGACAACCTACACTCTTTAACTTTCAGCAGAGGTGAACCCACTAATGGCATCTCATTAATTAGAGGACCATTATCCCTCCATTTATCATACCAGAAAAAAAAATTAAAAAAAAATTCTCTTCTTCTCTAATCTTCCATTTAGAATTATTCAACAGTGACAGAACACAATTAGCAACAATTCTCCAAAATCTTGACCCTTTAGTGGCATCTATTAGAAACCAAGGTTTTGATCCCACATATTTAGTTTTGAAAAACATTAGCCCATAGAGAAGTACCTTGTAGAAGGTTCTAAGCAAACCGCATATGTAAGGCTCTCTGAGTGTCCTAGAGATGTCGTAAACGTAGTCCCCATTCTTCCATCGGGCTGCAAATATGTTTCCAAGCCACTCATTTCTTTCTATATCGCCCATTGGATTCTCCCCAAAAGAAAGAACTAATCAAACTGTGAATTTTGTTAATAGTAGCTTGAGGGACCAGTAAAACAGCAAAAAGGTGAAGGGCCATGCTAGATATCACATGCCTTAACAGAACAAGTTTTCCGCCAGTAGACAGAAGCCTCATCTTCCAACCACTGATTTCTTTTCCTCACTTTATTCACCATGCCTTCAAGATGAGACTGCTTAAGACGCCCCAAAATTATAGGCACCCTTAGATATTGTAAAGGGAAAGTCCCCTCCACGAAACCAGTATGTCGTAATAGACTCTGCTTGCAAGTAATAGAATTTTGTCCGAGCAGTATAAAGTTTATTTATGTTTGTTAATAGTCTGTCCCAACCACCGTTCATATTGACTCAAAATTTGCTAAAGTACTCTAACCGATCTCTAACTTCCATAAGAAAAAATAACTACATCATCAGCATACATCAAATGAGAAACAATAGGTGTACCTTGGGCCAGATGAAAATGGCCAAATTTGTTCTCTGCCACACTACAATGAATCATCCTGTATAGGACCTCTTGCTGAATGATAAACAAATAAGGTGGTAGAGGATCACCTTGATGAAAACCTCCACCTCCCGGGAAGAATCCCTTGACTATACCGTTCATCATAACCGAATACTAGGGGCTTGTAATACAAGAATGAACCAGATCATAAATCTGAGTAGAAAAGCCAAACCTTCGCAAGATCGATCTAAATAATTCCAATCCACACGATCATATGCTTTTGCCATATCCACCTTCAACATAATATTTCCACCATGAGGTTTTTTACTAATAGAGTGAACCATTTCCTGGGTGAGGCTAATGTTCTCAAAGATACTTCTTTTAGGAATAAAAGCTCTTTGCTCCAAAGAAATCAGGCGAGGCAAGAGACCTGTTAAGCAATTCATAATAATCTTGGAGCAAATTTTGTAAAAAAACAGAGCAAAGGATGATGGGGTGGAACTTATCAAAACCTATAGGCAAATCCACCTTTGGTATTAAACAAAATATGACACTGTAAAAAACATGGGAAGATGCTTGGACGTAAAGAATTCCAAGACTGCATTTCACACATCAATTTTAACCACCTCCCAATAGCTTTTATAAAAACCCTAACTGAACCCATCAAGACCCAGAGTGTCATGAGTCGATATGGAAGACAAAGCATCAAAAACTTCCTCTATTATAGGTGCACGAAGAAGGAAGACATTCTCCTCTTTTGAACTGACAGGATCAATGAGATGCTCAGGACTAGGGTGCTCAACCGGAATATATACCATATTATAATATATCATATATCACTATAATATAGTACTATATATATTATAGACTATATAGTACTTGTTATATCACTATATCACTATATGATATATAGTATACGCCGCTTGTATATAATACTTTATGAAACTAATACAGATGATTAACCGGTTTTGTGTTCACATTACACTTGAGACAAACCTTTTATGTAATGAATGTAACATTGTTTTAAAATTATGCCATCGAAGATGAAGGAAGTTCGCATCTCATCTCCACATGTTCCTAGTTTTCTGTGTGACCCATCACTAGATATTGACTCTATAGAATAAGGTAAAAATGTAATAGTCATTTTGTTTCAATTTAGTCATTCATACATATTACATCGTTTCTAAATGAATATTATATTTTGTAGAGTTAATAGTATAATCGCGTCAAGGTCGAGGCACTACTAGAGGTGTGACATTGGAAAAATATCGTAAAGTGGGTAAGATTAAGGTTAACATTCCTGATGAACATACCGGAGGAGAAGGACAACCAACAACTTGGTTTGCATCCCATATGAGTGCTCTTACACGAACTTATGCACCTCTGGCTACGAGTTCATCGCAGAAAGTCCCCTAATATGTGAAAGTGCTTATCAAGAAGCATCGTTTGGTAATGTTTAAATAATTGATTTATATTAATATTATTTAATATGTATGCAAAATTTAGAATATTGTGGGTGATAATATCTTTGAGTATATATTTTTTCAATGATGACTTCGAACTAAATTTTGGTTGGAGAAATTAGTATAAGACTGACTATGAGCTTATGTGTAATGCATTTCACAAATATAAAGCGAGGTGTCATGAGCATTATAATAAGTTCGAGAATAAGGAATATGCATGCCAACATCCTTTCTAGGATGTCTGACGGCCTTCCGATTTGAAAAAACTTTGTCACATGTTTGAGGATCCATCGTATAAGGTAAATTAAATAAATTTTTTTTAAGTGTCCTAGTTATAATTTTTGCTTCCTAATATTTACAACTTCTATGCATGAATGAAGTTCTATAAACGAAACAAATAGATCGAAGTTAAAGATTCATCATCATGGAGCTCAAGATCTTTCCATTGCCTCTCTAAGAAATTGGTAATGTTATTTTATATTTTTTTATTGTATATAGTTTGTTATTTGGAGGCATTCTAATGATTTTATATCTCAACAAATGTCTCTTATAGCAAGAGTCAGATATCAATTATGATATGACAAACTATATGCTGCATCACATACTGATCGTAATGGAGAATTGACTCATCCCGATACGCATAAAAGTTATGTAAATATTATAATCTATTTTAATTAAATATATTTGAATATTTGTGACAATATTAATTCTTTCTCTTATGTGTAGGAAAAAATGGTTGCCCTACACGCTGAATCTGCGTCAGATCAAAATTTTTCAGCAAGTGATGTTGAAATTTTTACACAATTTCTGGATCAATATTCAAGATATTTTAAGGGTTTGAGTCACTATGTTATAAAGATCGTTGTGGGACTACCATGGTAAGATTTTAAGAAATATCAGTAAGTTGAAAACCGTGATAATTGATACAATGTATGTAGAGACAGTGAATTTTTCAATATAAACATAAGATTTAAGGTCAATAAAATATATTTATCGAAATGATAAACCAAGCAGAAGAAATACCGTAGTTTTAAAATGAACCCCGGGCAACTTATATATAGGAATTCAAGCAAACATCATCCAAAACAGTGGCCATGAAGCTTGAAAGTAAATATCAGGAACCCAACCAGCAATTAATTTTAAAACTTTGAGTATTTGGAATACAAAGCATTTAACTTAATCATATTGATTTCTAGTCAACATAAGTGTTACCCGTGTGTTTAAAAGTACAACATCCCAAGCAAAAAATACATATATTCTTTTAATATGGCAACTGTTCCCAATTGCTTAAGCAACATGATTATATATGCACTTAAAAAACAAACAACATGGAACCAACCAACATGATATTACATAGGGATTATTCATTCAAAACAATGTATAAGATACGGTAAAATCGCCAATGAAAAAACGCAGGGTAAAAACCAAAGATCCACGTAAAGGATAATGCTATTCATCCCGCTCCTTCATCCCGTTTTGTATTCCCGTTTGACGTGTCCGCTACGTGTTGCACAACTTTTAATTTTTTTTAATCTCATATCGCTTCTCTGCCCATTGACTTGGTCTCCTTCTCTTCACGTTAAACACTTCATTTAATTTTTTTTTAGGCACATCGCCCCAAACTTCGTCTCCTTCTCCTCAGTTCCCAGCCCCACAAGTTTGAGCCCCCCAACCCCATTGTCTCCTTCTCCCAAACCCCATTGCCCATTGACTTCGCCCCCAAGCTTCGTCTCCTTCTCCTTCTCCTCCATCTCCGAGGAAATCTCCAAGATAAATTGTTTTTTTTTTCAGAAAGACTTATGCGTCTGATTCATTGAAATTATATGATTTGAAGTGCATAAGCACTTCAATGGCAAAGAGAACCAAAGTTACCATATTTGATGAAATGGGTAATCAGAACCTTGTTTGTTAATCCCAGTCTCAAATTTATGCGATAGTGTAAAGAATTTAGCTGTAGGTAACAGGAATAACAATTGTGGACATTTGTCAATAAATTGAACACCAGATAAAATGAGGATAATGGTTAAAATATTTATTATTTAAATGGGTGGCAAGAATTGCAAAAAAGTCACGGCTAGCAATCACAGGGACAAAAGCGGTGCTACAAAAAAGCAGGGACCTGAGTTTGGAACAAGGGTTGGATTATGTTGCCACATAGAACTCTGCTATGCTAGTCTCCGATGATTTGACGAAGGCAGTCTCGGCACATACCCAGAAGATAAAGCCTATGCTCAAATCATATAATTCCAAAAAAATTCCAGAGAAAAAAAAAATTGTAGAGATCGGCCGGTGGGTGCAGGGAAAATTGAGGTTAAAAAAAAAAAAAAAAAACCTTGGAGATTCTGTTGGAGATGGAGGAGAGGGAGAAACTCGTAGGGCTGAGAAACTGAGGAGAAGGAGATGAAGCTTGGGTGGGGGGGGGGGGGGGGGGGGGGGGGTTGTGGTTAAAAACAAAAATTAAATGAAGTGTTTAATGGGAAGAAGGAGATTGATGGGCTGGGAAGCAATGTGGGGTTAAAATAATTAAAAACTGTGCAACGTGTACCGGCCACGGCAAACGGGAAGGAAAAAGGGGATCAATGAACGGGATCAGTAGCATTATGCTCGAAAATAAAACATATAACAAAAGTTTCGTAGGGGAAAAATAAAGGCACATATTTGGTGTAAACCCAGAAACCATGAACCAGTATTCTATTACTATCAACATAACATAGGCGATAAGCATAAATCGAAACTGGATGCAGCATATCTCATAATCATTTAACACTCATTGTAAGCGTTGTCAAGGACGTCACTTATCTCTTAGTCATTGATGCTCTTAGTTTCCATGACGAGACTACTAACATTGCTTGAAGTCCTCATACATTTTGGGTGCAGGTGTTAGAATCCTTGGAAATGAAAGGGGTTTCTGTGCTAAATACAGGATACACGAGAGGGTGAAAGGGATCAAGAAGAGAAGGTGAAAGCTTCAGACTCTGAGAGAATAAGAGAAAGGGGCAGCTGGTGAGGTGAAATGGTTCAGCTTAAGCTTCAGACGTTACGATTTTCTTTCTTGGAGTGTTGGCTAGGGCAGACGAGAGAGAGAGAGAGAGAGTGTTTTGGACACCAGCTTGCCTACCTTTACCTACCTAATCCTTAATTCACCCAATTTCTTGCCCTTTAACTTGCTTGTCTTGTGCATTACTCACCCGATGCTAATCCCGTCTTTCCCATGCCCGCCTTTTTCATTGCCTGCCCTTGTCATTTCTCACCTAGATACTGTGCATTCTAACTTTACTCGCCCATCATTTTATTTGACTAAACTCGTATTCATCTCATGATTCACTTATCTAACCCCTTGCCTGCCTAATACTCTACTCATCAAGGCCATTGCTCGCCCAACATTTTATCTAACTCATTATTCACCCGGTGTTCGGTTGCTCGGTATTCTCTTCTCGGCTTAACTCATTTGCCCTGTACACTCACTTTGCTCACCTTGTTACTAGCCCATAGAACACTTGCTTGCCTAGTGCCAAAAGAAAATTTTAACTTAAAAGTGCCCCAACCATCCCTTCTCCAAATGTAGAAAGGTCTCGTAGAAAAGTTAAGATTAAATTTCTACTAATTGGCATGGTCATCTAGGGTGCTTGTCGAGGTTAAGAATTGTTGTATGGTATAAGATATTTACGTGTTGGGGTTGGGGGAAAGTTGGGAAAGGCTCCTAATGGTTAAACACATTACAACACTTGGAAAGGCTTGCAATTATGAGCCTTCAATTTTTGAAATGATCCAAACGTGATACCCATATTGAATGGTGAGTGTAGGTGGTCATGTATAATTCCTAGATTGCTTGAAAGGGAGATGTTCTTGCTATTTTAATAATTTCATTGGGGCTAGTTCCAATTGTACCATTGACTAATTCTTTTCGAGTATGGCTAAGATGTGGCAAGTTTTCCTTAGAACATTATAAATGCTATCAAAACATATTTCAATCAGAAGTATTCAACTTAATAAGTAAGGGAGTCTTGTAACGCCTTCAAAGAAAATCGATAGACAAACTTCTTTAGACCTTAGAAAGGTCATGAAATCCCAAAAGGATTCCATGAATCAAGCAACCAATTAGGTTTTAGTCCGTTAGCTTATTAGAATCTTGATCCGTTATGAAGACAGAATTGCCTTTCGATTTATTTGAAGCTTGTAGGAGTTTAATTTTATGAAATGAATTGCACATTTAGACTCGTAGGAATATTTAAGACTTTATGGTGCAATATAAAGTTACGATTTTTTCAGGTGAAAAGTAACTCTTTGGGAGAGCACCAAGTGGCATTTGGTTCAAATAACTATCAAATCACCATGTGAGATGTTCAAATTAGCCTAGAATCACTAGAAATGTTTTTGGACACATGGCACAAACTTAGCCATCTATTTGAAAATCCAATTGACACTTGTCAAGAGACGTACAAATGTATAGGGAGAATGCAATGAAAACCAAACAAGTGAATAGGCTTCTTACACAATTCATTATTCCATACACTCAAGCACTTTTTGGCCAACCAAAACTAGGGTTTCAACCCTACTCAAACCCAAAACTTGATGGTGCTAACCAAAACCCCAAATGGTTAGGGTAACTGAAATCGTAAGCCTCAAAACCCTAAACACTTGTGGCTGATTTCGACTAAGTAATTTGTACATGGTTTAAGCCACTTCCATTAGCAACAAACCACTCAAGTATACTCTCTTACACCCTCATCCACTCCCTTACACCTTGGTACTTGCATTTGACCAAGAAAATCGACTATGGACTAAAACCCTAACCTAAAGCTTCTTTAAACCCCAACTGGAATGCATTTGGTTATACCTTGTTAGTCTAGCAGAAACCCTTAGTTCCCCTAAGATTCTCCCACAAGCTTTCCCCCACTTACAATACCATATCATGGCTGGATTTCCACCTCATTTTCAGCCACAAATAGTTCCAACTTGGAAGGTCAAGCAAGCAACATCACTACTAAAATACACCTCATTCAGCAGAATGGATGCAGCCCACATTCCAGCAAATTTCCCTTTTCATTTTTGCAAGCAACCCTCACCTCTTGTGTCACAGACTTCAACCACCCAAGGTCAGCCCCTGTACCCCCCAAGCCAGCCTCTCATTTCCTCCCACACGTGCATAATCTTCCTTTCCTTCCAAGAGAGAAACTGAGGGAGCTAGAGAAGAGAAAATTCTGCAGCCCACTTTTCTTGAGTTCTGGCTTTTGTAAGTTATTGATTCTATCTCAAATCTCTTATATTTTTTTAAGTTTTATGTCTTGAATACTTGGTAGAGTGTTGGTAAATTCTTATTGGAGGTTTATGGTGAATGTTGGAGTTTGGTGATGGAACTACTCGGTTTGGAAGTTGTTGTTGAACCTTGGAAGTTTTGTGATGTTTTCATAAAACGTTTTGTGAAACTCAGTTTCAAGATGTGTTTCCAATATTTTTTTGTGTAAGTTGAAGTTTGATTTAGAGCATATTAGGTTTTAATAAATTGGTTTTGCATGATCTACTAGGTGTTAGAAACCGAATCCTCCAAATGAGTTTTTGTTTGATTATTTTTTCATTTTAGCCTTATGATCTTTTTTTTATGATTTTGATTTTTGAAAATCTTGTTCTTAAAGCTTTGATCTATGGATTAGGTTGGATTTTTAGAGCTTTATGACCTAGATCTTGTTAATTTTTTGACAAACATGGAAAGAATATGTTTTTATGCTAGGTTTAGAGGCTCTCGAATGTAGTAATGTTTTGGTGTGATTATTTGCTATGACTTGTTGGATTTGATTCTTAGATCAAGTTAGAACTTGAATGCGAGGTATATGGGTGTACGGTTTTAAGATTTCATGCATGTAAATCAAGGTTTAGTCTCATTGTTTAAGTGAAAAGCATGTTAAGTTTCAAATTCTATGGTTTTTGTGCAAATCCATTTTCATTTGTTGAGTAATGTGATGTGATTTTTGTTGCTAGTCAAGCATGCTACCCACTAGGTTTGAGTGATGAACATGTTAGAAGTAAAATTTGTGGAGTGCTTGGAATTGGAATGCAAGTGATAGACCAAAAACACCAAGATTAGGTTAGATTTGACTTAATCTTGATGTTTTGAGTGATTGTTTGAAGTTGTGAATTTATGATTTTGTGTAATGCTTGATCAAGTGTCTTGGCATGATTTTAGACTAGGGGTTTGATGTTTTGCCCCAAATTCCATTTGGGATTTGACAGACTCTAAAGTGTCGAGACATGTAATACGATGCAATGTATCTGGCTTGCATCTAGTAATATGCAATAGTCACAGCATATAATATACCAGATGTAACATATCCCAAAATAACATAAGCATACTTAAAAATCATATGATAGCAGACATCCAAATGTTACATTGCTTGTCCAAAATGTTTGTAACGACATGAGTACTGGAGACAACGCTCATTAAATACAGTAATAAAAAGAACATAACTACTAAGTTAGCTTGATGAGTTGCTCTTGCAACTCAGTTAAGATAGTCATTATCCTATCTAAAAATTGGAGTGCTTAAGTGATAAGCTCCTTGTTGTCGTGTCGTCATCTAATCGACCTCGTCTAGGTGATCTTCTGCTAGCTTTCCAGGTCCTCACGCTTGACTTATCATTCTTGGGATGGTAGTCTACCACATGAGAATCTCAGCAAATTAACAACCAACTTAAACAAGCAGTATACAGTTGCATGCATGACAGTAAAAAGACATAAATGCTTACATTACATAAAATGAAAAATAGCATGATATATGCTGACATAAGTTGAAAACTGACATGAACTGAATTGACATTAATTGAAAGCTAACATGAACTAAAAATTGAACGTGAATTGAAAGGACAAGTACCGAACATGAAACTAACCTAAACTGAACATGATCATGGAATCTTGTTCAACAATAAGCTGGTTGATTAAAGATGACATACGCTTGACTGAAAATATGGACGTGACATGCCTTGATTGAACTGAATTTAACATGAACTGAAATAGACTTGAATGTGACATGAATTGAATGTGAACTGAAAATGCTTGACATGAACTGAATTGACATGAACGTGACATGGACTGAACGTGAGCTAAAAATACTTTAGATGAGTTGAACTGACATGAACATGAAATGCCCTTACAACCAAAATGATTTAACAAACTATTTCGTCAAAAATCTGTGAACAATCAAAATGATTCCTACCAACATATTTCATTCGAGATACTCAAAAAATTAGAATGATTACACCATGAGTATTTTAATGGAGACAACCTAACAATCATAATGATTACGCCAGAAATACCTAGTAATAATTTGAATGGAAATACTTTGACAATTAGAATAATTACGCCATGAGCATTTTAGTAGAGGTACTCTAACAATCGGAGTTATTATGCCAAAAGTATCTTGCATGAATTATCAATGGAGATACTCAGACAACCATAGTGATTATGCCACTAGTATCCCATGCATGACTAACTGGAAAAATATTTCTTTATGGACATGTATGACTCATAATTTGGCATAACATGACGTGACATATTTGTGTGACTAATAGCATGGCATAACATGGCGTGTAATAGATAAACATAAACTAAAAATAAATCATGGCATGGCGTAACATGATATGTAACAAATAAGTATGTACTTGAAATGAAAACCTGGCATGACATAACATAACATGTATATAAGCATAACAAACATGAATGATGTTTTCTTACTACTATACATACACAAGTATAAGTTAGAAGCCAACTTACAGTGATTATAGTTTAACGTACGTAAAAGATGTGAAAGAGCATGGACTGAAATGAGATAATTCTAAGGGTTAGAATATCCATCTACATGTGGCAAAATTATCATTTTATCTCTCTAAATGTGGGAAATGACAATTTTACTCTAAATTAAGGGTTTTGCATACTAACTCCAAATTCTACCAATTTTGTCCTACAAAAATTATATGCATAAGTCACTATTCACTATCCCACACCTTACAGCCTATGGAAAAAAAAACTGTAGGTGCGAGATGTGAAAGTGAATAGTGGTCAATGCATATAATTCCTCTTTTGTCCTAATACCAAATATGAAATTAGAAAAATTTAAAACAATACCCAGCCATATATGTTTTTATAAACCTAGTAATGGCTAAAACATACTTAATGCAAATGTCTTGATTTTTGTCGCAATTCTTTCAAACTTCAAATCACATATTCAAGCCGATTTATGCAACATCTAAATATCACATCCTGTGTTTTAAGAATATAGTAAGAACACAAAATATGCATTTCACATGCTAAAAATGTTAACACATCCAATCTCAAACAACCCTTTGATGCACTTGGACTATTTCCTTTCCAATAAATTTCAAGGATTTCAAAAGTCTATAAACTCAATCTTAACATGTTTATAAATCTGACCTAATAGATAAACATGACTTGAACATCAACCAAGAACCCAAAATCAACATTTAAACTACTTAGCATGCTCATATGGTCTAAAACGAGTACCATGTGTTCTTGACTTAGAACACACACTCCAAATCCAAAATATTAAACAATTAAACCTCAAAGAACAAAAATGCATGATGTTAATCAAGTTATAAACATGATCCTATCATAAAACCTAAAAATCATATGGCAAAATTTTCATAAGAACCTCAAGCAACCCGAAAGCTTCACCATCTAGCCATATCCAAACCTTTCATGCAAAACATGCTTCCAACAATTAATCAAACCAAGTCCCTTAAAACAAAAACTCTTAAAATCTAAATGAATCTCAAGAAAATCATATAAGAATTTCATGGCCATTGGAATAGGTTTTAAGAACCAACCATCACCAACATCTCAAAACAGAAACTGTTTTGTATGCTCCAGATTCAACTCCAAAGAAAATATTTCTAACTCCTTAATAAAAATTCTAAAATGCTTTTAATCAACTCATAACATGTATAAAAATGTGTTATAATTTCATCAAATCAATATCAAGTCCTAAATTTAACACAAAGTTCATCAAAACATCAAGATCTCCCAACATCATCCAATCGTCGCCTAGTATGATCTCTGGGTGTTCAAACTCACATATAACCAGCCAAAACTCCACGTAAAATACATCAATGTAAACTAGACACAAAGAGGAACAATTTATATGAAGTAAGTTTTGTGAGAATATACCTATGAAGGCTTCAAAATATTCAAGCAAAATCGGCTAGAAACACTGCCAGAAACCTCCTCTCGAGTTCTCTCCAAGAAAGTGAAATGCAATTGACAAAAAAATGAAGGAGCTGGCATGGAAGAATTACATAAGACTAGAGGCTGAGAGCAGATGTGATAATGACCATTTGATGGTGGTTTTTTAAGACAAAACCATGTGTAAAACCTTGGGCAACAGCCCATGGTATTTAGCCTTTGAAGCTGCTAAGTGATGTGGGTGGTTGTTTGACCTCCCATCAGCTACTATTTGGGCTGACAAAGACAATGAAAATGAAAGTACACCTAGGGAAATGGGGGAAATTTCCTCAAGAGGCCATGCTTGGTTGGTGCTTTTCAGTTGGCCCTAATGGGCCCAAACCGATTAGGCCTCATTTAGGGTTTAAAGAGGGTTTGGTTTGGGGTTTCGGTTTCTAAGAAGCCCAAATCTAAATTTTCTTGGCCAAATGAATTTGCCAAGATATAAAAAATTAAAATATGGTGTAATTACATAGATTTTAGTGGTTAATAGCATGTAAAAATAATTTAATCAACTGAGTAATCACTAAGCTAAAATCAGCCAAAAATAGGGTCGAGGAAACCGTTTAGGATTTCGGTTTCCACCAACATCACGGGGTTTCAATTCGATCTCAATGGTTTAGGGTTTCACTAAGGTTGAAACCCTCTTTGGTTGGAATAACGATTGGCTTAGGTGGCATGATCACAATGCTTGATTTTTGTCCTTTCCTTCACATTCTCATCTCATGGTTCCTTTTAGTGTCAAGTGTCTTATACTTATTCACAAGTATGGCAAATATCTTGCTAAGTGTCCAAATAAAACTTCTCTACACTAATTTGGATAATTCACATAGTAATTTAAAAATCGACTAGACTGGGTGACACATAGCATTATCACAGATGTTACTATTCACTTCCCAAATGGCAAAAATAAACATTACACCATAAAATCTTAAATATTTATACGAACCTCGTGGTGCAATTCATTTTGCAAAATTTCACACCTAAGTGCCTCAAAGAAACCAAAAGGCGTTTTCGAACAGTTATCATCCAGAAAAATGAAAATTGTATTATTACGCCGAAAAATTTTAAATAATCATTTATGACTAATGAAGCAAAATGTTTCTCAATATCATACTCTTAAGTACCTCAAATAAATAAAACATAATTTCTGACACCATAGTAGGTAAGAAACTGACTAAGCTAACAAACTAAAACCTAGCGATAGTTGGATTCGTAAAACCTTTCTGGAGTTTTCTCGATGTTCCTTAAGTCTAAAAAAATTGATCCACTGAATCTCTGGTGAGTTGTTACACTTGATTATCAGTTACATGCCATAAATGCCATGTCATAAACCCACAAGCATGCCACAAAAATATTTCTAAGTCATGCATGAGTCATTTTATTTTATCATGACCCCAAGTGCTCAGATGAAAAATTATCTTAGTGGAACTCCCCTATCCACTCTGGAGTGTTTAAAATTGAGTGAAATCCCCTGACTTAACAAAATACAGTCAACAAGTTTCGAATGAAACTTAAGTAACTGCTTTTTAGAGCAAATTCTAGCACCAAATACAGGTGGGTACCAAAACATGCTACAAGTACAAGTTATGAATTTACCAATGTGTAAAGCCTTCAGAAATGACATACTCACAACTGGTGCAAGGACTTGTAATGTGATGTGGTACTGGCAGGAGGACACGGTCTATGGGGAGCCATGGAGCATCCATTATCACTTAATCAAACATGTATATGTATGAATGTCTCATGTTTACACAAGCAAGGATGTCATGTTTATGTCAAGTTATTATGTTTCTAAGTTAGTTCATACATAAGCAAGATCATGTTCATTAAGGATACATGTAATGTTATTGTGATTTATAAATCTCAATGTAGTAGTCTCAACTACTATTCTTCCAAGAATGGTAGACGATGTATAAAAAATCGGAGAACCCGTGCACCCCCAGCCTACATGACCACGTCAAATAGGCCATGGAGGAGCCTTGTGAAGCTCGTGGAGTTGATCCTCCAACTTTTGGATTTTTTTTTTTTAGAATTGATAACTGAGCTGTCTGAGCAACTTGGTGTATAGTTTAGTTTTAGATTATGTTTGTAACTATAGAGATCTACTCCAATACCACGTTGTTTTGATTACAGACTTGTTGGATGGATGATGTGTCTTTTGATATGTGAATATTAATGGAAAGTGTTCATGTTTTGGGATTAGAATTCAGGTACAATGTACATTGCTAAAACAAAAATTATCCGTTGCGATTACTGCATATTGTTAGAAGTATGATAGGTGCATTGTATTCTTAATTGTTATGAACGGAGGTATATGACCATGTGTTCCATGTCCCAAAACTTAAACCTCCATCAAATCCCAAGCGGAGTTTGATGGCATCACAAATCTAGCATTTGCATGCTGACTTCATCCTAGATTATTTGTCCAACAAGAATCATTGTAAAATGGTTTCGGAAGCACTTAAAACTCTTCGAAGAGAATCCTAGCTACGAGCTATAAAATTTAAAAACTATATAATAATAACTTGTTTGTGCCATAGAATTCCAAAGAACTTATAAAATCAGTTAATTAATACAAACAAAAACCAAATTTTGAACACTTAACAAAAATCAAGTTGAATAAATGTTATGATGGATGCCAGGGAATAAATCTAATTCACTACAAGAGATTGTGTTTTTTCAGATAAAAAAATTTTGTCTCAAAAAATCCAAATTTTGTCCCAAATTATATTTGGAGACAAAAAAATCTCGTCTCTATTTTGTCTCGGAAAGATCATCTCAAAAAATTTTTGGAGATGCAAATCACATTTCGTCTCAAAAAATCATTTTTTGAGACGAACTTGTGCAGATCCAGTCGAAACCATTTTTCTGTTTTTAGACAAACCGATTTGAAATATTCATTTGAACTAATAACCATATTTAATCCTGTTGGAACGAACGGAGTGCTCGAACAGATTTAGTTCAAATTTTTCAAACAAATTGTGTTCGAACAATAATTATGTTTGTTCGAACATAAATCTTATTTTCGGAAATTATATTCATTCAAACGGGGTTTTGCATATTAATGTTATTCAAACAAATAATTTATTGTTCGAATGTCTGTATTTCTCGTTTCCAGTTTGAATGGGTAAGTTTTTGTTCGAATGGATCAGTTTTGGTTCGAATGGAATCACAAATAGTAATTTACCATTCGAACTAGTTATTTACCGTCCGAAATGTATTAACCATACATATCAGAATTTAATTAAAAATATTATACTAATATTACACAAATTGTAATTCAAACATCAATTGTTCAAATGTTTTGAAACATCATAATATAAATGCAATTAAAGAAAAGATAAATTTTAAGACTATGGTGGTGGCATAGAGTTTTGGGACATCATTGACTGGAATTGTTCAAACATTTTTTGGTTATTCAACTGTATCCTCTCTTCTAATCTTGCCTCCAAATCCGCTGTTTGATCTAATCAGGTCAGCAACTCTTTTTTCCTTAGACCTCAATCGTTCTATCTCAAGTGCTGCTTCCTCAAATTCCTTAGTCTTGTCGTCATTCGATCTGGCTCGAGAATAGGATGAGGATGATGAGGATGGTTTTATGCAACGTCCTAAGCCCCTCAAATATCTAGAATATGATCCAAAAATTTGAGAAAAGATCTGAGCATCGTTGACAGATGATGCATCAGATGGATCCACAGCAGTTTCCTTAAGAGATATCATCTTATCCTACAAAAACAAAATCATTAAAGTTAGTATAAGTTACAAAAATATTATGTGACAATGGAATTAAAAAAACTTAAACTTACATAATTTGTTACTGCTTCGGAACTAGCCCAAACACCATCACGATTTTTATGTGTTTTAGCATACAATTGGGTCAGATCATAGTCAGCAGGACTTTCTTCTTTCTGCAAAAGGAAAATCTATATTAGAACTTAAATGAGAAAAGTGTATTATATGTTAATATTTAACGGGCACTAAAATAACTTATCATTTTTTAGACAAATGATGAAAAGATCGAGAACTTGCATGATAGTTTATCTTTAAATTTGATTTATTTGCTTTGTTCATAGTACCTTGTTGCTAAAAAAAAATATTAATCTATATGTTTAATACTTATATGATATACTATTAAAAAAATAGCAGCGATATTACCTGATAAGTAAGATCTTCAAACATATCAGAAACCTTCTCCCATTCATTCGGTGGAATTTCTTGGAATATATTTTAACACGCCTCTATTCTAGTACTGAACTTTTTATAATGTGCATGACATCGACTTTTGTACCTCCGAAATGCATTCAACATTAGTTCCTCAACTGTTAATCGATCATCTCTTTGGCCAAAATTAAGCTCAAACTCATCCTTTCAAAAATTATAAACAATTAGTATAAATACAAAGTAACTTGAAAGTAACGTGTTGTTATATACTTAGTTGCTTGAGATGTAGCTTATTACCAAACAACGCTTTTTGATGTGGTCTTTCACATCTTGGGAAACTTTAGACCAAGAGGACGAAGCAATGAATACATACGTGCGAGTAAGTGTACCAACATAAGAAACAAGCCATGCTGCCGAATCTCTGAAGCCACCGGTGTGATCATCAGGAATATTAACCTTGATTTTACCTACTTTCATTACTTTCTCTATGTAGACACCCCTCGTAGTGTCTTTATCTTGGCACTTGCTTACAACAACTATATATACAGTAATTAAAGCATAGCTTTTTAATTAAATAATTTTATTTTATAGATATATTATTTAAATTGAGCATAAAATGTGATATTTAATTTGATAAAATACCTTATTTTGAGCATGGTGATGTTGGCTCAGTATTCATGACAGGTGAACCACATGGGGAGTCAATAAAGGATGGGGATGGCACACGTGTTACTTTGCGTTTGGGAGGCATATCTATTTGAAATTGTAACAAATTATTATTCAAGTAAATGTTACAGATATTTATAATAATAATACTTACAAAAATTCATATTTGAAATTCATTTACTATCCATTTTGCTAGACCAACCGTCCTCATCCTCACTAGACACTTCAGTTAATTCATCTTCTTCCGATATTTCACCCTCAATTACTTCGGGTTGAACATATTCTCTACACAATGGGACCATATCATATTGGCTTAGACAAAAAAATAGATTGATGCCCAATTCATTTCCTTGATATGCTTATTCATTTGCTGGACTATCAACTTCTTCATATCGTTTGTCTACCTCTAGAATGTAATAATATACATTTCTTGGTGCAAACTTCTCTACTACCCGCCATGGGTTTCTGTACTTCGGATCATCTAAATAAAAAACTTGATTTGTTTGGCAAGCGAGAACGAAAGGATCGTCCTCATACCATGTGCGAGATGTATTGACACTCACAAAATAATCATCGTTACGCACTCCTAACCTAGGATTTGAGACATCCCACCAATTACATTTAAACAACCAGACCATATATCCCTCTACGTACTTTAACGTTATGATATCTTCCATAATTCCGTAGAAATCAATGTCATCATCCCCATGGCTTCCTTTGACTATGACCCACAATTTTGAGTTTTCCTATATCGTTTTCTATCAATTGTGTGAAATCTATATCCATGCACCAAACATATATGAGTTTTTTCCACGAATTCTTTTTCCAAGATACATGATCATGGCAAATAGTAAGCTGATGACACAAAAACTGTTCGTGGAAAAAAATACAAGCCTTTTGCCACGAGATAACGTTGGCGAGTAAAACTTTATGAGAAAACAACTTTTTCCCACGAAATAAACACTTTTTGAGGCGACTAAAAATCGTAGCAAATAAGCTTACCAAAAATATCTACCTTTCGTGGGTTATTAGTTTTTGCCACAAAGTTATCAATTTTTTCCGGCGACATTTCCTCGTCGCAAATAGTCTTAACCAGAATTGTATTGCTCTCGTGGGTAATGAGTTTTGGCGAGGAGGTTATTATTTTTTCCGGCGACTTTTTCTCGCCTCAAATAGCCCAACATTTTAATTCTGCGTTGTTAGTATTCGCAGCAGTGTAAAAAGTATTCGCGGCGATAAGAATCCGCCGCAAATATTTTTCCTAAAATTAAATCCCCCGCTCCATTCCCCCCCCCCCCCCAAACACTCCCACGACTCTCTCTCTCTTTCTTTCTCGCTCTCCTCTCAACTGTCGAGCCTCTCCCACTTGCTGCGCCACTGCCACCGCGAACGGCTCCCCTTGCTGTCAAGCCACCGTGGGTCTTCCTCCTCAGCTCCTTGCCCTCTCGCCGACTCTCTCTCTCTCTCTCTCTCGGATCGCAGCAGATCCGTGCCCCTCCGCCGTCTCCAGCCATGGCTATCGCCTCCCTCAGCCGCCCTACGGTTCCACCAGTCACCATATGTCACTCCATCCTAGCTCCCGCATCTGTCTCCCTCACACGGTCTCTCTCGTGGGTTTCTTCGTCGAGTTATATCGTTTGAGAACTGGAAACCACTATAGGGCATATGGCATTTCGACCACTTTTCTAATGGCATGAATTCAATCGACTCAGTAGACTCGTGATTTAGAAAGTGGCACTTTATTCAGGTATATCCCCCCAAGCTCTTAAGCATTATGGAGAAGATTATGAACCCAAAATGAATAGCGTTCCAAAACCCAAGTTAATATGCATACAGATAGAAGTAGAAAATACTTGTCTTTCTATTTTTGTGCATCACATTCTGCTGTCAAAATATCCATGTGCAAATTGTATGCTTTTAGAAGAAATGATGCTATACATTCCGGTGCTACAAAAAACTAACAAATGATTTTGAAAATGGCACTCCACATAATGGTTTATCATCTTCAAATTTAAATGCATAATACCTTGGTCAGTGGGCCTCACTTATGAGGATCTATATTTTGAAATCAGGATATGTAGATTCTGGGTCCCCCTCTGTTGGGTCCAGCAGATCATGGAAGTCCATGGAAATGGAAATCCAATCCTTGCTTGAGAAGCTATTGGATATAAATGATGCAATGAGTCGATGTGCTGCATCTGCTGCACCAGCAACTTCTGTAACTCAGAAGCTTACAAGGCATAGAGATATTCTACATGAGTTTACCCAGGTTTATTTTCTGTCATTAACTTCTTTTTACCCCCTTGCATTTTACTTTTATCAATTGTACTCAGTTTAGTAAGGTTTACAGTTGTCTTAAAAAAACTATCTGATTTATGTTGTCTTCTGGAAATGTCACTTTTTTAAAAAAAAAAATTTATAATATTTTGAAGAACGTCAATAGTGCAGCTCAATTTTACTTTCCAACTGAAAAATTTCGGAAACCTTCTTAACAAATATCCTCTTTCATGGAGAAACAGGAAAAGTGGTTTGTGTTTTACTGCTAGCTCAATCATGTGGCTTCAACATTTACACAGTGACCTTTTTTCTATTTTTGTGTGTGTGTGACATTTATACAGAACCTTATCGGTGTAATATTACTTGTGATACTCAACATTCATCTGTCCCATGAAGAAATGGTGTTTTTCTCTTTTAGGAATTTAGAAGAATCAAGGGAAACATAAACTCAATGAAGGAGCATGCAGAGCTTCTGAGTTCAGTCAGGGATGATATTAGTGAGTATAAGGTTAGTCTGGTTAAAAGCTCTTCCTTATCTTGTATCATCAACTATTTCTGTTTTTCTTTAATTGTTGCTATTTATTTTGGTCATTGTGTTGCGAAACATGTTGAATATCTCTAGGCAGCTTGAAGGTTTATTAAATTATGATCATATATGAGTTTGGAGATCAGTATTAGTTTGTGTGGGGAACCTACCATTTTACTACTACAGAGCAAAGTTGCAACTTCAACAATATAACTTTGTATTATATTTTGACTAAACTTTGTTTGTGCTATGGATAGTGTAGAAGTTTGTTTGTTCCCTTGCAGTGCTCTTTCTCCCTGTTGAATTGAGCTTGATGTAGTTATCTTTTGACATGCTGCTTCTCATAATCATTTCTTGACAATGCTTCTTGGTCCATCTATGTTAGGTTCAGAGATGTTAACGATGCTTCTTGACAAGACAATGGACACTCTTTTTCCACTTTTTGATATTTATTTGGATGAAAAACATCATTGTAATTGGGTTATACAAAGTAAAAAGCTGTAAAAATTATTGTTTGGGCTCAAGTACTAAATGAGGACCATGAGGTCCAAGAATTTGACAGATTTGAATATGTTGAGTGTATTATGCATGAACAATGGATTGTGTGATAGATTTAGGTTGGGCTCAAGTGATAAATGAATTAAAATTCCTTTGGACAACAAGCATGCTATATGTTTTTGGTTTGTTGGTTGGGCGATGGCCTATTTGGATTGCAATGGAGTGGATGGAATGGAGTGGCTTCACTTGTGTTGTTGGAGTGATAAATAATTATTGTTGCCTTTGTCTTGTATCTTTCCTCCGCAATATTCATTATGAATTGAAAATTGTGTTTCTTGGCTATTTTGTAAATTTCTTGCTTTTATGTGCCACACCTAAATGCAGGATGCCATGGACACCTCCCCCCTCCCTGCTTTTTCTGTACATAAATATAGGCACCTTATTGGATTAAATATTTCAAGATGTTTTTCATTTGAAATGTATGTGTAATATATATGTGGACTAAAATGGTTGCACTGTTGAATTTTGATCTGCACCCTCATGCCTCCTATGGTTTTTCTTGTAATGGTTGCACTGTTGATGTAGTTTGAGCTTGTAAGCTTATTTGTGCTCTTTTCAAGCGGTAGCAAACTGAACATCAGAAACTTTCTTGCGTGTTGTTGGCAGTGAATTGATTCAAAAATACTTGGGTGATGGCCCAAAATTAGTGAGGGAACTTTTTAGAGTAACTGATGACCTCTCACCTTCAATTGTTTTCATTGATGAAATTGATGCTGTTGGTACAAAAAGGTGAGGTGGTGAACTTTTAATGGTGCGCACTCTGGTGTGAGTGTTTCTGATCTGGCTGTCTCACAGGTATGATGCCCACTCAGGTGGAGAACGTGAAATTCAAAGGACTATGCTGGAATTGTTGAACCAGTTGGATGGTTTTGATTCAAGAGGAGATGTCAAAGTGATTCTTGCTACAAACAGGATTGAAAGTCTTGACCCAGCTTTGCTTCGGCCCGGCCGAATAGATAGAAAGATTGAGTTCCCTCTTCCTGATATCAAGACAAGGAGGCGCATTTTCCAGGTACATGTGATTGTGCGAAA
This sequence comes from Juglans mandshurica, assembly GCA_022457165.1. Taxonomy (NCBI): domain Eukaryota; kingdom Viridiplantae; phylum Streptophyta; class Magnoliopsida; order Fagales; family Juglandaceae; genus Juglans; species Juglans mandshurica. Next base: position 13,137,161 of record CM039634.1, read on the forward strand.
GCAGAATATCGAATGTATTTTCTCCTAGTCTTTTTATATTGAATCTGACATTTTTGCTTCATTGAATATTTAAACCGTGTATTTCTGGACTGCAGATACACACATCAAGGATGACATTGGCTGATGATGTCAACTTAGAGGAATTTGTTATGACTAAGGATGAATTTTCTGGAGCTGATATAAAGGCAATTTGCACTGAAGCTGGCTTGCTTGCTAGAGGTACATCTCATATGGGATCTCTATCCATCCTTCCACTACTGTAATTCATTACTTTGTGAGTTTACTTGGAAATTTAGTTTAGACTAATTTTGTGTGTGCCAATTTCGAGATTATTGTTTCAAATGACTTGTTAAAGAAAACTGAAATAAAGAAAGAAAGAGAATTGTTGCAAATAGATAGTAATGGACAGGAATAGAATTGTTGCAAAGAGAATTCGCTTCAGGTTCTTGTGCTCAAGTTTGCAAGCATGTGTTGTATTGGAAATGTTCAAGTTACCATTTTTTTTTTTCTGAAATCTCTTAGTATTTGCCGCGAATACTTTTTTTTTTGCTGGAAATAATTATTTCCTGCGATAACATTTCTTCGTAAATAAGTATTTCCGACCAAATATTTTGTGAAAAATATATATTTTCCAAAAAAGTATTTTATCAAAAATACTAAAGACAACTTTTTCCACGAAAACATGTCAAGGGTAAACATTTTTTGCTACAACCTCTTCTCATGGAAAATGGTGTTATTGTCCACCACATTACACCAGATGAAACCTTACTTGCCACGAAAAAAAAAATGTTTTAACCACCACGGTAGTTCATGGGAAAAAAAAGGTTTTTCCCATGAACTTGTGGTTTGGTGGAAAAAGAGTCTTTCCCCACCCATTATATTCCACGAGTCTCCCACGGAACAAATTGGTGGGAAAAATTTTTTTCTCCACTAATGATATACTTTTTCCCACGAGAGTCACTCTCGGGAAAAATCAATATTTGTTGTAGTGCATCCTCAGTACTGGATGGCCCACCTAGACAGACCACATGCTAGAGCATACAGTTTTGGTGAGATTTCTTCTAAACTTTCACCATATTTCAATACAACCTATATCAATAAATATTATTATATAGAAAAAAAACGTAGAGTTTAGTGGTATGAAATTCATATTATAAAATGGGACTTAACAGTAATACCGTAAGTTCAAACCAAGAGGCAAATTCCTCTTCGTTCGTATTTTCTACATCAGTTATACCATTCGAGCGAAGTAGTTGTATATGTTTACTGCGCATATTCATGTGAATGTTTAATTTGTATGAACTTATACTATATTATTATACATAAACTTAAAGATAATATTGATTTAGAGGATCATGATCACTAATCTCAAGTCGTGATCAATCTTTGCGCAGTTATTTAAGACATACCATTGAACTCTTTCAAACTCTCGCCCACATAGATCATATCCCCTTGTGCAATTATGGGATGCTCGGTCTGGGAAAATACAGTAAATGTCGATGAGATTACCATCTCTCACCCACCTTCATAATTTCGGTCTGGTCTTGTAAATCTAGTAACAGCCCTACCAAAATACAATGAACAAAAGGTATGTCACTCATTATCAATATATGACTATGCAATCGAACCTTTTGGACGAGCTTTATTCCCCACAGCTGACATCCTGATCCCACAACTCTTTTAACTCTGCAATCAGTGGTTGCAGATATACATATAATTCATTCACCTTGACCTTGGCCCTAGGGCCCCTTAACAATATCACATTCAATAAGAGTAAGAGGCACTTGCGGAAGACTACACCAGAACAACCTAGTGATCCTCCCACAGATCCAGTTTCTAGTAGTACAGCTGCTGTTGAGAGACAGTCTCCTGGGGCAACTTTGGATCAGGTACGAGCTCTGTTTGTAGAGTTCATTGAGCCCATCATGGAGAAGCTTAGGGACCTAGAAGGATAGGATGTTGATCTACTAAGGACCCAATGATCGTTTTAGTTATTATTTTACTTTTTTATGTTGTATTGAACATTATATATTTGAGATTTAATTAATGTATGGTTTTTATTTTTCGTGTTTACTACTTTGTTTATTGTTTTCATTTTAATTACCATTCATAATAATATAAAAAATGATACTATCTTTAAAGTTATATTTATATAAATTTAACATAAAAGAAATCATAATAAAGTTTTGAAGTTAATTACATAAAATTAATTTATGAATTTATAAATATTTTAACTCACAGCAAATCATAATATATAATATATGCACATTTTTATATTTTGAAAATGATAATAAATTAATGGAAAAAATATTTATTACTTTAATAGAAAAAATAGATGCACAAATCCATACTAATAAAAAAATTAATTGAAAAAATGTCCGTTCGAACAAAAAAATTTAAGTTCGAACCATTATTAACTTTTTCCGGGAAAAATAAATTAATTTCCTTCCAATATTATTATCCGAACAAATTATATACTATTCGAACAGACATTAACTTCATGTTCGAATCTATTTTGTTTCTTTTGAACGGTTTTCCTTTTTTGAGACGATTTTGTTCGTCGCAAAATATCTTGTTCAAATAGATATTTCTCTGTTCGAACGAATTTAGTAGCTCAGATATTTTTGGAGACAACTTTTAAGGATGAAATTTATTTCGCCCCTAAAATTTCATCCCTAAAAGTCAAATTTCTTGTAGTGATTACTTCTACTCACCCAAGTTTATGTGTCAGCCTTGGATCATGCTTCTCTATTAATTCTTGAGTTATGTTAAATGAGTTTTGCTATTTTAAAGTTTTTATGGTATAATTACACATTGATTACGTGATATAATTTAATTTAAAAGATAAATTTTAAAATTTAAATTTTATAAATTAAATTTTAATTTCAATAAAACCCATTATATATATTCATAAAAAAAAATTAAGGCAACAATACTTTTTTACCTAAGCTGATAGGACATTAATACATCAGTGATGCATGTATTTGATACGTTAACGAAGAAATTTAAATATATTTATTATTTGATGTTCCATAGACTTCTTTTATTTGCAACATCACAAGATGCTATGTGATTTTACCCACAATCTCAATGGATTTAAACTTTTTAATGAAACAAGAATTAGGCCATTTTTCATTTGGGAAAATATCTAATGATTTTCTTTTGTTTTTAGTGAAAAAGACAAAATATCTTGAAAGGAAAAAAACAAAAAGAAAGTGATAGCTCACATTCATATAATGAAGACTTTTTTATGATTCAATTGACCAATCATGCACGCCATGATCGCTGTTTCTCATTATCAAGCTTGGCGTTATCCTTTTTCTGAACTAAACAAGATTAAAGACAGTAGTTTCAATCCTTTTGGTAAATTTTTTAACACCAGTAAATACTTAATATCTATTCTAGAGTCTATTCTATGTTTGTATATTTTCTGTACTTTAAATTTCAGATTACATGTCCACAACCATGATGCAAAGATGATTGTGGAGTTATATCTGAACTTGACTTCTAAGGAATTATAATATAATAGATTATATATATAGAAAAAAAACCTAGTCTACTACCCAAAAACAACTCATAAAAAAAAGGGAATAACACAGCAAATCTCTCATTCAAAGACATCAATTTAGCCTAGCTAGCTATATCTAGAATTTCCCAACCCCATTACAGCTTGCTTTCTCTAATAATTTGTGCTCTTCCTCCTCCATTGTATCACAAATTGTCCCGCCCCTTGTCTCTGGCAAACATGCTGCAAACATCCCACAACATCCTATTACCAACCCAAACACCCCAAAAGATGCTAAATTATCTTTCCTGCCGGCGGAGACAAGCATCGGACAGAACACGCCACCAAGCACGACTGCTTCTCTTGTCATCGACAAAGCAGAGTTCCGAACACATGTCGGAAACAGCTCTATTGTGTATAAGAATAGTATATTAACCACTGAACAGGCGCTGCAGAAGGACACTAACTCAAGTCCAATCTGCAATCTTGTCCACATCTTTCCCTTCAAAACACACATGATGCTGCAAACACCACTAAGGGTCGTGAAAACTATAATTGAATTTTTCCTTCTCAATTTTCCAATGAAAAAGAAAGTGAACAACGCAGAGGGCAGCTCGGACAAGGCATTGAAAGTGACACCCAGATAGAGATTGAATGCCAAGTTTCCCAGACCTAGTGGCATGCCATAGTAAACAAGTCCGCCGCCAAAACCTATCACCATAACCGCCGACAACCTTCGTAAAGCCCATTTTTTCTCCACCAAGATCTTAACAGTGGAGTAAAGATTGGAATTGCAAGTTTCTTGCTCAAAACACTTTCCGGAAAAGTTCCAGTTTGAGCTGTCATGGTGAGTTGAAGCAATACTTTTCAATGTGGCGATGGCTTCTTCTTCACGTCCACTCACAAAAAGCCATCGGGGAGACTCACGAACAAAGAAGTGAACTAAGATAGAATAAAATATCCCAGGGATGGAACTCCAGAGATAGAGAGATCTCCATGAAGAACCTCTGTTCATGTAAGCCATGGCTGGAAGGGATAAAAACCCTAATGCAAAACAAAAGAATCCCACGACCCCCACCTGGCCCCGCCACCTTTTCCCCACAAGCTCAGTTGAAAGCACAAGCGCACAAGTACCGATTGCAGAACGGAAAAACCCGCAAAGGAATCTTAAAGCGGAGTAAATCCATATATTTGTGGAGAAGATCACTGTTAGCAGCGAAGATAGAGACATCATTAGACATGAGAGGAGGAGCATGTTTTTGCGACCGAGTGACGAGTCAGCGAGTGTGGCAAGAACGAGTCCACCCACTAGGCAACCCGTGAAGAAGGAAGATGCGGGCAGGCCAGGTACAAAGGAAGCGGCACACTCCAAGTTCCATTCTGAGAGGATTGAAGTCTCGGCGGGCAAATCCCAGGCCCATGAATTCGTGGGCAGATTGCAGATATTGGAAACCGAGTTGCATGACTCGTCCCCGAGCTGAGTACAGTGCCATGTTGGGTGTGCATCGGTGAAGACGCTGATGAATGTTTGCTGTGCATCGATGACCCATGCTATGGATACAAGCACCGTTTGAAGGAATTGGGGCCACCCGAAATTCCCGATGACACTCTCGATGGTCGAATCAAGGGATGGTAGGTGTTTCACTAATGGTGGGGTGTCTTCTGACTCAGCCGAGTCGGCTAGGGAGAGAAGCGGATGAGTTGAATCAGCCATTGGGACCTTGAAATTTGATCTTGATCAGGCAGGAGAGCTGTAGGGAGAGCGAGCTGCGAACTTTGAAGGTTTTTATATAAACTATAATATTCTTAGAATTAGTCATGTTTCTGATCTATGTATCCTTTCATGCATTTTGAGATAAGATAGGCGTGGCTAGCCTGTTTTGGATTGTTGTTGTCCAGCTATTTGATGGTTTTAGTTTTATAATTATCATTTGTGCCTTCTCTATCCACGAGTTTGGGTTGGAAAACAGGAAATAAAGAAAAAGAAAACATAGAGAGAGAGGAAAAAAAAAAAAAAAAAAAAGGAGATCGGTGTCATGATAAACCAATGATAGGCACAGAAAACGAATCATATCATGTACAAGTAATTTGATGGGTTTAGGCAGGCGGAATTTTAATTGCCGGTGTATTTTTGTCTCTTTGTTCGAACACCAACTATATTGTTTTATATTGCTCTTGTATATATAGCTAGCTAGCCTCTACTATTAATTTACTCTTTTGTTGAGTGATATCTATTCATGATGTAAAAACTATTAATCTGCTATAGAAGTGATCTATATTACATGGAAATTACAAGAAAATAGACATTTTTCGGCGACACAGTTCACCATAAATAATTAATCAACTTTGCTACATGCAACCAAGCGGCAAAACTGTTGGTGGAATCGGCCAATATATTTAAATAAAATAATGCCACATCATTGATACATTAAAAAAAAAAAGAAAAAAAGAAAAAACAAATTCTTCCAAAGACTTCGCCATCTTGGCTCAAGAGATGGAGTCCCATGATCTTGATGGGTTCAATTAGATCTTGGCCGTGGTGGACGTTTTTCTCGCACTGCTCCTCCATCTGGACAAGAGCAGGCTCCCGTTCACCAATCAGACTTTCAAGCTTGTTGCTGAGAAAACAGGGGAACGCAATAGTCTACAATAGTCCATAACAACCTGTTTGGTTGCCAAGAAAACATAGGAAAATCACGTAATAGTCCGTAACAATCTGTTTGGTTGCTGAGAAAACAAAGAAAAATCATGCAATAGTCCATAACAGTTTGTTTGGTTACTGAGAAAACAAAGGAAAATCAAGAAAATCAAAACAATACTCCGTAACAGTCAATTTGGTTGAAGAGAAAATAGAGGAAAATCACAATCGAATATCCTACAAATATGAGATTCGAGACAACAACTAGTAGATCTCGTAAATGCATCTGTTCGTTGGCTTCGTGTGGGTGTCTCCATGTGCATGTGGTTGGAAAAAAAATGGCTGTGGTTTGGCACGAAATAAAAGCAGTGAAATAGAAGAATATTCTCATAAAGATGAAGGTGAAAGATGGAATGGAAAATGAAAGATGAAAGGAAGCTCTATAAATGGGGGAAATGGGGGATTTGAGTGGGAAGGTGAAAGACGAAGGAAATTGGAGGAAAAATGGAAGATGAAGGAGAAAAGAACAAATGGCGTCATTTAGTGTTTTGCCACCTGGGATGCGGTTTTCCCGCAGTTTCCCAGGCCGGTTGCGTATAGAGTTTTTCATAATTAATAAGCAAAATTGTGAGAATTAAGCCCTCGTTTGAATAGTATGATGAGATGAGATGAGATGATTTTAGATGAGTTGAATAAAATATTATTAGAATATTATTTTTTTAATATTATTATTTTAAAATTTGAGCAAGTTGAATTGTTTATATTATATTTTATATAGAAATTTAATAAATTTGTAATAATGAAATGAGATGAGATGAAATGAAACCATCTTTCCGGATCACGAAGTCGCGGCAATTGTCTCATCTTAATTGACCATTTACGGCGGGAAAGAAAAAATGGTATCACCATGAACAACTTATATTTTACGAAAAAATACAATCCCAATCTTTTGTTGTTGGACAAAACCGGCCTGATCTTTATCATTAATTCCCACAAAAAAAAAGGACAATTCAAAGAATAATTAATGGAGAAACTGCCTGCCATTGGATTGATCAAAACTAGCAGCACCTTGCATTGCATTGTTCTCTCTCATGTTCTGACGAATACATATATAATCAATACTTATATTTAATAAAAAGAATTTGGCCAAGGCCGACAGATACCTGGCTGACTACAAACTTATGTCTTGTAGTACTGCATGCAATGGATCAGAACGACTCATCCACATGATGCACTATCGACAATATTATATTGTACGTGTCTAAACTAATTAATTAAGCTTTTCCCTTTCATAAAATAATATTGAAGTTGACGTGGCTGCTATCACATAGGTCTAAGTCCAACGGCAGAAACGAGCAGTGAACCAGAACACTATAAGGAGGGGATGAGGGGCGAATATGTAATAAGTGAAGAACAAAAGACTTGTCTGATGGTGGATAAAATCAGCAAGAAGGGCCCATGACTTTAAGGCCTTTAGTTGATGGGCCAACCATTATCAGGTTTAACCATCTGAAATCAGTAGACAAAGTAGAGAAGGATAGGGATGGGACTCACGGCTCACAGGAGCATGCTGGAGAATATAAAGGAACAGGCACGAGGCAATTGGAAAAGAAGGGCTCGAGCAACAGGTACGGGTCTTGACTCTTTGAATAGTAGTGTTGCTTAAAAAAGGGTTCTGGTGGATGAGGAAATTACAAACTCACAATTTTCTGCGTCTAAGAATCTCAAACTGGGAACAAATGCGGAAATTGAAAAAAAATAAATACAATTGAATTGGCGGAGACAGTTAGGCAGTCTTGCCAAACTTAATGAAAATCTTGAGTTGGAACTGCTGGAGTCTTCGAAACCTTTGGACAGTTCAAGAGCTTTGCATGACTGCAAAAAATAAAATAAAAAAATAAAAAACCACCAATTTTAGTGTTCCTAATAGGGATTAAGCTAAAGGTTGGTGTGTGACGAGGGGCCTTAATGAGATCTTAAGCCAAAAAGAAAAAGCAATGTGGGAGTTTAAGAAGTGTGTGACGAGGGGCCTTAATGAGATCTTAAGCCAAAAAGAAAAGGCAATGTGGGAGTTTAAGAAGTGAAGTGTTGATGGAGAACTCTCAGGAGGCTTTAGAAAGAAGCAATCTATTTGATTTAGAAATGGTGATGTTTTTGTTGCAGTTTACTGTTTAATATTGACGCAAATAATTAGCAGTGATCAACGTACTTTTAATGACAAACTAATGTCGCCGTAAACGGAGAAGAAACGCATTGGAATTGACTTTTTCCAGAAAAATATTTGTGGTGGTCACCGAAAATAATAGCTTTTAGTGACAAATTCATACTTGCTCGAAGTGAAACGGCAAAAATGAAAAAAATATGTGGGGATTATTTTTAGCCACGACTTCAACTCGTCGCAACAAGTGATTTTTTTTCACCGAATTTCACTTGCCGGGCGTGATCTCACAACAACAGAGTGATTCATTTTCTACAAACATCCTTTGTGTGATCAGTTAGGTATTTTTCGCCATGGTATGTTTGGAAAAAAAAATTCGTGGAAAATGGCCAAAATTTGTTGTAGTGGCAGCAACGTCTTAGAGGTTACCCTAATAATTATTATTGTAGCACCCGGACCCAAAATTGGTATAGTTGGTCTTTAGATTTTTTTTTTTTTTTTTTTATAGCTTGATTTTTTTAAAGTCTTAATTTACGAGTTTGAGTAGCAATTTTGTTTTCTTTTAATTTGGAGGTCTTGGCCGTTTATTTTATTTTTCCCGCATGTTTCATTTTGAATTCATTCTCATTCCGTCTATCTTAATTTTTCACACGGCTTATTTTTCCGTCGCACAGCATGCATACACACACGCTTTCGTTCACGGCATGCATGCACACACACGTCCCTCATGCACGTCTTGCGTCCGTTTGATTTTTCATCTAGAGTTTTCTTTTCATGTTCAATCGTCTATTTATATTCATACGAAGAGAACTCGCACCGCTACCTTCCCACGCGGAACCATAGCCAGTTTTTCCTCCTCAGCCTCCATCCCCTCGGTTCCTCGCACCCCGAGTCGTGCAGCACCCCGAAGCTTATCCGCGTGCCGCGATGCCGCCAAGCATCGTCCGCGCTGTACCCACACGAAACCACCGAGCCCACTGCCCAGTCACGCGAAGCTGCCACCAGCGCCCGTGAAGCCTCTGTTTCATGCCTTGACTTCCACCATTTGTGACATCCGAAAAACAGAGTTGTCCAACCACCATAAATCACTGCAACTCACCCTCCACCGAGAGCTCCACTGCGTGGTGTTTCCACCTCACGAAGGCCACCACCGCGAGCCACCCCTCTCACGGAAGACTTAACAACTTATTCCCCTGTTTTTGGCCTCCCGAAACAGAGTCCCACCCACTGACCACTGCACTGCACCGCACCGCTCCAGCCACTCCAGGCCGTCGCCACCCACGCGGATAAGGGCGCCGAACACCCTCAGGCCACCCCAGTCGTAGCACCCTCACGGTGAGTACCTCCCTTGGTTACTCCCTCTTTTCTGTCCGCCCTCTCTCGCTCACCTCTCCCTCTCTTTGTCTCGTGTCCAGCGCTGCTCGACGGAAGCTTCGCCGCGCTCCTGCTCTTCTGCCGCACCACTGCAGTCCCTCCAGCCAGCCCGTCGCACCTCGGTTTCCCTTGGGTAGTTTCTGCCGTGCATGTTTTCAGTTACGTAGGTTTTATTTTGGTTTGTCTTCAAGGTATAAAATGAATTGTCGTAATGCCCTTCACTGCTTATTATATTATGGGCTTTTTTTTTTATTCTGTATTAGTACACTATTATTTATTTATGATTACCGAAAACTATTTTTAATATGTTATTAAGTGAAGATTTATGTTAAGAGTAAATAATATTGGAGTAATTTTATTTTTACACTTTAGATATGATTTAGTCTATTTAAAAATAGTCATGGTTTATTTTAAAATATTTTGGGATAATTATATTACTTAGTATTAAGCTTCATAAGTTGTTTTCATTAGTATATAGGTCTGACTTTCAAATGTTTTAGTCATAGTATTAAATTAGCATTGACGATTTTAGAAAGTGATGATTGGTAATTTTAGGTTTTGAGGAATTAAATAGATTATTTTATAAGGTTAGGATTAAATATCGAAATACGTGATTAATTGAAAATTTATGAGAATTACGTGATTATTTTATAGGTGACGATTAATTATTGTTCGACATTTGAGGAATTTCGAAAAAGCTAAGAAGTTCAGGTAAGCGGGGTTCCTATGCTAGACTTTGCATTTAAAATAAAATGAGCTGAGGTTATTTTTGGAAAATAGTTTTCAACTGCCTCAGTTATTTGTTCTGCATTACTCATGAGATTCTGTTTCAGAAGAAATTATTTTCTATCATGACTGGTGTAGACATGAGCTTATTTCTGACATTCTGTTTCTGAACTTTGAAAAAGAGAGCGAATATGAAATTTGTGCATAAATTATGTTGTAATATGACTCTGTGCTATTCTGAAGATTTTCTGTACTCTGATATGATCTGATGTGATTTCTGAAAACCTTTGGCATAACATTCTGTTTCTGTTTCTGTTCCGTTTTGACCTCACCACGGGTGTAAAACTGTGGCCTCTGTTCCCTTCTGTGGCCTCTGCGTGGTCTTTCCTATGTGCACACTCGGGGCTCCGAGAACAAATAAGGGGAAGATTCACATTCTATTTCTGCTCGGTTAGCTACCGGAGTTTGCACAACCCTAACACAGGAGTTAAACATAGTATTTGTTCTGATTTGATAAGATAAGATATGATGTTTCAATTTATGCTATGCCAAAGGGATTTTTGATTATGAATATTTTCGAACTATCGCTCTGACATTTTTTATAACTTGTTCTAACGCTGCATTTTGAAACATTATTCTGATTCTGCATTCTGAAAGGAAATATTTTGTTCTGCATTCTGATTTCTGTAAATGCTCATGTTTACACACTAGTATATGTCATCTGCTTGTTGAGTTGTTGATAACTCACCCCTTATCTCCATATTTTTTTCAGATAATTTTGATGATTCAGCTGGAAAATAAGAGTAGAAAGTTTAGCAATGTGTGATGATCGTAGTGGAATAAGTGCCCGAGGGTACAAATGCTTATTTGAGAGTCGTAGTTAGTAAACTGATTTATTTTTCGGGTATTTGATTTGATGAGTTGAGGATGTGTTCGAGTTTTTGGAGAATTTCTAATTTATGTTATTGGGGATTTCTTTATTGTCGCCATGGAGAAACTTAGATTTTTGGTTTGATTAAGTGTATTAATATTTTATGGGATTTTTCTGGAGTTTATAGTTGTGTTATTTAAGTTAATTTTAAATATTAAGAGCTAACTCTCTGGACCTCTGGGAACGGGGCGTTACAATTATTATTATTATTATTTTATTCAGAGAGGGGGTCAAACCCAAGACTTCCATTTTAGAGATTTAGGTGTTATGCCATGGGGCTATATGCCTTTGGCTACTCTAATAATTATTTAGTTAGACAGAGTTTTCCTCCAATGTGAGACGTCTTTCAACCCAGAATGGCAAGTATTCATTATGTATGTGACCGGCCATCCAATAATGCTGTTTATAAATCCAAGTGAAGAAAACATGTGCTTTTAATCACAACGTCACATATATATCTTTTCAGCATACACGAAGGAAATTACTTTAAGAGATTCCTTGAACCAAAAAACGTTATTACACCCACTGAGATCAATAATTGTGGAAACTGGACCCACCCCATTCCACCTACCTTTCATATCGGCACCTCTCAACTCTTCATGATCAACTCTTCAACAACTCTCAAGTCTTGGACTTCCCTTTCACATAGCAAGGTTTTTTTCTTTCCATTTTATCTGTTAGCATTAATGGCTGCTTATTTAACTTGCATATGATTAATTTCTCTATATTTTTCTCTTATATGAAATAGAGGGCTGCCTTATATGCTGGAAACACGAGTTTGAGAGCTTAAATTTAGTAAATTCGGGGTTGCAGTTTATTTTTATTTCTGACAAGTATTTGGATCCGTTTGAATTTGAAGATGATTATCATTTACCTACCTCAATATGTGATGTTTGTAGCATAGACAGGCTAGGAGAGATGGAGCTTCAACATTTCAAGCACGACCATCCATTGTTCCTCAATGAAGAGGGGGAATCGCCTTTTTGTCGACTGTGCTACGAAAGAGTCTCCGGTCCTAATTACAGTTGCAAAGAGTGTTATCGGTTCGTCCTTCATAAATCTTGTTTTGAATTACCTACCGAGTTGCAACACCCATTGCACCCAAAACATCCTCTTATTCTCATCCCTTCAAGACAGATTTCGAACAAATCGGGGCAGATATGTGTTAGTTGCAAAAGACAGAGACTTTCGGGCTTCACTTACAAGTGCTCTCACTGTGAGTTTAATCTTTGTATCAATTGCTCTTCTCTGCCCCTCACCAAAGAAGCTGAAGTCCACGAACACCCGTTGACCCTTATGCTGAAATCATTCCAATTCAGTTGTGATCGTTGTGCGTGGCAAGGCAATGGCATGTTTTACTTTTGTGCTCCGTGTTCATTCGTTGTCCACCCAGGTTGTATTTCCTTACCATCAATTGAACAACCGCCCACCCTCGAAACTGAAATTCATGACCACCCTTTGACACTACTGCAGAAATCGTTTCGATTCACTTGTAATGTTTGTGGGAGGGTAAGCTGTAGCATGTTTTACTTTTGTAACATGTGTTCATTTTTCGCTCACTCGGATTGCGCTTCCTTACCACTGGTAGTCAAAGTTATACGGCACAAACACCCTCTCAACCTTACCTATTCCTTTCCAGCCACTCAATCGAGCCGCGTAGTTTGCAAACTCTGTGTTGGCACAGTGAACACGAACTACGCGATCTATTATTGCTCAAGTTGTGATTTTGTTGCCCACCTTCATTGTGCTACAAGCAAGGAAGATAGAGATGATCGAACGTTTCTGCAGAATTTTAAAGATAGAGAGTTTAGTGAGTCATCAGAAACTATATTGGAATGTGAAGATATAGGAACTAATGAATCCATTGGCTCATCAACGTTTATTGTCAAAATGATCAAAGTCGGGGTAGACGGAATTGAAATAGCTACAAAAATCAAACATTTCAGTCATGAGCATGACTTGGAGCTCATTGACAAGCATGGGATCAACGAGAAATGTGATGGGTGTGTGCGGTCCATCTTTCCTCCATTTTACACTTGCAATCAATGTGGATTCTTTCTTCATAAATCTTGTGTTGAATTACCAAGTAAAATCCGACACGCACTTCACCAACATCCTCTCATGCTCCTCCCAAGATCACCTTATATTGCGAGCATCTTTATTTGTAGTACTTGTCGATGTCGCTGTAATGGCTTCACTTATCATTGTGGCAAATGCGATTTTGACCTTGATGTCCAGTGTAGTCTAATCCCGTATATGTTTAAACATGATAGTCACGAGCACCAGCTTATTCTTTCGAAACTATCAGTTGGTAAAAAGTGTAGTTGCTGCAATTCAAGTCATGGATACAAATTCCTCTGTGCTGATTGTGAATTCATTGTGGACTTCAAATGTTTAACACTGCCATATACGACAAGATACAGAGAACACGAGCATCCTTTCACACTTTGCTATACTCCAGAAGATGATTCTAGTGAATATTATTGTGATATCTGTGAAGAAAAACGAGACCCGAATCATTGGTTCTACTATTGTGCAGATTGTCTTTACCCTGCTCATCCCAAATGCATTCTCGAGAAATTCAGAAAAATCAAGTTTGAGAAAGCTTGCAAATTTGATATCCACCAACATCCCCTTACTTTGGTTCAGAAGACTGAACATGAGCCTCTGTGTAAGAAATGTGGCAAAGCTTGTACAAACCCCTTGTCTTATGAATGTGTCAAATGTAATTTCAATTTTCACGAAAACTGCTTGCGACCATCTACCACCTTAAAGGAATTAGAAACACCTTGAGGCTTGTGTATCCACTTTCACTTTCTTGTTGAACAAATGTTTGTTCTTATTAGCTAATATTTTTGTGTAATTTTTTAGAGATTAATTTTTCCTTTACTTGTAAAAAATGTGGTTGGATTTAATTTAGCTTGATATCTATATTTGTAACAATGATGAGATGGATTGATGACATGCATGGTATTTTCCTTGAAATGGAAAGTAGAAAGTATGCTGATTAAAACCTAAATCCATATTTCCCAAGTAACCACTTTACTTTCATGAACTACGAGGTTTGGCTGGCTGGTTACTTCGAATTTTCCCATTGAGTCATTGACTACCCAAAGCAAGCCTTTTCTATCACTTGTCATATAGGTTTGATTTTTCTTAAACATGTCATGTATTTGGTTTTATGTTTTTTTTTTTTTTAAGCAAGTTTATATATTAATAACAAATAGAGGAATACAAGAGCAAAGGGTGGGAGATCCCAATAAACACATCTTAATAACTAGTACAGTGCAAAAGAAAGAAAAGAAAAAAAGGGAATTTAGAGGCCGTGAAGGAAAAACGGCTGCAGAGGAGTTAATGGAGAAAACAACTGAAAATAGCATTGCAGAAGTTATGTTTGAATAATATTTGAAAATGAAATAGATGAGAATACTTAAGAATACTTATGTTCCCAAAGAAACCCTTAGAATTATCAGTTTTTTTCATAACCCATTTGATTACATGGGTCAAATTCCTCAACCCTTTTTTCTATGTTATGCAAATATTTTGTGGTGTCGTGTGCATATGTATATGGAGAGAGAGAGAGAGAGAGAGAGAGAGCTTAAACTATTACATCAAGAGTGGAGATAAAAAATGATGACAAGCAACATAGATAGATAATTGTTAATAATGATCACTTTAGAGCATTTTTACAAGCTAGATGGAAGATACATTCTACACACCATTGACATGTCATAATTTGATTTATAAATGGATTTAATTTTAAACTTCTTTTGCCAATTAAATCATTATATATGTTCAATTGAGTGGAGGGTGCTTCCTTCACACCGGCTTGTAAATATAATTTTTCTACATATAATAGGTACCACTTGAACTTTCAGCTCCTTAATAACTGAAATGAGAAGACACTCTCTCTCACATTGACATAATCTATTAGCTCGCATTGAAAGCTGAGAACTTAATTCATATTTGAAAAATAAGTGGAACGTTCTATCCTTACATCATTAAGATAATTAACAGCAACCCAGCAACAGAAGGGGAGAAAAAACAAGGGGAAGGGGGAAAAACAAAACCAAAAACAAGAATATTTATCTTTTTTCAACCGGGAGCATAAAGTAATGGTGTGAAGCTTGGTAGTACACAAGGGACTAGTGTGGAAGGACTCAAAACTCAAAAGAGCTCAAGAGGTCCCTGGCTTAACTTTTGGCCTTCAGAACAAATGATTGAAGATCTAACCTTGCACTGACAGCAGCAGTAAAAGATTCTTCATCTTGCTTTTCTTTTGCAGCAGCAATAGCAGCAATATATGCTTTTCTTGCTTCTTCCATACTGCGCATCTCCATCTCATCCAAATCATCCTTTCAAACAAGAATAAATGTCTCATTTGCAAGATATACAACAGCCGAAGAGTAGAAGTTACATGTATCTGCAGACTCAACCCAGTCCCTCTCAAACAACAAATTGGTTAATTGTTTGTAATGTTTATCATCTCAAATTCCTCCTAAAAATATAGCTCTCACATGACCTCACAGTTCATTGTTCTTTGTTTTCTGTTGTTTCAATTTGTGAATCATCATTTAGAGAGCTATGTACTTTCCATGGGCAGCCAAAAATAAAATAAAATACAAATGCAGCTGTAAAGATGCTGTAAGAGAGTCTCAGGAATATACAGTGACAATTCCTTTTTTTGGTTTTCTTTATTGTTTCAATTTGTGAATCATCATTGCGAGAGCAATGCACATTCCTGTAAGAGATTCTCAGTATACAGTATATACCAGCCTTAAATTAAGGTTTTAGTGAAATCTAGGGAATAAGGATTTCAAAAGTAGTCAGAGAGAGGATATGATTTGAAGTAGAAAAGGAAGGGAAAAAAAAGAGAGAAGCAACGAAGGTTGTTCTTATCTGTGTGAATGGTGATGTGAAAAAGATGGGCCCAGTGGTTATGGGGCTCAAAAGATGATGAAGTAGCAAGAAACCGAAAAGAAAAGAAGACCATGAGAAAGACACCCCTCCCCCAATCCTGCACAGGACACCATTCAATTTTCAGTTTCACCAATGCAACTCAGATCCCAACTTGAAGTCTCTCAGGTTAGTTACACCACTAGAGAAACGGGTATAAATTTGGACAGAATAATATATAAAAAGGCATGGATAACCTCAACATCTAAAACAAATGCAATTAAGAATTAATGGAGTTTTATTTTTTATATACATTCCCATATAAATAAACACCGATTTTTCACAGAGAATGGTATAAAACATTAAACTTCAAATTAGGGTCCAAGATACACTGAGTAGAAGTTTATATGTATAAGTGAGAATAGAATCGTAGTTTATTGGGAGACATTGTAATTTACCTACCCTAACGAAACTAATTCTTTCTCTTGGATCAAGTAAGTCCTAACCCGAATATAAATACTAAAACAAAAGCAACAGATAATAAGGCACAAACTACTACCATGGATATTTAAGCCTAGACTCGAAAGACTTTGTGGCATCTTAATTAGAAAAAGCCCACAGCCTTCATCTTGAGCTTCCAAACAAAGTGGAGAAAAAGTTAATTTGGCTATTTGCTAATAATAATTTGTAACAATAACCAGCCAAAAAGGACTAGAAAACAGAGTATATGTTGGGAGAAAAAAGACAGAGACGACTAGGAGCTTACAATATGAGGGAGATGATCCAAGTAATTCGATGTTATGTCATCATCATCAGCATATGTAGCAGAATCATTCTTTGTCAAGCCTTCAAACAAAAGCATAAAAGATGAAATTCCTCCTTGCATAGAGTCCAGCTCCTGCTGGAGCTTCTCCACTTTCCTGTTGGATGTCATTGCTTCCCACTGTATCTTTTCAAGCATAGCTTGCTTGTCTGCAAGCTTAATCTATGTGAAAGAAGAGCTGTTAGTAACAACATGAGATGATTCACCCAAAAGAAAATATATATGTGTGTGTTTAGTTTTTCAATAGTATGCTCTTTTTTCCAAATTGAGCATGCATCCATATGTGACTACATTTAATGGCCGAAAACCAGGTTTCTTCTTAAAGGAAAAAATATATATTTAGTCAGAGTTCAATGCATTTGATATTAAAATAATCATAATTCATTCCATACCAAACATAGTCTATGGAAATAATATTCCAAAATTCTTAGATAAACATTGACAATAGCTCCTGATATTATGTAATGTTGGACTAGGACCCAAATCGTTGCTGAAACTAACTCTAAACTTGATTAACACAACCTTCAAGTGTTCAATCTGTATACAAACAATCTAGCAGCCCCTGCCATATTTTCAAAGATCAACGTTTTTTTAATGAATAAGAAAATAAGATCCATATCAAAATATCAACAACTTCATCATGTAACACGGTGCAATGACAATATTTGAGAAATCTTTGTTTTCTCTTCTGTCACTAGTACAGGATACCATACCACAAGTTGGCACCCACAATGCCAAAACCTAACTTTATAATATACTAAAACAAAGTAAGCAATAGTTTGGTACCTTTGCATCAGAAAGTTGTAGCTGAGTAGACTTTATTAAAGAGTCTTTCTCTGCAGCCTGGTGTTTCAGTTCATCGAGTTTTGCATGGACAGCATTCAACTGATTCTTTGAGATCTCCGCAGATTTCAAAAGTTCATCTTTCTCTGACAATCTCATTTTCAGATCCTCCACTTGCTCCTTTAAAATGGCCAACTCTTCTCTATCCTTTTCTGCAGCCAAAGCCCTTGACGAAAAAACTGAAAAGCTATCAGCATCTGGGTTATCGCTACTGTTAATACCCTGGTCCTTGTCTCCAGGGTCCCTTCTCTTTTTGGTGGGTATGGATTGAGCTGCATTCCGCCCTTTTGATTCAATTACCTTCAACATACGAAAAGATCAATGTCAGCACCTATTTGATAATACGTGAACAGAAAATTACTGCCTGCTACAAAGCCAATAGTCCTGCAACTTTAAAGCCAAATGGTCCCAATCAATTTTAGAAAATATTTTGCTCAGATCGACTTCAACTTGGGACTTACTCAACTTTTTTTTTTTTTGGGGGGGGGGGGGGGGGGGGGGGGGGGTTGGGGCACTGGGATGGGAACCATTCTGACACCTTCCCAAAACATTGATATATACGTTTAGGATCACAGGCAAAACATAGCCAATCAAATCACTGATAATCATGCAAGTATCCAAACTTTTCTATAAGAAGATTCCACTTTTTTATAAAACATTACGTCTTCATACCCATTTCAGTAATATACTTATAAAAAAAAATACCCATTTCAGTAATAATTATGCACAACATGAAATATAGAAGAAACCAAATGACTTAGCTCAAACTTCTTTGAGATCTCATGATCTGTGTTGTGGGCAACTGACACCAGAGTATTACATATAGCATTATTTTGGCTTGATTTCTTATCATACTCTATATGGACAAATAAACTTCGTTATAGTTTTTCTTTTGGCTTTGCAATATCTGATTCTCCATTTTATCATCCTACCTGAACCACAGAAGCTGATAATGAATCTCAAGCATAGAACAAGTTAATATAGATCAACTCTTCTCATTCATTTAGGGAATTACCTTTACCCATACAAGGACAAAAGTATGTGAAGGTATAATGAGAAGAAAAATCCACCCGTGGGTAGCCCAAGTGGTTAGGGCGAACTTGTGTGCATGAGCCCCATGTCACAGGTTCGATTCCCCCTGGGATCAAACTGCGATTTACGTGGGAGGCCATGGCGGTGGGTTGCTGTGCTAGTCTCCCTGGGGGTTTAGGTTTCATGGATGAGTCCTAAGGGTCTGCCGTGGGGTGGTTCCCCATCATAAAAAAAAAAATGAAAAGAAAAAATTTGCATTTGCAACACTTTGACTACAGTAACTAGTAAGCTTACAGCATTAGTCGAAGAAAAACATGAACTACTTTCACCCTCCATGAATAAGATCTACAATTTCATAGCACGTAATAATACCTATATCTTATTTTCACTTGATTGTTCAGCAAGAAGCCAAAAAAATAAAAATAATAGACTCAAATAATATTCCACAATGGCAACACAGAAACATCACAAACGCCACTCTGAAAATGCCGTTCTCCTTATCCTAAGTCCAATGAATAAACAACATACATTTTATGAAATTAAACATATATAACCCAAAATTCTCAGAATTCTAAATCAAGTAGAAGCAAGCAAAGTACAGAACAATATTAGTAACGTTGCAAAGATCAGACCCTGACTATGAAACCTTACCTTTCTAGCTAAGGATTCTCTTGAGGGCGTCTTTGTGTAGATCATGGAACCCCGCCGCGTAAACGAACTGCTTGCTTTCCGATCCTAACAAAATTCATAACCCAATGAGGAAAGCGGGGAAAACTAAAAGGCAAAGAAATGCTCCATCTCTAAAAGATGATAAAAGACAAAGAAAATGCATTATCGATTCTGGAAGTTGCCATCACTTAAAACCAAGAAATTAAAATCGAAAAAAAAATGTATATATATAATAAATAATCGACGCCCTTAGCCAAATGCCACAACTAAAATTTCCTTAAATTAAGCGTCTTCAAAAGCTGAAAGAAAATTATAAACTTGTCTTTATTTTTTTCCTTTTTACTGAACCATTAGAACCTAACAGCATCCAAATGCTCCATTCCATTACTGAACAAAATTTTAAAACTTCACCTCATTGAAAATTCAACTAAAAAAAATCCATACATCATAAGAAAAGCCCAAGGTTTTTGCTTGCCTATACCCATTTTCACGGAAACCAGATACCAGTGAAGAAAAACCGAGAGAGAGAGAGAGATTACGATGAGAGACTGAACGAGAGGGACAATCTCGACGAGGTCATTAAAGAGGTCCCGATCCAAATTGCCGCTCGGACCCGTTGAGGTGGCGGTAGAGTTAGCGAGTGAGGACTGAATTTGCCGGCGAGTCGGGGACGAGTCGTTGTCCTCCCCAGAAAGCCACGATTTAGGGTCCCCGAAATTGGGATTTTCTTGCAAATCCCCGAACCTCTGTGCCTCAAACATTGTTTCTTCAGATTAACAAAGGTGCGAGAGTGAATTGCAGGCACAGAGAGAGAGAGAGAGAGAGAGAGGGTTTTGATTTTAAAAATCGTGCTGTTTTTCGTTTTCCGGACTCGGATCTTGAAGGGGAAATTCGAGCTTACGAAAATAACCCTAGCTTTTCAAGAAACCACCGCCAGTTCAGCCCTCCGTGAGTAACGACTACTTCGGTCGGCCACTTTAAAACGGACAAATAAACATTTTTCGTTTAAATTGAATTAGAGCAGTTATATCCGTACAATGAGTTAGTATTTTGTATTTTTTGTTTTTTATATTTTGAAAAGAGTTAATCTACCTTACCTAGTGCCTCATGCAAATCCATATAGTTATGTTTAAAAAAATTTTAAAATTACAATAATATCTTTTTTAAATTATTTTTTTTCTTTTTATCATCATTCATCAATGAGACTGCACACGCAATCCCCTACTCAGGACTGCAACTAGAACTTCTCTTTTGAAAATTAAACAGGACAGCTTAATATCTATAGTTCAAACAACGTACCATTCCAAATAAATTCATTTCAAACTTTCTAAAATCTAGCAACCTAGTTCATCCTCCATTGTCGCTCTGTTGTTATTGGATGACGTTCTCAATTCCCACTTTGGATTTGTGAGTGATTAAAGTTTCAAGACATATAACACAATGTTACATATTCGTATATGACAGTTAATATGCAATGCTCTTAACATGTTTCTAACAGTATAAAATAATCGTAGCGGAAAAATAAAATGACAATGATTTGAGCAATATATCATGGTACCAAAACATGTTTATTTATCCCAAAATAAGTAGTTTTAATATCCATACAAAAGTAGGATCACAAAACGATGACCATTTATGATCATCAAAATAAAAGTCTTATGCATCAATCATAGTTAAAAACATTATCCTTTCTACTCTAATATATTTTGAATGTCCTCAAATAACTTTAAAACATCTCTTATAAACTTCTTGGCTGCTTCGAGACAACTCTCGATCATAGGGCTCTTTCTATAGGGGGCCTGTCGCGCTCATGTTTCCCCATCCTGCTCGCTATCCTCTAATCCTAACACAGTTTCTTCTATGTCGAGGGGAATGATAGTAACTATTACAGTAAAATTTTGAGAAATCTCAACAAGTTATATCAAGAACATACACAAAGATAATATAAACGTGCATAAGTTAAACATGAATATGGATGCATGAGCAGGAACATACAATTTCATGAAAGCATATTTTTCTCCCATCTAGATTCCTCTTTACAAAAAACCAATTTTGATCTTGTAACAATATAGCCTCTTGTATTATATTACCATTACAGATTCAATTGCATGTAAACGAACTTAGCACAAACAATGACGGATACCTCACAATCACCTCTATAAACTGTGGGCACCTAATAGTTACTACACCACATTGTCTTTCGACTAGCTGTGAATACGTCAAAAGAGAGTACCCAGGCAGATCGACCCACCTTCGCCATGAGTTATCTTAAACTCTTGATAGATCGACATGCCTTCACCAAAAGCTTACGATTGATACGATAGCTTGTAACTCCTTCACTGTACTCATCATATATTTCACCCACTAGCATTAAGTGCTAATACTTCGCTCCGTAAATCTTATAGTCCCATTCAAAGTCCGTTGACTGTACTTTGTCAACTTAGGAATAACCACTCTAATTTAATCACTCCAAAGTGAACAAAAGAGTTCAACTAGGATCTTCCTCATCCTAGCATTGGGGTCGTGTCAAAACTTATTTTAATGCACGACTCGTAAACTTTGCATGGCATGTGAGCATGACACATTATCATAGCATGGCATGTGAAATGCATGTATCATGATAGCATGGCAAGAAAAATATCACATAAACATGGCTAGCTCATTTGGGTATATCACATGAGCACAACTTATAATGATTCAATATAACACTTAAGCAAGACGTGCAAAAATTGAATATGTTACATAGGCATGAATCCAATCAAGCACAAGAGTCGGACATAAAATAACAAATCGAGCATACACATGATTAAACATGGCAAGAAACCGAACATGCAACATAATAATCAAGGACTTAGCGATCATAGATAGATACAAGTAACACATGAAACTTTTAAACAAAAAACACGATCACATTATCCATGATAAGTTAGAGACTAACTTATAAAAACTCCTGATTTAATTAAGTATCCCAATGAACAACCAAGCTAAAAATATATAGTCTAATCTTAGAACTTGAAAGAAGCTCCCAATTTACACACTAACTCGTGCACTTAGAGGATTAAAAATTCTCTTACTACCTTAAACCTAATCGGCCTTAGGAGTTATCCAACCTTCCAATCTCTTCTTTTAATCAAATGTTACTGATACACACACAACAAAATCCTGGGTAGGCCGAATGACAATTGGATAGCCACCGAGCTTCACCTTCACAAGCAAAAATCCTAAGAGACCGAGTACATCAAGTTGTAACAAGCCTTCTAGGTCATGACTCCATATTCGCTCACTCAAATGAAAACATTTAAAGAAAACCCTAGTGATGGTCGACTAGCACACGCTCACTCAAGAGGACTTGTCTTCAATCACTTTTCCTTCTAGCATTCAATTTTTGAAAACCCTAGAGACAAAATCATACTCAAACCAATTCAAACATGGTCTAAGTTCTCATGGCCAAGATTTACTATCATCATGGTAACTTTTTCTCTTCTTCGTGCTTCTTAAATCCATATTGCAAAGTCATAAAATTAAAACGGGTTATTGCAGGTTAAGCGGGTTGACCCGTTTATTAATCATATCTTAATAAGTCAACCTATTTTTTATCTGAACTCATTTATATCAAACTCAAACTCGCTAATTTTGTGTGGTGTTTGTGTTGGTTTCACAGGCCGTGTCTCATATTACTACCCCTACAAGAATAACACCTCCATTGCACACCACCGCGATACATATTCGTCCACCCACCACAAGGCACTACCTAGCATCTCTCTCTGTGTGTGTGTGTGTGTGCGTGCGCGCTCGCGTGCGTGCGTGTGTGTGTGCGCGTGCATGTGTGTGTGTGATTCGATATATGGTGTGCTCATTTTCTTAACCTCTTTGATACCTTGCAGGTGTTCGTAGAAGACAAACTTTCTGCATGATAGTTTGCATTGAGAGGTAAGTAATGTGATGTAGTTGTTATTTATTGCATTAACATTATCGTAGAGTGCAACATAAGCAACACTATAGTGTTGAAAATAATAGAAACAAATTATGAAAACACATCAAGATTTAGATATTTTTGAGCCTTTTAAACAATGCAATGCTAAAAAAAACCAATAATACTACATACTTGGAAAATATGCAAAAGTGCATACATCAATAGCCATCAAGTGCTTACTCTTAAAAAGGAACCATACTTCTAAATAAATATTTGGTGATAATAACATACAAATTTCAAGTCATTTAAATTGCTAGTAATCCAACATATAGATGTTTATTGCAAACTGAGTGTAAATATATTTACCTTCATCTAGAGAGTAATCAAGGATGCTCATGGTCATGGTTTATTGCTTTTTTACAATATTTTTCTCTATCTTAATCAGGCAGTCATAGAAATGGAGGTTATCATTTGCCATGAGTAGTTAAAATAAGTGTTCAACTGTTGATTATTGGTTGCTTAAATTTAAGTGTTGAATTGCCAATTATTATTGATTAAGTTGAAGTTCTTATATGTTGATTATCCTATATTTAAATTGAAGTGTACAAATGTTGTTAACTAGCTCTTTCGTTCATATGATAAAGTATTGAAATCAAAATATTTTTAATTTCAGTTTTGTTTTTTTTTGTATATGTTATTTGTTTATATAACACAATGGCATATGTTATATTCTCCTTAAGCATCAATACATTTATATTTAACGACATTGATGTGCTCGTACAAGGGGATAAAACTAGTTGGTATTCATTCTTTCGGCTAGATTGATTTGCTTTCCAGAAAAGAATGGAAGCAAATATTGAAAATAACAAGGTCGATAGTTTAGACAAGAATGAGATGGAAAGTGGAAATACTCATGTCAAAGAACCAAAAGTTGGGATGCATTTTTCATTGTAAGAAGAAAGGGACATCCGATAAAATTGGAACGATACAGAGAAGATTAGCATGGCCCCTGTGCAAGGATGACACGCAAAAATCGAGAAATGGTATCAGAGACTATCCCAACTAGAAATGTGGGACTTGAGCCGTGTCACCTACAATGGACAAGCCTGACGAGGACGTTGGGAATTTAAGGGAGGTAGATTGTGATACCCCCATATGATATAGATAAGGGTAGGTGGTGTATGAGATTCCACATTGCTTGGAAAGGAGAAGTTCTTGCTCTTTATAAGGTTCCAACGGGGCTCCAATTGTATTATTGACTAGTCATTTTGAAGTATAGACCATGTTTGTTTTGATGTGACAAGAAGAAGTTCTAAAACCGATCTTGAGGGAAAGCTGAAATATCTCACTCTCGCATGTGTCCGGCAAGGCCATCTATAAGCACGGTTTCAAATATTCTCAAGCCAAGACCAATGGGGAGATTTGGCTACAAAGCTAAGATAAATCCAACAGTATGTCCTGATAGAGGGTTTTGTTTGTTTTGTTTTGTGTTGTGCTTGAACACACACATATCTTGAGTCCCAGAAATATAACATTTATGAGATGTCACAGGAAGTTGGATGAAGAATCGAAGAGGAAGTTGGAGTATAATGATATGGCAAGTATAGGTTTGAGCAAAAACTACAAATCTTTTGTAGTTGAGGTAGGAGGCTATGAGAATTTGACATTCGACGAGAGAAATGCCCACAACTATATCCGTGAAGCAAGACTACTTCGACTAGGGTTGGGAGGAGCTGAAGCACTTCTAAATTATTTTACAGAACTCAAGAGAAGAATGAAATTTTTTTTTTATATGATTGATATGGACGATGAGAACCAGATACAAAATGTATTTTGGGCAGAAACTCGAAGTAAGGCTGCCTATGAATATTTTGGCGATGCCATCACCTTTGATACTACATACTTGACAAACATTTATAAAGTGTCGTTTGCTCCTTTTGTGGGATTCAACCACCATAGACAATCAATTCTACTTGGTTGTGACTTGATTTTTTTTTTTTTTAAGAAGAAGACGGCACCCCCATTTTATTAAAAGCTCTCACTTATGTTGGAGGAAAACCATGGTAACAATTCTGACACCTGGGGGTTACATATAGACATACACACCAATCCAAGAATCCAAACCAATATAAACCAAAGAAACTATTTTATACATCCCAAATAAAACTATTATGCTCGAAAGTAAGGTAAGCCCCATCTATTAATACGTACAAGACCTTGAAACCGACCCGATTCATCATTTTCCTCAGAAAAATCCAAAGACACTCCCCTAGTACCTTCCTTGGCCAAAAAAGCTGCCACCATATTTGCTTCACGGAAAACATGTTGCACCTTTGTATTAAGCAAAGAGACAAGCTCCTGCACTTCTTCCCAAAACTCCCACAGATACCAAAATCTACATACTCCAGACAAAAACCAACCTACCACAACCTTTGAATCTAACTCCACCAAAATATTTCTCAAACCCAAATTTCGGCACATCTTCAACCCATCTAATAGAGCTCTACATTCAGAAAGTGTGTTAGCAGCATGCCCATAATGACGAGCAAATCCAGCCAAAACTTTACTATGATGGTCCCAAACAACTCCCCCACCTCCAGAAGGCCACAGATTTCCTGCAGAACCTCCATCTACATTCAGTTTGTAAAATCTCATCTAAGGCCGATTCCATGCTACCCATTGCCCAGGTCTGAACACGACAGGAGCCATAGGACAATTAGACGTTGCAACAATAAACCATCTTTTGGGTTTAAAATTTTAAATTGCCTACAAGAACTAGAAATACCCATGAAAAAACCTTTTACAACCAGAATAACTGCCCAATCAAATGAAATTCCTTACATTCGAACTGCACATCTAGCTCGCCAAATTGTCCAAGTAATAATAATAGGAGCCACACCACGTAACCACCCTACTTGAGAGTTTGATGATGCCCTCAACCACCAAATATTAATAACTCCCTGCTACAACCTCACTCGCGGCAATCGAACACTAAAAATAGCTGCAAAATAGTTCCAAACATTCCTTGCCTCCTCACCATCACATAACACATGATCTAAAGTTTCAACCTTAGGCACCACACAACACTCACATTTTGAAACTATCGGCACACCGAGACCTTTGATAGTCTCATCAACTGGTAAAGCTTTAAGTCGTGCTCTCCAACAAACAAAGAACATTATTTTTGGCACATGTTGTTGCCACAACCACTTTCTCCAAATACAAACTAGATCATGCTGCCGAATTAAGTTCCACGCAGATTTTGTGGTAAATTTCCCATCCGCCGATTTAATCCATACAAAGACATCATCACCTTCTTGAAAATAAACCTATGCGCCTCTGATTTTCTCTACCAAATCCTCACTAACGAGTTGACGCAACTTACAAAAGTCCCACCCAGCCTCATGCCGCAACTCACCCAGCGTGATCCCAAGATCACCCACCACAACAACTGCATCACCAATTGCCCCATCTCCCAACCAATTGTCAAACCAGAAATTGGCATCCCCGCGTCAAATCAAACATCTTGTATTACTTAAAACATGTGGTAAAACCCGCAACACCCCATTCCAAAACCAAGAGCCTTTAGCAGAAGAAGCTAAAAGCTCAATATGAGAATTTTCCACATATTTAGCTTTGAAAAATTCAGACCAAATAGATCCTTCATTCAACATTTTCCAAGCAAACTTCATGAATAATGAACCTTGAACATCCGACAAATCTCAAATTCCCAACCCTCCCTCTTCAACCAGTAAACATACCAATCGCCAAGGCACCCATTTCTTTTTTGTTTCCTCCCATTTGAACCCAAAAGAAAATTGGAGAAAATTATTTTCAACCCTTTAAGAACACCTTTTGGCACATTCATCACTGAAAGCATATGTATCGGCATACTATTCAGTACATGCTTTAATAACACAATCATGCCACCAAATGATAAAAGTTTACTCTTCCAACCCGCAAGCTTTTTCTGTACCTTTTCAAGAAAACTATCAAACATTCTTAATCTCAATCTCCCCACATGTAATGACACCCCCAAATAAATACAAGGCCAATCCCCTTCCGTAAAACCAGAAATTCTCATCATATCCTCCTTCCTTGTCAATGAAAAAGAAGAGGAAAAATAAATGGAAGATTTAACTGGACTCACCATCTGACCAGACATGCGTTCATATGACTGCAAAACACACATAATATTTCGGTTGTGGCTTGATATCAAGTGAGTATTTAAACACATTTATTTGGTTGTTTGAATCTTGCCTAAACTGCATGAACGATCGAGCTCCAAACATAATCATCACATACCAAAATAAGGAATTGCAAAATGTGATTGCGAAGGTATTTCCATCATCCCGCCAAAGACTTTATGAGTACTGACCTTTCGTGAAAAATAGGTTTTGGACAGGCATGTCTAGTACACAATGTAGTAAGAGCATGAATGCATTCTTCGATGACTAAATCAATTCGAAGATGACATTGAAGTAGTTCGTTGATCAATGTTAAGTCGAAAAGTTGAGAATGAGACCACAATTTACTTTAGCTCATTTCACACTCAGATCCCATGCATAAGCCAATTACTCCATCAAAGATAATTTTAAGCAGCCTACATAACTGTAAAATTTAGACAAGTCCAAGAGGAGTTTAAGGGTCTATTATATTGTTGCCCAATTCTCATGAGATGTAATAGTGCACTTTCTACATACCATGTGTTACGGAGATATGATTTGGGCATAATTATTGTATTTTTAGTAATATTTTCATTCATAGTAAGATACTTTCTTTTATAACTAGATTATACATAATTGTCAATTAGGAAGTAAATACTTACTTTGTATAGCAGAATAGGCGCTGGAAATCTAGCAACAAATGTGTAAACTCTCTTATATATATTGAAAGCAAACCTTCTAGAAAGGGCATTCAGACCTATTTGATATGGTACCAAAGCCCCTCATTTGATTTCTGTCGTTTTGGTCTTAATTAATGGGTGTATTTTTTATCGCTTTTCTTTGGAGGAATTTTTTTTTCCTGTTTCCACAAGTTCTTTCTTGCTCTTCATGGGAGTCGCTGCTTTTTGTAGTATCAAACTTTGTGGGTTTGAGTTTTGGTGGTTGTCGAACCTGTTTTTCTGAGTTGCAAACTCTGTTCTGTGTTGCGAACTCTGTTCTGTGTTGCGGGCTACTTCTCTCGATGGTTTTTCATGGTGGCTGCGCATCTTTGAGTCTGTTGACAGCATCTGGTGGTGACTATGTGGTGGTCAAGTTGTCAATCACTTTTGGGGTGGCTGACGACGGTGCTTGGCTCGACGTCTTCTCTGTGTGATATCAGCACTTTGGTTTGCCGATTGTTTTTCTTGGCACGTATCATCACTTGGGCCCCTTTGTTGTGCTACTTGGGCTTCTTCATTGTGGGCTGTTTATTTTTACGTTAATTGGGCTTAATCATTGCATTACCTGGGCTTATTATTGTTGTTTAAACTTAGGCCATCTGTTTGTTTTCTTTGTCGTGCCTGCCTTGGTTTATTTGGTTGGACTTGCTACTATTTTCTATGTGTCTTTCATCATGTCTATTGAGAATACTATTATTCGCTTTATTGGGAAGAATTTTCCTGCTTGAGAACTTCAGTTTAAGATGTTTTTTAAAGGAAAAGAATTATCAAATCATATTGATAGTTCTACTAAAGTTCCCACTGATGAAAATGAATTTGTACAGTGGGAGGTCAAGGATGCTAAGGTGGTCTCTTGGCTATTGGGGACAATTGAGCCCCATCTTGTGACCAATCGTCGCTATTTTACTACGGCTCAGGCTATGTGGGACTATCTCCATCGTATTTACCACCATGATCACAGTGTTCGGAAGTTCCAATTAGAGTTGGAAATTAGAAATTAAAATTAAGGTAATTTGACTATAGAACAATTTTATTCTAATTTTATTAATCTCTAGAACGAGTATTCTGCAATTATTCATGCTAAGGTTCCCCCGGCGGCACTAGCGACTCTTCAAGTGGTTCATGCTGAAAGTCAACGCGACCAATTCATGATGAAGCTTCAGCCTAAATTTAAACCTGTCTGGGCTAGCTTATTGAACCGTAAGCTGGTTCCTTCTTTGGATATTTGTTTGGGAGACTTATTGCTTGAAGAACAACGGTTATCCACTCAGATAGGTATGACTTTTGAAGCTGTTAATGTAGCCTATGCAACATAAAGGAGAGGGAGGAACAAGTTGCAGTGTTTCAGTTGTAAGGATTTTAGCCATATTGCCCGCAATTGCCCTAAGAAATTTTGTAACTAATGCAAGAAAGAAGGTCATATCATCAAGTACTGTCGAGTGCGGCCTCAGAATCGTCAATCCCAAGCTTTTTAGGCTTCTGTTTAGTCCTCTTCTTCTGCACCCCCACTGTAAGCTCTGATTCATATGTTCTCACACCAACAACGGTACAACAGATGATTGTGTCTGCTTTTACGGCATTAGGCCTGCAAGGTACGGGTTCTAACTCAACTTCTTCTTGTGTTGTTGATTCGGGTGCCTCTAATAATATGATTGGTAGCACGATGGGTCTCCAGGGTGTTCGTACGTATGAAGGCATGCAAAATATTCAAATTGCTGATGGCAGTACTCTTCCTATTACTGTTGTTGGTAAATTGGTCTCTTTGTTTCGCAATATTTTTGTCTCTCCTGGATTATCTACCAATTTGATTTATGTTGGCCAATTGGTGGATAATAACTATAATGTTTATTTCTCTTATGGTGGTTGTATTGTGCAAGATTAGGTGTCGGGGATAGTAATCGCGAAGGGGCCTAAAGTGGGACGTTTATTTCCTTTACATTTTGATATTCTTAATGTTTTTTCTTTTGCTTGTACGACTATTGCCAATAATAGTGAAGTCTGGCATAAGAAATTGGGTCACCCTAATTATGTT
This sequence comes from Juglans mandshurica, assembly GCA_022457165.1. NCBI lineage: Eukaryota > Viridiplantae > Streptophyta > Magnoliopsida > Fagales > Juglandaceae > Juglans > Juglans mandshurica. Next base: position 13,167,586 of record CM039634.1, read on the forward strand.
GTCTTGACTAATCTTATGAAATATGGTTTTTTGGGCAATAAAGATTTGTTTTCTTCTTCTAATGTGTCTTTTGATTGTGCTACTTGTCGTCTTGGTAAAAGTAAAACTTTACATTTTCCTATGCATGGTAGCTGTGCTTTTACATGTTTTGAGATTGTGCATATTGATATTTAGGGTGTGAGTCATGTTATTTCTCATGGTCAATATCGTTATTTTATTACGTTTATCGATGATTATAGTCGATTCATTTGGATATATTTTCTCCGTTCTAAAGCTGACGTGTTTTTTGTCTTTCAAAAATTTGTTGCACTTGTCGAGACGCAGTTTGGTACTTGTATCAAAACTTTATGATCTGACTCTGGGGGGAGTACATGTTTTATTCTTTTCAGACTTATCTCCAGCAAAATGGGATCATTTCCCAGCATTCTTATCTTTATAAACCTCAACAAAATGAGATCGTTGAGCCTAAGAATCGTCATCTCTTAGATGTCGTTCGTATTTTGTTGATTGATTCTTCTGTACCTTCTAAGTTTTGGGTGATTTATCTACTGCTGTCTATTTGATCAATCATTTGCCTACTGTCACTCTAAATTATGATTCTCTTTACTCTCGATTATTTGGCATACCTCCTGAGTATCAGTCCTTTCATATTTTTGAGTGTGTTTGTTTTCTTCATCTGCCACCGATTGATGGTCACAAGCTTGCTACCCAATCTGTCACATGTGCCTTTATGGGCTAAAGTCCTACTCATAAAGGGTTTGTTTGTTATGATGCTCATGCAAAGAAATTCTGGATCTCTCAAAATGTGATTTTATTCGAAAATCAATATTTCTTTCAATCTCAGGTTATTTCTTATCCACCTATTGCTCTTTTACCTGCTTTTGATGATGTGCATCTTCTATTGAAAGGTATAAACCAAGGATTGTGTATCATCGACGTCTTCCACCTTCTACAACGCCCCTTCCGGACACTAATCCGTTATCTGATCTTGCGGTTCCTAGACCTCGGTGCTCCACCAGAGTTACACATGCACCATATATGTATGGTTTTCCTCATACCTTGCTTACTGTGACTCTCGACACTATTTCTGCTCCTCACTCTTATGCTCAAGCAGCCACCCATGCATGTTGGCAGCAGGCCATGCAAGAAGAGATCCAAAGCTCTTCAAGAAAATCACACTTGTGATATTGTGGCTTGTCCTTCTGATGTCAAACCTATTAGTTGTAAATAAGTGTACTCAGTTAAGTTTAAGTCTGATGGTTCACTGGATGGATATAAGGCCCTTCTCGTGGCTCTTAAAAACCGCCAGGAGTATGGTTTTGATTATGAAGAAACATTTGCACCTGTCGCCAAAATGACTATTGTGAAGACTATCCTGGCACTTGCTGCGTCACAAAAGTGGTCACTCCGGCAGATGGATGTGAAGAATGCTTTTCTGCACAAGGATCTAAAGGAAGAAATCTATATGAATCTACCTCCCGGCATGTTTGCTATATCTTCCTCCGAGGTATGTTGGCTCAGTCGATCTTTGTATGGACTAAAATAGGCTCCGCGTGCATGGTTTAATCAATTTCGCTCTACTCTGTTTGCTTTTCATTTTGCTCAAAGTCAGTTTGATTCCTCTCTTTTTCTTTGCAAGACTTCTACATGACTTGTGTTGCTTCTGGTGCATGTCGATGACATTGTGATTATTGGCTCTGATGTAGAGTTGATTCAGCAATTGCAACAGCATCTCAAGGCCTCCTTTCATATGAAAGATCTTGATCTCCTACAGTATTTTCTTAGTCTTGAAGTGCAGCTTATTCCAACTGGTAACTTATTACACTAGCACAAATACACAAAGGAAGTGATATCTTTGGCTGGTCTCCAATCGGGTAACTTTGTTCTTACTCCCTTCAAACAAATACACGCAGAAATGTCAAGGATGGATCTGATAGAAGCTCGTCTTCCTCCTAACGAAACTTGAGATTTACCTCCAATTTATGCAATTATTAGCCCTAACATTTCTTTTACTGTGCAACAAGTCAATCAATTTATGTAAGCTCCTATACATCTTCATTTAGCCACTTTCCACCACAATATCTGCTATCTGAAGGGCACCTCTAATAACGAGTTATTCTTTCCTAAGGAGTCTTCTTTACAGTTGGTGGGGTATAGTGATGTTGATTGGGCTAGTTGTGCAGATACTCGTCGCTCTGTTACAGGGTAGTGCATGTTCTTAGGCAATGCACTTATTTCTTGAAAGATTAAGAAGCAAGACAGAGTTTCCAAGTCCTCCACCGAGTATGAGTATCGTGGCTTTGTGGGTTATTAGGTGAACTTGGATTTCCTCAGTTTCATTCCACTCATCTCCATGTTGATAATACTAGTGCTATTCAGATCGCCACTAATCCTATTTTTTATGAGTATATGAAACACATCGTAGTTGATTGTCATTCCATCCGTGAAGCTTTTGACAAGCATGTGATTATTCTTCCTCACATTTCCACTACACTTCAAACGGCTGACATCTTCACTAAAGCTCTTTCACGACATCGACATCAATTCTTGATTGACATATTGATGTTTCTAGATCTCCCAGCATCAATTTGAGGGGGGGATGTTACGGAGATATGATTTGGGCATAATTATTGTATTTTTAGTAATACTTTCCTTATAGCTAGATACTTTCCTTTATAACTAGATTATACATAACTGTTAATCAGGATGTAAATACTTACCTTGTATAGCAGATTAGGCAATGGAAATCTGGCAACAATTGTGTAAACTCTCTTATATATATTGAAAATAAACCCTCTAGAAAGGGCATTCAGACCAATTTGATACCATGTAACTATTGAGGTCAAATTGAATGACGGGTTCATTAAAAGGGCAAAGTTTTTGGTGTACTTCAATAATGATGAATTTGAAGTCAAATGCACTTGTAACTTGGTTGAGTTTAAGGGAATTTTGTGTAGACATTCCCTACGCGTATTGACTTGGCTGAATAAGGATGTGTTGCCTCATCAAGTCTGGCAAGCCTGCTGTGCAGCAGGGAGTGGCAAGGACACCCAGCCCCAGTACGGAGCGGCACACCCACCATCTCCTTCCTGAGGATTGTCCCGACCAGGTATATATACCCCCTCCTCTAGCCAGAGGAGGGGTTCAGACACTTTGACACTTCAATTCATTATTCTCTCAAGGAACTCACACTGACATTAGCATCGGAGGTGTCTTCTACCACCCTGAAACCCTCATTTCTCTCTAGTTGCAGGTGGACAAATTGGGCCCCCGTGGAGTTGTTCGGGCTGCAAAACACGACATCAACATGAACCAGTCGCTCGCCTGGTCTTAACAAATAGATTTCCTACCCAAATCTATGAGACACGGGCAGACGAGGCATTAGGTACTAAATTACCAAAAAGCCAGAATCGAATTTGAAATTGACTCATTGAATCAAGTAATTCACCAAATAAGTTTCAATTGGATATTTCAAAGTTAATACAAAATATAAAAACACATATATACCATTAAGTAATTCAAGCATTTTAAATCATTTACAAACGAATAAAGAATATGAACTTATTGATTACCTATAATAAGAACGCAATTAATGTATCCCTTAAATATCATCTTTTTTTGTCTTATTCTTATTTATGAATAAAATAAATATCCTTTAATTACATGATCATAGTTCTTTGGGTATAACCACATATTTATAAAAAAATACTCATTTATCTCGTAAGTTTTCTCTGACCAAATAAAGTAAAAAATTAAGTATTTTATCTTTTTACTCTTTTAAACGATGAAAGAATTAATATATGCTGAGTTCTTTTATATTTTATGTACAAAAAGAAAAAAAAAAAAAGGCTCATATATGATTCTTGAAGTACAATTGAAAAAAAAAAACACAATTTTGAATCAAATGGAGTTGACTCAAATTGGTTTGAATCAATCAATTGAACTTGTTCGAGTTCGTCGATTGAATTATTTTTGTGTTTGAAAAACAAATACACTAAAATTGTTTAATTTATGACTGAATTGTTTGATTGTAACCTGGCCTTAAACTATCAAAAAGTTGCATTTACACATTGTTCAAAGAAAAAATGTTGAAGCCATTTATTTTCTTAGGTAGCTAGAATTGGCAGATGAATTATATGCAAAATATACTTTTTGAATTTGTTATCAATGACGAGGTCAAAAGGCAACATGATCATAAAAGGACTCCTTTGATGATGATCTTAATCATACAAATTTTGCAGAGAAAAATAATGGTTTTTTTCTTTTTTGGCCAAACGGAAAGTGTTTCCCAGGTGATGTACGCAAAGTATAAACGTTTGGAAAGAAGTCTGCGAAAAGTGTAAAGTTGGCGAAGTAGCTGATACCTGACTTTGGGGCTTTGGGTACCTGTTTTATGGTCATTTATTACACTGTCTAGCTTTATGAGCAAACTGTTTCTTTCTGCATTCATGCATTCCACCCCTATATCTTCTAGTATGAACATGACTAATGACTCTCTCTCCCCTCTCTCTCTCTCTTTCTCTCTCTAGTTCTCCCTTTGAAAGTTACTATTTAATAAAAGGGTTGGCCTTAATTCCCTTTCTATGATCTGAGAGTATTGCAGCAATCCGCACACAAGTTTGAGTCGTTTCCAAACCAAGTAAAAGCCTCAAAGGTAAGATATAGTTATTTTGAAAAGTTTTTTAGGCATTATTTTATTCATTTGCTTCTTTATGTATTTATTATGTTCTTAAAATTTGGGTTTTCTTTTCTTTTGCTTTCTGCGTTTATCTGTGTATATGAGCTTTTTAGTTCTGCAAAGCTTTCTGTTTTTTTTGTTTTCATATGGTCTGTTTGATTGCTGATAAAAGGTGGAATGGAAAACAAAGAATTTGTAAACCCAAGAAAACAAAAACCGTTACTCTCTCTTCCTATTAAAATAACTGGAGTTCACATGGAGGAGTTTTACCTTTTCAGGTGAAAACTTCATAGAACTATAAATTCATTACTTCACTTTCCGTTCCCTTTGTTCAGTTTGTTTATCAGCATTAAGTAAAGGGATATACTTTAGACACAAACGAATTACACAACAGTAAATCTACAATTTGATGTGATTTGATGTGGTACATCAGATTATAAATGAACTTTTATTGTAAAGTATATCTAACGGATCCCATGAAACCATATCAGTTTGTGGGTTTATTTTGTATAATCTCTTTGTGTATGTAGCGGTTCTCGTAAATAATTGTTAATAGAACTACTAGGTGGATGCCCATTAATAACTAGCACTGCGGACGGAAGTGGAAAATTTTGGGGAAAACCTTCCTTCCAATTAATGGATGAAACTATTAGTTTAATCTTGAAATTTGTAGTAATCATGATACAGGTGAGCACATTATATTTCGGTCAGCAATATTGGGGTCAAACTCCAATGTAGTTGCTTTTTGCTTGCATTGAACCATCTCCATGACAGAAAGGGCTATGTGTATATGTGGTGTCCCTCAATTTTCTTGGCTAAACATCATTGTTGCTTTGCTTTTTCTTTGACTTTAGTGCTAGGCAGTTTGTTGTTAGCACATTATTATTTAATTATGAATTTGTTATTATTGATTAAGTGGAAGTAAGGGGTTCAGCCCCTTTGGATCGCATTGTGTGTTTTTTGCACCTGGCATGTTGAACCAAACCTGCTTGCTGAAATTATAAGGTGGGAAGAAATTAAATAATTAGAATTGAAAGCTCAAAAATCTGTTACAGCTTAATTAAGAAAGAAGAAAATGTTACTATGTGAAGTTTTCATATTAGATTAATTTGTTTTATGTAGCCTCCATGCAGTATTTCTTCAATTTGGTTAACAATACCGTGTTGGGTTTATGCAGCAAATTTGATAGTATTGAAAAAAAGGTTTTATAATTGCTTATTATGTCTTTCACCAAAGATTTAATTTTGCTACGCTATTACGACCGGCTTAGAAGCCTTATTTCTTGTTAATTACGCGTTCGTTTTCGCAGATGAGATGAGATGAGTTGAGATTAAAGTTAAAAGTTGAATAAAATATTGTTAGAATATATTTTTTTAATATTATTTTTGTTTTGGGATTTGAAAAAGTTGAATTGTTTATTTTATTTTGTGTGGGAATTTAGAAAATTGTAATAATTAGATGAGATGAGATGAGTTAAGAAGAGTTGTGAAAACAAATGAGTACTAATTCATGAACCGTGGGTTTGTTGGGTTTCCATTACTGGGAAAATTTCATAATGATGATGGACTGTTTTATATTTTGTTGAAATGCAGCAAATATTTATTTTCAATTGAAGGAGCTAGCCCTTCATATCATGACACAGTGAAATGTGATTGGATAAACTGGACCAGTGAGCACTGTTAGTGATCTTCAGCAAGGTCCCTTCAAATTTCTTTTGGCTTGTTCACAGTGGAACTTAGCTAGTGTCTGATCTTTCTTTTAAGTGACATTGAAATGATCTCATGACTTGACATTCATATTTGATACATGCACCTTCAAGAGAACAATGATGCGTTGTTCCTCACGTAGTCTTCATACACGGGGCCAAAGATACCACATCACTCATCGTGTCACAATGAGTGCACCTTAATGATATGGAATTTCAATTTTTCTGTAAGGTTGTATCGTATGGACAAAGCTTATATTTACAGCACTTTCTATTATTGCATCTTTGGGCCCTTTAGGCCTCGTTTGGATGTTGACAAACGAGCCCTTAGCCTCTACAAGTTGTTTCTCACTCCTATCTTTGTTAATGCCCATATGCCATTCCATTCATTCATGACATGAAAAAACTAGTGGATAAAAATCCTATAGTAATTTTTTCCTTTCTTTTTTATAATTGGGAACATATGTACCTGCCAGGTGATAAATACATATGATGTTGTTCAACTCCTTCCTATAAGCTCCTTCAAATTCAATGACAATACTGAGGAGATGAGAGGGACGAAGACAGAAAAAAAGACCAGCTTGAAATCTGAAAGTTCAATCATCTCTGGTGTAAGAAGGGAAGGCTATGAGGTGGATTCAGATTTACTTCCAGGTGATAGTCGAAATGAAGATCCAGACAGAAACCCTCCAGAAGTAAGTAGTTTAATAGCTTGGGAGGATTCAGAGGATAAACTAGCAGAATATTTTAACTGTCCTAAAGATTTGAAAGGGAGTGAGGAAGGAGAAAACCTTTACACTAGAGAGAATATAATGGAGTATGAATTACCAGAGCTGGATGTTTTCTTTCATGAGAGCAGTTATCAGTTTGTTAAGGACATTTGCATTGACAGTGGAGTGTCTTCTCAGGGCAAGTGTTTGCTAGAAACTTATGAGTTGGACCATACTACTCTCTCTTGCATACTCAATTCTGATGTGGATACCAGCAGTGAATTAACAGAAGAAACTCTGGATACAGCTTCATTTGGGACAAATGGGTCAAGACATAGCACTGAACAGGACTGCAATAAGGATGTAATCAAGCAATGTGGTTGTGAAGGCTTGACGATGAAAGGTGAAATAGATATTGATGCAGGACATGAGATTTCTGATCAGTCCCATAAGAAGATAATCTCTAAAATTCTGCTTCTAGATAGAGAGGTAAACCATTTCTTACTCCCTCTGTTCATTTCTTCCCTTCTAAAACTGTTTACCTTTTTGCAAATAGCATATGTTATCTTTCTAAAAAGAAAAAAAATCTTCAAAGAACCTGAAGTTGATACCCTCATTATGAGCTATGGTTATCTTGGCTATCTTCTTTTTTGGCTGTGTGATTCGTATGAGGTTGAAAATTTTTCAAAATCCAAGTTCATATTAGTAAAGACAACAACTTGGTTGCTTTGAAAAGATTGAATCGATTGATTCATTCAAAGATTTTCTATTCTGTCTGATGTAATCGGAAGAGTTGAGGAGATTGAGCACCAAGTGGCATGCCACTGAGGATAATTGCCGTCTGTTTATTACATCTAAGCAGAAGTTATCCATATAATAGAGGGTAAAACTAAAAGTGACATCAAGTGGAAAGTCCTACCTATGCGTTAATGAACCTTTTGTGATTATTCCATGTTCTCCCTACCGTTTTTCTCAAATTCGTTTTTTAGTTGAAAATTTGTATCTGTCTGGCAATGCTGGAATTCAGTTTTGCAATTGTCGAATTGTTCGCCCCTAAGAACAACCAGTGCTTGCATTTCCTGTTCCACAATCTTAAGTATTTGTTTCATGAATAAAGATCTTTTATGACTGGATATATATTACTACTTACTAGAATCACCCTTAAAAACCACGTTCAACTTTGTTTCGACACAAAAAAGCAAAGATATTGAAGATTTCTTTGTGTAACTGAAGATGACAAAATTGTTTACGGGTGAGGAGAAGGAAATGGTTATAGAGAATTCAACAAAGTTAAGTTATTTTTTGTAGGTTTTCGTTTTGCTTTGGTTTCCTTTCGGTCTTGGACAGTCCTTCCCTAGTTGAGAAGGGCACAATCGCCAACTGACCAAGGCCGTCTAATTTGGTAAGAGCTTGCATAGATAACCTGCTGATGCAGTGTAATTGTAGTTGTTGATTTTGGCTTTTTAGTTGAGTTCTTCTTTAGTTCTCTGTTTTACATTTATGCCCACCACCACCACCTGACCCAAATGATCTGGTGAAATGGCATACTCAAGTTGTTCCACTTTTACCAGGAACAAAGTTTGTCATCCTTGAAAAAAATTTCAATATTCTTATATATATATATGTTTATATCTTTTTTACTTTGGGCCAGCTGGAATTGTGGAGCTTGTGTACACATGCACATGCTATGTCTCTTTATCTCAATGTAGTTTTCTAAGGTGCTGGTACAGTTGGAATTGTACATCAAATCACCTCTGTTTTTATGATGACAACTACATTCCTAGGATGACTTGGCCTAGTTTCGGTACTGAGAATATCTCAAATATTCTTAGAATACCTCACTACTATTTATTATTTTATTGCTACTTTTCACTTACTTTTCACTACTATTCAAGATTCTATCATTACTTTTTCACTACTATTCACAGAATACCTGAGAATACCTGACTTAACTTGCAAAAGCATAGTAACAAGAGAGACTAATGTAAGTACCATATATAATAAACTCTTAAGTGTTATGTGCCTGTTAGGATGTTTGTGATGAATTAACCATAGTTAAGCCTCAAATGATATTTGCATCTCTAATCAGTGTGACGAAATGAAGAGGTTGGCAATCCTTAGAGGCGAGTCCCCTGCATGAATGTTATGAATGAGTGGAGATTCTAAACAGATCTTTGGAGTTCTTTTTCAAAAAAATGTATTAGATTTTAAAGTTTTTTGAGGACCTGTAGGCTCCATTTAAGGAAGCAGTATCGGAAAACTTGATGGCATCTTCAACGACTGAAGCAATTGACAACAGCCACTCAATTTTCAACAGTGAGGTGGAGGATGAGAGCTTCAGTAATCGTTTCAATTCATCTACACCCACAATAAACAGCGTCGAGGATTCCCTGCTATGTATATCTAAGCGGTCAACTAGCAGCACAGCCAGTTCCCGTTCATTTGCTTTTCCCATGTAAAATTCTAACTTTTTACATACTCATTGTTCTATGAATTGAGATTGGTTGCTCACAGTTTCGCATGCATATGAACAGATTGCCTGCTGAGTGGAATGGCAGCCCAGTAAGAATGGTAAGAGCTGACAGGGTTCAATTAAGAAAGCACAGACGTTGGAGACTCTGCTTTCCCTGCCTTAAATTCTGAATGTACTCTATTCCCTTTGTGGCTTTTGTTTCATTATGCATTTTTTTTTCCCTTTTTTGCTAAGGCATTGGAGTGTATAGTGCGCTTGTCACAAAGAGTATTCATGATTGTTGTTCCTTAGAATTTTGCGTCCATGTTATTATTATTATTATTATTATTATTGGTTTTTTTTTTTTTATTTTGTGGACTCATTTCTGATGTATCTTGTTGGACTTCTTTGTGTGGAGCCTCGTTTTGTTTGTTACATTCAGAATCTCAGTAGTAAGCTCCTATAAACTTTGAGATTGAGAGTACATGCACGATCCAAAGTAACAAGACCAATCATATGTTAAGAAAGTTGTAAACGGTAAGAGAAACTTACCATATTACCATGCGGATTGAATGAGACAAGACAATCAGCGAAGACAATGGTTAGCAATTTACACAATGCCATCAGAGCAAGAAGATCAATTTGGAGACTAGGGGGATTCCACACTGTTCGATCTTGTAGTCGAAGGAGACACCATTGTGCAACAATTTCTATACAAAGACAGAGATCTTAGTGGGGATCCCATGACATCAAATCAAATATGCAAAAGGGAAGATAGATGAGTGGTCTCTAAAAAGGTTCCAAGCAAATTTTGAGGTAAAATTTCCATCTTGAGTGTGCTTACAAACTCTAGTATCAGAACCTGGATTAAGAGTCACAAGGAAATTTATGACTGCTTGCAATAAAGAGCTGCCACCAATGCTCAAGATATTATTAGATTATGAGATAGGGCTACAATCCTAAGGGACAAGGGAGCGGTTCTTCACTAAGAAATTAAGAATGAAAAGCAGAGGAGACAAGAGATCCCCTTGCCTTAAACCCCTTGTAGAAGTGAAGTACCCTAAATCTCGGAATGTGCATCAGTCTTGAATCCAAGAATACGAAATTATTTTCGGATTTATATTCATTGTCATTCACCATAAAACAGGTCATGTAGGGCACCACCATACTAATTATAATGATGAAAACAACAACAATGCTTTACTAATAGTTTAATCTAAAAATTAATATAGAGTGGATGCCCACATGGCTTCCATCCACGCAAGGTTATTCCAAAACATAACAACAATAGAAATTATTTTAAAATTTTTCCAACAATAAAATGATGATAAGAAATCGGTAATCCTTTTAGAAAAATGTTTCTAATGATGATATGAAACTAATGATTTTATGTCATCTCAAATTAATAAACACTTCGGGAATGCTTAACCACTCTCAATGGACTATTTGTTTTTTTTAGAGAAATAGATACTAGATGTACTAGTCTACAATATTTAATATTGGAGCCTTTAATTTTTTTTTTTTTGTTAAGTAAACGATAATATTATTAATAAAGACAGACAAAGCCTAGTCTAGTTGCCTACTTCGCACACTAGATTTGATGAGAAATGTTTTCTTATTCTTCCTATACTAAAGGAATCCTTCTACTTATCATCTATAGTCCACACACTTGCATGTTAAAGGAAAAAATAAAAAGGTAAAAAATAAACAATACATGTGTTGTACAGGGATGATTAGATTTTTGCTTAATATTGCTCTCGTGGGAATTTTCAAGCAATGTAGATCGGACATGAGCATTTAATATCAAGTTTGTCTCTCTATATATTGATCCATCCAATTCGATAACATAATTACAAATAATTATTTGAAAACAAACATTTCCTAAATGCAAAATTGTTGGGCTGGATACACAAACTTCTAAGTCTTATGGTTTGGTAAACATCTATGAAAGTCATTTTCGAATCTTTTAATTATTGGGAAAAAACTGACAGATAATGCAATAATGTATGAAAACCGAGGTGACAATATTGTTGTCATTGTTGTACCATTAAGTAGGAGCAATACCATTGCAAAGTAGGCTATGGTACTGAAATAGTAACAAAACAAAAAAAAATTGATAGTAAAATCATGTACATGGAAGTGAAAGTGAAAATGAAAAGTTGACCATTCTCAAACTATCCACAGGGGTGGCACCACATGACATGACACTATCATATATGATTAGCTTCAGGAATAAAATGTGGTACGTACTGCAATGCTTTACTGCAATGTGGGTGATAAGTATAATGCATATCACTATGCACTAAATAAAGTCTATTTAAAATATGCATTGCATGAAGACGCCCTACGTGGTGGGACGTCCATGGTGGAGAAACCTGTGTGACAGTTGCTATCTGAAAGGTCGACAAGTAAGACATTCAAGGTATATTGTAATTAAATTTCAGATTAGTATTAAGTGAAGTACCTTGGTTTTTCACATAGTGTCAAGTGCCTCAAATAGAAGTATATGTAGAACTATGTGTTTTGCTTAACTCTTAAACTCGAGAAGCACCCTATTTGTAAATGGGATTTGATTTCTTTGAAAAAAATGTAGGAAAAGTCCAGAAGAAACAATTCAAATAGACAAAAACTGAATGTCAAACATACCGGTGGGCAGAAATCCTTTATACGGATATTAGAGGAGAAGGTTTGTGATAGTAAGAGGTATAATATAAGTACCTAAATTGTCTTTTCGTTTAACTTTACTATTAATTATGTGTTGCAGCGGGAGACGGCACCAAATATGGTTGCCTTCTATAAAGAAACACATTGGTCAACACGGAAGGGTAAATTCATCAATGCCACAAATGAACACAATTATGTAAGATTGTGTTTAATTTAATTTAAGTTAGACTATAGGCATATTTGATTGTTGCACAATCAAATATGCACAAGTTAGTGGGGATCCCATGACACTATCTTTAAAGAAGTGTTGGGTTTCAGATCTGGGTAAGCAGTAGGGATGGGGCACATGGCCATTCCATACCCCTCTCCTTCAATGAAGAAGTTTAGAGCATTTATTCATCTATCGGAAGAGAATCAACGGAACAAGAGTGATGCAGAAATGTACAAGAGAAAATTAGACCAGATGATGGGTGATATTGAAGTGTTGAGGAAGAATTTTTATAAGTATGAGAAAGTCATGAACTATTTGGATGTCTGAGTTAGAGGGAGGCAATGAGTCTCATAGAGAGACTTGGCGAGATGCTTGCTGGGGTTTTTTGTGGATGCTTTTTTGTGGGGGTTTTTTTTTTTATTATTGTTTTTTGGATATGTAACAATTCAATGGTCGTGGACTTATCATGTCCCTTATGAAAGATTTTGCTAGTTGCATAGGACGTGTTAGGGTGGATATCTATAAACCAGTGCAAGAAAGTTAAGATGTGTAGTTGACTGAATTTTGTTGGTAGTCTAATTTGAATTGTTGGGGGATAAGATATCACTTTTGGTTGACTACCTTTGTAACGCCCCAATGGAAGGCCCAAACCACTTGACCTATACTCCAAAAGGACTAGTCAATGATACAATTGGAGCCCCATTAGAACCTTATAAAGAGCAAGAACTTCTCCTTCCCAAGCAATGTGGGATCCCATACACCACCTACCCTTATCCATATCATATGGGGTATCACAATCTACCCCCCTTAAATTCCCGACGTCCTCGTCGGGCCTATCCATTGTAGGTGGCATGGCTCAAGTCCCACATTTCTGGTTGGGATAGTCTCTGAAACCATTTGTAACGTCCCAATGGAAGGCCAAAACCATTTGGCCTATACTCCAAAAGGACTAGTCAATGATACAATTGGAGCCCCATTAGAACCTTATAAAGAGCAAGAACTTCTCCTTCCCAAGTAATGTGGGATCTCATACACCACCTACCCTTATCCATATCATATGGAGTATCACAACCTTGACAGGGAGAGCTGTGGTTATTATGAAAGGGTAAGTTCTCTTACAGACATGTTACTGATTTAATGCATGCATGGTTTGTCATTTGCATAAGGTTTAAGACTGACCAAGTAGGCTAATATCACTAGTTTTTGAAATATACAGGTTGGAGCAAATCTTAGCTCGGCCATATGGATCATGGAATGTAGAGCAGGAGTTGGTGGAGATGAGGAGCAGTTTCAGATAATAGGCATTTGCTGGGGTTGTATTTCTTCGATAGCATTAAGAATAAAACTTGCAGCTACTGCTTTTCAAGTTATGTATGCAAATATCCAGTTCTGTGAAATATCACACACACCCTCAATTGGGGGCACATATCTAAAGTTTTAATTTACTAAACAGTTTGGTTAGTTTATATGCTAAGATAATGATAACGCTAAGTAGCACAAGTAGGTTAAACTCACTTTTAACTACTTTGGATATATGAAAATCAGAAAACTACTAATGCTGCTTGGTCAGTACCACTGATAATATTATTAATACTAATGTGTATATGTTAGACTTGGTTGAGCCTTCTATACATGAAAAATAAAAGTTTCGTACGTAACTCTATTCTACTATCCCAGAGAGAGCTGTGGTTATTCATTTGATCTTGTATTTGAAGTTTGGAGCATGAGTACTTTAAAGCGATACTTACAAATACTGAACTACAATTCCCAGAAGAAAACCAGTGGGTGGGCATGGTTGGTTAGATTTCAGAGTTGGGTTGTGGGGAAACAAATCTAATAGTAATTCCTACATCGCTTTAATTTCGTGCATCATGTGATGATGCTATAGTAATGGTTGCAAATATGTTACACAGTTTATACTCTCATAGTTAGCATTGCTATGGTAGATTCTAAGTCTTAGTAGAATTCATAGTAGCAGTTTTCAAGCAATAGTATGTTACTTGAATATAAACTGGGCTGCAAAGTTTTGGGATATATAGCAGTATTCTGCTATAGCATGCTATAGCAAACTCTATTCTTAGAATATGCAACTGCACTACTTGGAATAGCATAAAAATAACAGTGAGTTTAATAGGTTTAATTTCTACTAGTTGTCATTGGTGATAAGAAACTTTTATATAGTGTTCAGTTGGTGAGGAAACAAGTTTTTTCCACAATCTTATTTCCAGTAAAATATTTTCGTGGGAAAGCATGCGCATGTACTTAAACATAATGGATTCATGGGAAAACACTAGACCATAATGGCAAATAACAGGCAGATACTACTGTAAACGGCGGGAACTTTTCATGGCAAAAATAAAAAAATCCCGTAACTTTGTAGTTATGGGAAAAGGTGTTTGAGTTTTTTGCCACCAACACCACTGACCGAAAATGAAATGGTTGCAATCATATAAGTTAACGAGAAATAATAGTTTCCCACCAATGTATATCATGGAATGACTAATTTCCACCACAAATCCTCTTAGCAAAAACTTATTCTCATCACGTACTATTTGGGAAAAACAAGTTAGCCATTTCTTTTTTCACGAAAACAATACATGGATAAACGAATTTGGCTACGAATAAGTCTCATGGGAAATACGTATTTCCAATCATACAAGCCGGTGGGAAACAAGTTTTTTCGACCAATGTCGAGGTTGGGAAGCATAATTGTCACCAAAAGTAATCATCCCAAAACCTCTTTTGTCAAGACGTATTACGTGAAAAAAAAAACCTTTATGCTACCAAAGTTGCGACAAAACGGCTCATGGATAATGAGTTCATAGATAAATGGCTTATTTGTCATCACAATAGTCTGGTTGGCAACAGAATTTGCCACCAAATAAAACAGTTATTGCCGCAATGGCATGTCGTGGCAAAAAGATAGTTTTTTCCATGAAATAATATTTTGTTGTGTAAATTATTATTCGTCATAAATTATATGTCACAAGTGTCCAACCACAAAAATTGGTAGAAAAAAGTTTTTTCTCACTTAACCTACGCTTGTTTCGACCATTGTCCCTCACGGAAAAAACCAATATTTGTGGTAGTGCATATTTATCTTCCTTTTTTAAAAGAGTGCGTGAAATTTGACATTTGTTCAGTTTAGAAGTATACAAATCATTTTAATTCTAGTAAACCTATCATAATAATAGTAAACACATCATTATATGTGATATTAAAGGTTATATTAACTATGAATAATATTTAATACTTTAAGGTTCATTTGGATAGAGAATACTCCATTATCATTTATTATTTATTATTTATTTTATACTACTTTTTATTATTATTTGTTACTATTTAATATTTTATTATTATTTATAAAATATGCGAGACTAACTTACTATCCTATCGCAACTTAAATCTAATAGTAAAAGAAAAAATTTCAGGATTCCACGTATTAATATAGCATGGCTATGTTGTCAAAAGGTGGAAATAAATGACAAAGGATAATGGCGTACGTCACGATAACCGTAAGAAATTAAAGGACCAACCGCCAAAAGGACCACTACCATGTGCCAAACTACGAGGCCCTTAAGTGTCAGTCCCAATCAAAATGGCAACATTGCTTAGGTCCACATCCCAAATGGTCCATCCCCCCTTAAGTCTTCGCTTGATATTTCTGTGCCCTCTTAATTTTTTTAGGCTATAAGATGGGCTACGAAGCCTCTTCAGCTTGCCAAATATCTTACTAAAGGTCACGTTGCGTACACTACAACACAATTATTTTTTAGTGACGATTGAAAAATTGTGACAGTCTTTAGACCGTCACTAAAAGGCATTTTCTATGACAGTTTCTGAAAACCGTCACTAAAAATAGAATGAGATTTTTTTACGTTCCAACGTATGGGAAATATACGTTCGAACGTCACATATACGTTCGAACGTTATGTCTGTTTACGTTTGAACGTAAAATGTTTTGGCGCAACCGTTCGAATGTTATTAATTAACGTTCGAACGTAAAATGTTTGCGCCAATGTTCGAACGTTCATTGTAAATTTAAATTAAATGACTTTAATTTAAAAATTATGTGGATTTTATTGTGTATAATTTGTGAACAAGTCTAAAAATTTGAATTGTATATATT
Organism: Juglans mandshurica; assembly: GCA_022457165.1. Classification (NCBI taxonomy): domain Eukaryota; kingdom Viridiplantae; phylum Streptophyta; class Magnoliopsida; order Fagales; family Juglandaceae; genus Juglans; species Juglans mandshurica. The sequence goes on from CM039634.1 coordinate 13,184,135, forward strand.
TATATATACACAATTTGTAATATATTTATGTTTATATATATTTAAAATGCAGTGATTTAGTATTAAAGTTAGAAAATATAACATCAAAGAAGACTAAAAATTGAAATTAAAAAATGATAGAAATATTCAATAATATTTTTCGTTACAAATATTAAAAATAAAATATAAAATTTGATAGAATGTAGTAAACAATAGTCAGATGATAACGTTATCTGCAAAAGTCGAACTCCGTACCTCCTTAGTCAAGGTATCAACCTTGTCGTTGAGGATAGTTACACGATGGGTGAGTTCGGCAACAGACGCCGATATAGCCTCGAGCGATCGATTGATCTTATGATCGATATGCGCAGTCAGCTGTGAGATGACCGCATCAACCCAAGCAGGCCGCACATCTCCTGCAGATGTACTTGGCGTATGCTAACTACTACTCCCGACATGACCTGGCTCAGGCTGCGTCGGAGGAACTAGATCTCTACAGGGGTGGCTGACGTCGCCTCGCCTATCCAATACTACGTCGATGCGTGGTCATGTCGAGGGGGCTCATTTGATCTTTGACCCGTTCCTTTGGCTGGTTCGGCACTCCCCATGCAAGTAATAGTCGGCTGATTAGGACACCGTATGGGAGATTATCCGTGGAGACGATGCTCGCCTCGTAACGGATCCTCTCAAAGATGTGCAGTGGCAAATCTATAGGATCTCCACGTGCCACTCGTATAAAAAATTGTGCCCGAAACCGACTAAATGTGGTTTTATGAGCCACGGGATCGACATTTCTTGCAACAATAAGGTGCAACATGCGAAAGAAATGCAGCAGATGGTTCTGATTGAAGGTGTTTTTTCGCTCGATCTGCATGCGGTCCCTCCCGGTGAGGATGTAGAAATCCTCGTCTCGGTCATCATCCCGAGTCTCGATGCCTGTATCCTCAGCCTCTGACTGGCCTGCATCTCTGGCTAATGCTGGCTCAAATGGGCGGCCAGTAGATGATGTAGAAGTGCCTACATCCTCACGGAGTGTTGAGTGTGCAAATGTCTCAACTCCTTAACGAATCCCGAGGTGCTCGCCGATGACATCTGGTGATACCTCAATGGAAACACCGCGTACAGTCACGATATGAGAGGATGCATCCTGAGGCATGTCACACATCCCCATATAGAATTCTTGAACCATTGAGGGGTATATCTTCCCCCTCAATGTGCAGATATTTCCCCAGCCTCTACTGAGGAAAACATCTCTCAGGTTCGTCTGCTGCCAACATTGTTCATCGAACTCATTAATCAGGACCTCTCGCTCTACCATAACAGTATGAGTTCCAATACGGGCAGTGTCCGACGTGGCTCCATCCCTCCCTCATTTCCTAGTATGCAGTGGAAGAGCCATATCCTAAAAATAGAAAAGGAAAAAAAATTATTTACATTAATACATTTTTTTGTATTAATTTTAAGCTGCTCTGCATTAACGTTCGAACATTTTATCTTTAACGTTCGAACGTTAAAGATAAAGCGTTCGGACGTTTACTTATACGTTCGCACGTAAAATAATATAAATAAAGTTACATTCGAACGTAAAACATATACGTTCGAATGTAAAACATAGACATTCGAACATAAGCAGTAAATAAATATTGGCTGACGTACGTTCGGACGTTTATGATATATGTTCGAACGTATTTGTTTTACGTGTGAACTTAAATACGAACGTCTGAACGTCGAAACATGAATAACGTAGAAAATCACTACGTTCGGACGTTATAATTAAACGTCCGACCGTATGTGATTTACGTGCGAAAGTAAAATATTCACGTTCGAACGTATGTCGTTTAATAATATTTAAAAAGTAGTATGTCCTGACGTATACATTAAACGTTTAGACCGAAAATTGATGAATATGACGTTCGAATGTAAGACAATGAACGTTCAAACGTAGAAGCCGTAACGGCTCTATAATTTAAACATCGTACGTTCGAACGTCTTGGTGAAACGTTCAAACGTTACGACGCAGAATGGCTGAGTCAACTCAGCCATTATTGAAATCTCAAATATTTCTTTACAAGGTTCTAAATACCGAAATGTCACCGTAGAAATGAAGTATACACTTCAAGAAACATTTCTACGGTGACTATTCGGCCAATGGCTGGCCGTGGTGACCAGAAAATGGAGTTGAAAATCCGGCCACTACTTATCCGGTTTTAAACAAAACTCAATCCGAATCTCAATAAAATATATATTATTTGAATAAAAGATGAATGCCTACCTTTTAGTGACGGTTGTGGCGGAGTTGACGGCGGTAGTGACGGAGGCGTGGCGGCGTACAACAGAGTAGACGATGGATACGTTTTGGAAATGTCGTTTCGACGTTCGGTTTTGGCCTTATATATATAGAACGTTCAAACGTAATTATGATTACGTTCGAACGTTTGTCAATTTAATTTCCAATATATTATCTATAATATATTATATTATAAATATTTATGTTATATATTAGAATGTTATATAATATTATTGACAATTAGATTAATTGGTTTTTTTATGGGTGCTTGTTATATTTCTAAAGTTTAGCAATATGTTTATATATATTGTTGTGAAATTATTATTTTTCAATTTTTATTGAATATGTTTAACAATAAAATTATAAGTTTATAATCTTAATTTTAAGTAAAGATTAAAAACATTTAATATAGAGATAATATGAAGTTTAATATATAATATGGAGTAAGTATATATAATATATTCATACTAATTTAGTTAGAATATGATTATTATTTAAATTATAAGTATAAAATAAATTATGTCTTAAAAAAATAAAAAATACAGGACCGACTAGCTAGCTAGCTTGGTGATCACGTTGCAGTTGCGTACCTTCATTTGTTGCGTTTGTGGCTATGAAGTTGGCCATACGTATCTTCAGACATCAATGTAGTATATATATATATATATATATATAGTATAAGTTAGTATATAATAAAAAATTTAATAAGTAACAATTTAATATATATTATTGATTTATATATATGGTATAGTTTATATATTATATACATTCATGTTCTCATTTAAAGTATTATGCTATCATACTATACAATGTAGTATATAGTTATAGATATATAAAATGTAGTATATATATTATATTATAAGTTAGTATATAATAAAAAATTTAATAAGTAACAATTTAATATATATTATTGATTTATATATATAGTATAGTTTATATATTATATACATTCATGTTCTCATTTAAAGTTTTATACTATCATACTATACAATGTAGTATATAGTTATAGATATATAAAATGTAGTATATATATTATATTATAAGTTAGTATATAATAAAAAATTTAATAAGTAACAATTTAATATATATTATTGGTTTATATAAATGGTATAATTTATATATTATATACATTTATGTTCTCATTTAAAGTATTATGCTATCATACTATACAATGTAATATATAGTTATAGATATATAAAATGTAGTATATATATTATATTATAAGTTAGTATAGTAGGAATCGTACGTTCGAACGTTAAACTAAGAGGCGGGAAATTTCCCGCTCAAATATGGTAACACTTTGATGAAATGTACGTTCGGACGTTTAAGTTAAATGTTTGAACGTTCATCTGTAAATCTACGAACGTTCGAACGAAAAATTGTGATACATTCGAACATATATGAGGAAAATGCGGAAACTTTCCCGCTAGGTTTTTTATGTTATATCATAAAAAGGGTACGTTCGAACATGTACTGTAAACGTCCGAACGTTCTGAGCGGGAATAATTTATAATATAACGTTCGGACGTACAACTTAAACGTTCGAACGTTTAAACTAATAATTTTAGAACTTAATCAGTACGCGCACGGGAGGAAGCGAATCATTTCTTCTTCTCCCGTGCGCGCAACAGAGAGAGAGAGTTGAAAGTTGTTTCGGCCCGAGGCTCCTACAGGAGAGAGAGAGAGAGAGAGAGAGAGAGAGAGAGAGAGAGAGTTGAGTTTTGGTAAGAAAAAATTTTTATTTCTTGTCTTTTTTTGAATTTTATGATATTTATATTGTGTTTTTGTTATAGAATATTTCTAATAAATTAGTGTTGTATTTTTTTGAAGGATTGCTTATTTTGGGAAGTTGGAAGATTTTGATTTGTAAGAGGATATTGTGAGTGCTAAGTATATTTCTAAACTTTATCAATATGTTGTTGTGATTTTATGCTTATTCTTGAAATATTGTGATTATTGTTTGTATAGTTTGTAAATAGTTTGTGAGTTATTGTAAATATGTTGTGATATGAATTTGAAATATTGTATTTATTATTTGTGAATCACGTTTTGAAGAAACATTATTAGAAATATATTGTCATTAGGCTTTGTTAATACATGTTTATTGCTTACTCAAGTTTAGGAATATGTTAATATATGTGGCATATTATTTTGTGAATATATTGTGAGTTATTGTGAATATATTGTGATATGGATTTAAAATATTTAAATTATTATTTGTGAATGACGTTTGAATATGTTTACATTGTTACAAATATATTGTCCTTAAGCTTTGTTAATACATGTTTATTACTTACTCAAGTTATAGAATATGTTAATACATGTGGCATGTTATTTTATACTTACAATTGAAATATTGTGATTATTATTTGTATAGTTTGTGAGTTATTGTGAATATATTGTGATATGGATTTGAAATATTGTGATAATAATATTTGAAATTAAGTAATAACAAATAAAAGTAGCTCTTTAAGAATTATAATATTTAAAATTATATTATAACCTTTGAAATTTAAGTATAACAATTAAAATTATACTTTAAGAATAATAATAATTAAAATTATAATATAACCTTTAAAATACTCTTCAATAAAAAAGTCTTGAACCTACTAAATAAGTAGAGTTGGAATATGTAAATATACTTATTTATTATAAACTAAAGAGAAAGAAAATAAGGATCAAATAGATGCTTATATAAAAATTATATACTTATTGTCTATATAAATAAATAACTTACTCAATTAAGTATAACAATTAAGATTATAATTGTGGAAAGATAATAATTAAAGTTATATAATAACCTTTAAAATTATATATAACAATTATAATCTCTAAATTTTAATCAAATTGCTTGACTGTCATAGTCTCTTCAGCCTTGAGAGTTGTCAAGGTCGGACAGTTGGTGACGGTTAAGTAATTAGACTAAAATTTAAACATTTCTTCAAGATCATTCTCCATCGTTGTGTACAAGACACGAAACTTAGGGTCACATAATCTTCCATCCCTCTTTAGTTTAATAATATAACATTACTTGAAGGTGACATTGTTAATTTAAACAACATGGAGATATTGTTTGTATGATTTTTTGCTAGATGCGTGTGACATTGCATAAATACGCTTAGACCCGTTTGGGAATCAGTGTACATTTATGTGTCCACTGATTCCTGAATTGTCCAGTGTGGACAGTTTGGGATTATATTATCTGTATTGCACATTTTTGTTACTCGCTACTTTCCACGTTTAATATGAAGTTTCGGTGTCTTCTTCTACTGTTCTTCGGGTATACTGTTCGTAGGGTTACAATCCCGATATTTGAGCATGTATACTTGGAGAACTATGAGGAGGTGCTGCCGAAATTTCTACTAACATGGAAATTAGTAGAGTGACGAGATTTGTGCAATATGGAGAATATAATCTCGAATGGGATAGGATCAACTACCTTATCAAAAAAGCAATGAGAATTGGAGCATGACATGCATGTAAATTTTCAATGTACATGTTATTAATATATAGATGTTTTTAGAAATGGACAAAAATTGAATGCGTCTGGACGATAAACTTGGAAAGGATTACGTACCCTATGCATGTGAAGTAAGAACTTTCATTGATTTTGCACGGGCCTCTGCTGATAGTCGTGGTTACATTAAGTGTCCATGTCGAGGGTGTAAAAATTTGTGTGCGATAGGATTGGATGAAGTAGAGCGTCATATATTTGTGAACGGTATGGATCTGGGGTATACGCGATGGGTACTGCATGGTGAGCCGTATGAAGGGTCAGCAGATGTATTGGTCGATCATCACAATTATTTGCGGCACATGGATGATGATTATGAGCATGATGAGATGGAGGAGATGTTGGGTGACATTGGAGCTGGGATGTTTATGGATGAGGTTAACGACAATGCCTCAAGTAGTGGATCAGGGACTGATTGTGAAAATTTTCCTTCACTATGGGAAAATGCAAAGCGCGAGTTTTACCTAGGTTTTACAAAACATTCCAAAATGTCGTTTATTGTGCAGTTGCTTCACATTAAATCATTGTGTGGGATGTCGACGAAAGCAATAAAGATGGTATTGGACTTATTTAACGAGGTGCTTCCCGAAGGATCTGCATTGCCCAAGAACTTTTATGAAGCGAAACAGTTGAGAAATGGATTAGGATTTGAGTACAAGTCCATACATGCATACAAGAATGATTGTGTATTGTTCTGGAAGGAGAACGACGAGAAACAAGCATGTCCTGTATGTGGAGAGTCGAGGTGGAAAGGTGAGAAAAACGTGCCGATTAAAGTGTTGCGGTATTTTCCCTTGAAACCTAGGTTGCAAAGACAATATATGTGTAAGAAAACAGCTCATGATATGAGGTGGCACGAGGAGAAAAGAGTTAAAAATGATGCATATATGAGGCATCCAGCTGATTCACTTGCGTGACAGTCTTTCGATAATCAGTATCTAGAGTTCGGGTTAGAAGCTCAGAACGTGCGCCTAGGACTCACAACCGATGGATTCAACCATTTTGGGAATATGAGTACAAATTATAGCACTTGGCCCATGGTATTGATTCCGTACAATCTTCCACCATGGAGGTGCATGAAGGCGCCAAACTTTTTGTTAACTTTACTCATCCCTGGCCCTAGATTACCTGGGAATGATATTGACATATTCATGCAGCCGTTGATTGAAGAGCTGAAAGAGTTATGGGAAACAGGAGTTAGAACTTATGATGCATCTAAGTCGACATCTTTTCAGATGCATGCTGCGGTAATGTGGACCATATATGATTTTTCGGCGTAGGGAATCTTTCTGGCTGGAGTACGAAAGGGAAGTTAGTGTGTCCGATGTGTAATAAAGAAACTGCTAGTGAGTGGCTAAAATATTCTCAGAAGTTGTGTTTCATGGGCTATCGACGTTATTTACCAGCAAATCATGCATGGAGAAGAGAATGTGCCAAGTTTGATGGGAGAGTAAAGGATAGAATTGCACCAAAAGAGTTGTCTGGAGAAGAGATAGTGGAACAACTGCAACATGTTAGAGCGAACAATTTTGGCAAAGGTCGGGGAAAGAACAAGAGAAAACAAGCCGTAGCATAATTGAATTGGACGAAGTGTAGTATTTTTTTTTACTTGCCGTATTGGTCGTCATGCAAGTTGCGACATAGTTTGGATGTAATGCACATAGAGAAGAATATTTGTGATAATATACTGGGTACATTGATGAGTATTAACAAAAAGATGAAAGACACAACCAAGACGAGGAAAGATCTTGAGAGAATAAGAATTAAACATAATCTGCATTTGCGGGTGGAAGGCAATAGAGTGGTCATGCCGCATGCATGTTTTACGATGACGAGGGAGGAGAGGATGGATTTCTGCAAATGGTTGCAAGGTGTGAAGTTGACAGATGGTTATGCTTCAAATATTGGTCGATGTGTGAGTCCTGATGATTGGAAAATCAATGGATTGAAAAGTCATGATTGTCACGTATTTTTGCAGAAGTTATTACCTGTGGGAATTCGTGGGAAGCTGACATCTAATGTACGTGTCGCCATATCTGAACTCTGTATGTTTTTCAAAGATTTGTGCGCTCAGGTAGTAAATCGAGATATGTTGTCGAAATTGAAAGAAGACATTGCTACTATACTATGTAAATTCGAGCAGATCTTTCCACCATCATTTTTTGATGTCATGGTCCATTTAGCAATACATTTGCGAGAGGTACTTCTGGGTGGACCTGTGCAGTTCCGTTGGATGTATCCAGTTGAAAGATATTTGGGTCGATTGAAGCGCACTGTTGGGAATAAAGCCAAAGCTGAGGGTTCAATAGCAGAGGCCTATATACACGATGAATGGTTAACATTTTGCTCTTTATATCTTCGTGGTGTTGAGACACGATTTAATCGTCAAGAGCGAAATGCTGATCTTGCTACTTCGCCTCCTCATGAGCTATCAGTGTTTTCCCAGAATGTACGACCCTTGGGTGCACAAACAGGTTACGATTTAATTGATGGAGAGTTGGATAAAGTTCGGTGGTATGTGCTCAATAATTGCCGAGAGATTGATGATTATCTTAGGTATGTCATTTCATTGCTTTGAATAATTATAGTTTTCTTTAAATTAATTATAATTGTTGTGCTCAAAATATACTTCTTTTGCAACATGTTATAACAGTGACCACATGGACAAACTTAGGACGGAAGGCGTAGAAAATATAGAGGTAAGACACGAGGAAGAATTTCCCGGATGGTTTGAAAAATGTGTATGAACTAAAATTATATATATGTTATATTGTGAAATTTTTAACTCTAGATATACTTCATGCACGGTTCGAGGTTATAGATTCCATACTTTGGACCGTGAACGTAATAGAAAGACTCAAAACTGTAGTGTGTTGGTCGAGGGGAGTCATGGAACAGATGATATTGACTATTATGGTGTCATACGTGATATTATCGGATTAAAATATCTGGGTGGGTCTGTAACATATGTGTTTAAATGTGATTGGTGGGATCTAGGCGGTGGTCGGGTTTCGATACATAGGGATAATCACTTTACGAGTGTCAATACTGCATCTAAATGGTATGAAGATGATCCATTCGTATTGGCTTGTCAAGCTACCCAAGTCTATTACTTGATTGATCCAATGAAAAGTGCTGATCAAGATAGTGGAGAGATAAATTGGCGAGTCGTACAAAAATTTGTTCCTCAAAATATATATGAAGCAGGAATGAGTGCAAATTACGAGAATAGTGGAGATGAAGATGACACTCTGATTGTTGAGGCATACCAAGAAGATGGAGAGGGTATTAACTTGTTTGTTGACCTCGGTGCACTTGAGTTACTCCCCTTGTGTAGAGATGATGTCTCACCCGTCCATCGCGACCCTTCTGTATTAAATGATCATTCAATTCAAGTAAGTGAGGAGGAAGAAGATGAAGACGAGTCAGAAGATGAAGACGAATCAGAATCCGGGCAGGAGGTGGATAAGGATGATAAAGAAGAGGTGCATGATGATGATGAAGATGTTATTGATGGAGATTCTGAAACAAGTATAAAAAATTCATCTGAAAATGAAGAATAAAAGTACTAAATATTTTATTCATATAGGTAGGTGACTATAAAATATCTTCAATTTTCATAATTTCTTCTAATTAATTTTCTTTGATATAATTAATTATTTTCAAGAATGCCGTCAAAACGACAACGAAGAAATGTGCCTCTGCCAAGTCCAAGTCCTGAATCCGTTCCTGAAGATCAAGCTAACACAGAAGAGAACAACAGCCAGTCGACACCTACCAGTAAGGAAATATTGTCGTTGATAATTATATATATAGTTAATATTTTTTTCTCAATAACTATATAATTATAATTATAGTATATCTATTATCATGTAGTTGATGCATCTGCACATCGCGGTCGTGGCTATATACGTGGAATCTCTCTTGAAAAAAATAGAAGGCACGGTAATCTGAAGATCACAATTCCTGATAATTCCACTGGAGGAGTAGATGATAGTGCAGCAGCGCTTTCCTCCTATATTGGCACAGTAGTTCGAGCTTATGCTACATTTTATGTGCGCTCATGGCGAGATGTTCCAAATGAGATTAAGGAGCAAATTTGAAGTTGTGTGCTGGTGAGTTTACTTTTTAGTACATTTTTTTCACCTAGATTAATATATTATATTTTTGACATGATTCACTTGTTACGATGAATTCGACCTCGACTTTGGCCGTAGCGGGGATTTGAGAACCGTGAATGAGTTGATGGCTACACTATTCCGACGTCACAAAGGACGATGTCATGAACACTTCAAGAAGTTTGAGACGTTGGAAGAGGCTGCGCAGTCTCCTTTTTAACAGATGAAGTTAGATGATTGGAGAAAGTGTTGTGATCTTTTCGCATCTCCAGATTATCAGGTATTTTACATTTATATCTTTTAATTATTTACATTCATATTCGTTCTATATATTATATGTATACATATTACAATTAACATTTTTAATATATTTTGTAGTACTTGAGTTCTACAAATGCACAGAATAGATCCGCTCTGACTGTTCATCATCGTGCCGGTTCAAGGTCATTCCACCGTCTTGCTGAAAAAATGGTAATTAAAAAATTATAGAATTCATTTATTTTCCTGATATTCTTTCTGATAAGTACTAACATTATCTTTTTAAAATTGTTAATATTGTCGCTTTGTTAGAAACGTGATGATCCTGAAAACTTTTCCCTCATTCATGTCTATGCTGCTACTCACACTAATGAGCATAGTGAGTGGATGGATCATGTCGCTGCAGATAATTATGTAAGTAGTGTTAATTTTGTTAAATAAATTATTTATATAACATTTTAATAGTTTATTTCTTATTTCTATTTCTTTTAATACGTTACTAATTATTTACGTTCATTACCTTTTAAATTGCATAGCAAAATGATGGAGATGCAGTCGGCTTCTGAGGAATCCTCTCCTAGTGACATAGACATATTCACGCAAGTGCTCGGGCCGCAGTCTAGTATGGCAAGAGGTTTGGGACGATCTATCAAGCATAAATGTTCATCCTCCTCAACCTCATCGGCTTCACAAATTAATAATCTTACGGCAGATTTAGAAGCTGTACGGCGTGAGAATGAGTATATGAGGTCGAGACAGCAAGAGTTAGAGTCTCTCTTAGAACGACAGTCTATTTAGAAACGCGTTTGCAGGACCAACAGAGAGACCAGGTGGAAAGAAGATGCAGTGAAGTGCAAGAGCAAGTACAGCGGGAGATGATGGTGCAAATTGAGCGTGTTATGTCGTTGCAACAGAATCTCCGTGGGCAAGGGAAAAAGAAGAAATAAATTTTATCAATATTTCTGACTAGTTTTAATATCTAATTTTGTGCTTTTATAAGACATTGTTACTTGTTAATTGGGTATGTAATATGATACAATTGGTATTATGTTTTTAAATTTTATGAAGTTAGTATTTCTGATCTGTACGTTCGAATGTAAATAAAAATCGTTCAACCGTTGGTTCACACTCTAACAAACGTTCGAACGTAAATACAATTGAATAGTACTCACGCTAAAACGAACAAACCGTTCGAACGGTAAAGCGATTAACGTTAGAACAAAGAACTTGCATTCGAACGCTCCTTCGTTTACATTCGAAATAACGTCCGAACATTAAACGCGCTACGTTTGAACATTTACGTTTATGTTCGAACAAATATTCGAATGTTTATTGTAATTAACGTTCGGACACATTAACATTCGAACGTAAATATGATACGTTCAAACGATAATCAACGAACGTCAAATTCTCTCATTTGAACGCCAATTGGTCGGGTTAACGTCCAAATGTAAATATGATACGTTCGGACAATATTCAACGAACATCAAATTCTCTCATTCGAACGCCAATCGGTCGGGTATAACGTCCGAACGTTTGATTTTACGTCTGAACGTGATTTTTTGTGACAGTTCATAACCGTCACCAAAAAAGGAATGTTCGAACGTTGTACAGAACAAAACACTTCCAACCGTCACTAAAAGTATTTTTTGTGACGGTTGAACAGTAAACCGTCACCAAATGTTTTCTGTGACGCACTTTAGGTGATGGTCGTGGTGACGGTTTCAAACCGTCACCAAATATGTTTAGTGACGGTTTGCCATTTTTTTGTGACAGTTTCCTCTGTCACAAAAGACACATTCTGTTGTAGTGGTTGAATGTTTATCTTTTTATCTATCTATGTATAAATATATATGTATTTATTGAGAGTAATGCTTGTATCTATCTACCGTTAATTTGTTTTTTTTTTATATGAATCTCAAATTTATACACTGTTTTAAAGATAGTACTCGAGATTTAAATTCTATAAGAATGTAAATATCATTTCTCATATACGTGTGTGTATATATATATATATAAGCAAATTAATTGTGATTCTTACACAAGGAATACACATGAGAGAAAAATAGTTGGTGAATAATATATACTGTTTATGTTTTTTTCAGGAGAAATAATATTTGTAATTATAGAGTGCGCAAGCGCAACACAGTTCTTTCAAAAAATAGTAAATATGAGACTTACATGAAAAAATTAATTTTTTAATAATAAATCTTACTCTTTTTTAAAATGATTACGCGACACTTGCACAATTCATAACTGTATCTAAAATTACTCATTGTTCATATACCCACCATCCGTCACATGAATAGTGCATAAAGAGTAAACATTGTTTACTCCCCTATATATGTACTCTCCCGTATATCAAGCATTTTTGTAAGCGAATGATATGTGCCAGATACTGTTAAAGATATAATAAGAAGAGAAAGTAAGAGAGACTAGCAAATATCTGTTTATAGTAACTACATGGAATTTTTTTTTTTTTAATCAAACCACTCACATTGTCATTCATTCAGTAATCTCAGAGTCATTACAAAGTTTTTCAATCATTACAAATTGCTCTACTTGTGCAGGTACTTCCTCAATCCAAATTCTATCCTTAGGGAAAGAAAAGGCTAACTTTGCTAGCATGTGTGCTGTATTATTGGATTCTCTATATATGAAACAAATTCTCCACTGTGGCCTATCAGTTAGCATATTTCGAATATTTGCAATCACACTTTCATAACTGGTATCAATCTCATCCTTCCTGTTTACATGCTTTACCACATATTGGCAATCCCATTTAAATATAACTTGTGACATTCCCAAATCAACACAAAATTCACAAGCCTACCTCAGGGCCAAAGCTTATGCAATTACTGGTTGTATCAAACAATTTGAGATCGAGCACATCACTTCCATGTTGTCCCCCTCATTGTTTCTAACTATTATCCCCATGCCAATCTTCTTGTTCTGCTTATCTGGTGCCACGTCCTAGTTTGCTTTGCACTTGAAACCATTTGGTTTTTTCCAATGACTTGCAGATCTATCAGCTACATATTGATGCCTTTTTGCATTTAGTTGTTCGTGTGCAGCACTAAATTCCTGTTGACATTGCCTGGCGTTCTGCATAATGCTTCTTGGATGCTCAAACCTATCTTCAAGTAGTGGTGAATTCCTTCTCATCTAGAGTAGTCTCATATCAAATGCCACTAAAGCTAAATCTTCTGGACATAACTGTTCATTTAGCTTTTGCCATAAATCCATAAATCTGACTTCATGACACCCCCATTTCTGCACTGGACTGCCTATTTCAGACCACACATCTGATGCAGCAGGGCAACTCCATACAATGTGTATAGAAGACTCATCTTCCCTCCCAAAAATTGGACACAGGCTATCCACATCAAGCTTCTTCTTGGCCAAATTGAACCTAGTAGGCAGTATATCTTGTCTTAACTTCCATAGAAACATTTTTACTTTCTCCTCCACATTCAGTTTCCAGATTTGTTTCCAACCTTCTGCTAGGTCAATTGAGGCTGCTATCTCTCCTTGAATCATTCTCCTCCTTGATTGCTCTAAATGGTAAGCACTTTTCACAAAGAACTTCCCATCCTTTTCATATAACCATATTTGTTGATCTTTAACACTCAATCTGCTAAGATGTATACTCATAATTGTCTCAGCTTCAGAATTATTGAAAGTATCAACAATCAGTTGAGTCTTCCATTCCCCTTTCCCTTGATCGATAATTTCATTAACAGTGGCTTCTATATCCAAATTAAAAACTGGAGATTGTACCTGGTATGAAGTAGGAACATGCAGCCATCTATCTTTCCAAACTTTTATCTTTTCCCCTACCAACTCTCCACAGCAAACCAGCTTTGAGCAAGTCCATAGCAGACAACAAGCTTCTCCAAATAAAAGAAGGTCCACTCCCAATTCTTCCATTTAACAAATCACCATGCTTAAAATAGTTGTCTCTCATTACTTTAGACACCAAAGAATGTGGCTGTTTTAAGAGTCTCCAACACTGTTTTGATAGCATTGCCTTATTAGAAGACTTTATATCTCTAAAACCCAACCCCCATCTTTCCTTGGATTCCCCCATTCTAACCCAACTCCTCCACTGAATCTTACTCATATTCTCCTTATGGCCCCACCAAAATGTAGACATAATGGAAGTGATTTCCATACACAGCTTTCTTGGTAATTTGAATAGGCTCATGAGAAAAGTTGGCATAGCTTGAATCATAACTTTAAGCAACACTTATTTCCCTGCTTGTGTTAAAAATTTATTCTTCCAGCTTCGCACTCTCCCCCATATCTGACTTCTAACAACCTTCCAAGTATTAGAACTAAAATAAATTGTGGTCTTATTCTTGTTTAAAAATTTCCCTGACGCTTTCTCATATCTGTGGAGAAGTGCTTGAATATTATACCATTCTATTAGATTGGCCCTTCCAAAAATAATACAATCATCAGCAAATAATAGATCATTTACCCTTATTTCCCGTTTTGAGACAACAACCCCTTTTGTTAATCCCCCCCACTTTCAGCTGAGTTTATGAGAGCACTTAACCCTTCAGCACACAAAATAAAAAGGTAAGGGGAAATAGGATCCCCTTGCCTTAAACCTCTAGTAGGTTTAATGATTTCTCCTGGCTGCCCATTAACAATTATAGAATATGCAACTAAGGTTACACATTTCATAATTAACCTGATCAATCTCTCTTGAAAACCCAACTTTCTCATCACTGTTTCAAGAAAACTCCATTCCAATCGATCATAAGCCTTTGCTATGTTTAACTTTAGTGCCATGCTTGCTAATTTTCCTCTTGCCTTGTCTTCATAGTGTGCAATGTTTCATAGGCTATCATTACATTATCTGTAATGAGGTGCCCAGGAATAAAAGCACTTTGATTGTTGGAGATGAGGAAATTCAGCAACTTTTTTAACCTGTTAGCTAAGATTTTGGATACATGTTTGTAGAAAACATTACAGAGGCTTATAGGTCGAAATTCACTAACTGTAGTAGGAGAATTAACCTTAGGAATTAAGGCTATCTATGTATAATTAAGGCAAGAATCCAATGGTCCCCCATTTAAAAAGTTTAAGGTAGCATTACATACATCTTCCCCTACTATATCCCAATATGATTGATAGAAATGAGTTCCAAAACCATCTAGTCCAGGAGATTTGAGGGAACCCATATGCAACAATGCTTCATAAACTTCTTCTTTAGTGAACTCCTTGAGCAGTTCTTCATTCATATCAGCAGACATCCTAGGCTCAATGACACTGGTACAATTGTCAACATCCTCCATTGATGGATTAAAGGAAGTAAAGATTCCTTTAAAATACTCCTGGAAAGCCCCTTCTATATCTGCATGTTCAGTCAATCTTCTGTTTTGAGAATCTCTAATCTGGTTTATCAAATTTTTCTTTATTCTGTGATTAGCATATGCATGGAAATACTTCGAGTTTTTGTCTCCCTTTTGATACCAATCCAGTTTAGTTCTTTGTTTCCACTTTATATTTTCTTTTTCCATCAACAAACTGATTTCCTCTTGCAACTTCTTAATGTTTTCTAAATTATGGACTCTTTCCTTCTGTTGGTCTACTTTCAGCAATTCAGTCTTCTCTCTAATAGTTTTGCCTTCATCCTGAGCCATAGTAGAACTCCACCTGATTAGATCTCTTCTAAAAATATGTAACTTTTTTTTAACTTGTAGGAGAGAATCCATCATTGCTGCTTCTATATTCCATGCCCCTTGAACAACATTACTACCTTCCTTCTGTAAAGTCCATTTTGCTTCAAATCTAAACACTCCTTGCTTTCTCCTCCATACCTTCATTTTTTTCCTCCATCACAAGCAGTAAAGGCCTATGATTAGACTTTATAACTGGTAAAACATACCCCACCCCATTTCTAAATACTTCAAACCACTTAATATTAGCCACCCCTATCCAGTCTCTCATTAATGAAAGTTCTATCAACATGTTTATTAGACCATCTATATTTATCCCCTTTCCATCCTAAGTCAAAAAATCATTACTCTCGAGAGCATTTCTGAAATCCTCCATTTGTGGTTCTGGTCTCAACCTACCCCCTAATCTTTTAGATTGGAAGATCACTTCATTAAAATCACATTGGACACACCAAGGCTGGTTTGTAAGTGGTCTTATAGCTGATAATAACTTCCATGTTTCCTTTTTTTTACATAATTCAGAATGCTCATAAAAATGTATCAAGTACCAATCATTTCCTTCTTTTTTAGATTTAACTCTTGAATGAATATACTACTGAGAGAAATGCACTATATCTACATCCACATCTTCTGTCCATAATAATGCCAATCCCCCTTTTCTACCCACTGGTTCTACCACAAAATAGCCTACACAATTTAACTTGCTTTTTATTCTTTCAAACTTCTTGGCAAGTAGTTTTGTTTCCATAGGAAAAACTCTTGCCTCTAATTTTTTCATGAATACCAGGTACCAGGACTGGAGTCTGGGTGACTACCCTTAGATCCTGTCATGTTAAATGTTCTCTATCTTTGCACTCCGTAACAGCCAATCTCCAACCATGGCCAATCATGCTCCATTTTAACTTCGTGTGAGCCTTGCACATTCATTTAAAACCAACAAATACGACTCCCATCGGGACTACTCTTCTTAATGTTTATCTTGAGTTTTGGAGTCGACATGTTCCCTTGTCCGAGGAATAGAAAGTGGAGTTCCTTAGATAAACTCCCCCACAATGATATGCAAAAATGTCTCTTTTGTTGGTGCCTCACCACACTAGTCAAATTAAAGTGGTGTATATCATTTGAGAAGTTTTAATCATCTGTTTGATGAAGATCCCTTTCTTGAAGTGGGATTAGTCTAGAAGTTTCCCTAATTTCCATGTCGTTATGATGGTTTCTTCTAGATAGCTTAAGAATCTTGCTTACTTCCTTTCTTCTCTTTGAAGAAAGGAAAGTAAGGCATGGGAAAGTCTTGGTTACTCTTAGGGAGTAATTGAAGGTTCGAGTTTCACTGGTCCATAAAGGGCTGAGTGAAGAGGTAGATAGGAAAGATATGGAAGAAAAATGGGAAAAGTTTTGACTTTCAGAAGAAGAAAACCATGTAATAAGTTTAGAAGCCAATAATAGGGAAGAACTGATGAAACAAGGTGAAAAAAAACATTGTAGGCAAGTTGTTCTCTGATTGAGTCATAGGCAAAGAGTTGATATGTTCGATGATGGGGAAGATATGGAAGATTGGAAAGACCTTTTCTTTTCATGCACTCAGTCCCAACCTATTCATTATTTCTTTTCAAAGTTTATTAATCTGTTGGGTGACAAACTATGAGTTCCTATTAAATGTGAAAAATTACCTCGAGTATGCTTTACTTGTGGTATATTAGTGCATGGTACGTCAGGATGCAAAAAACTTAGAGGTGAATCATCACAGCACATGAAAGAGGCAAGACAATTTGGGGCATGGCTTCGTGCAACCTCCACACCAAGGGGGAATCTTCATAAGAAACAATATGATAAGGGCATAGATGAGTCTACTGAGAGTGACTCTGTATGTCCCCTGAGTGATGATGGTGATGGGGGAGTTGGAATTACAAAGCAACAAATAACTCTGATATGCAGTACTATGAGATTGGAGGATTCAGGTAATAGAGAACCTGACATCGAGCAACATGGGGGTTCAAAAACTGAACTCCAACACACTAGTGTACAGAAGGATGTTATGACAGTTACTGATAACTATGGATGTACTGATATGGATACTGCCTCAGATTTGATTCTAAATGTGGAGTAGGTGAGAGCAGTTAGAGGGGATGAGCAAGATTCTTCAACCTGTGAACAAAAGAGAGGTCACAAAAGAGGCAATAGTGAAGGGTTGGAGGATAGGGGGTCTAAACAAAAGTGTTATGGGCCCATGCTTCCCACAAGAAGTTTTGCCAATGACAAGTTTTCAACATATATATTTAAGCGATGCATCAATCAAAGAAGGGTGTTAACGTCGTGTTTCGTACACCTTTGGGCCGAGTTCCTATAACTCGGGTTTGAATCTTTATACCTGCACACTCCAGAAAACAGAAAAAGGGGGGAGACTTGGTGGCAGCCAAAGAGCCTCCGATGCTTAACTCAGTATATATCCTTAGTAGTTTGTGCTAGAGTGCAAGAGCTTAGAGAGAATTATTCACACTTGGGGGCCGGCTTTTATACAAGATTTTTTTTAGGGGTGAAGGACATCTCATACCTTACCTTAGGATGCTCATGTCACTTCAACTGTTGTTTAGTTAAAATCCTTTAATGCAACGTGGCTCCTGGAGTGGCGCCATTAATGTGGTGTGGAGTCCAGGTAGTAGCGTCATTAATGCGGCGTGGCTCCCTAAATAGACTTTAGTCTGCGGGTGATCATCAATAAGGCTTTCTATATCTTTTGTCAGGAGATCGAGAGTCCTCTACATCTCTCACCCGCCTGTCTATATAGGTTCTCGAGTGTTAAGTATCGTTGGGGGGTGTCAGGGTGGCAAGTTCCATCTATCCTTACCATTTATCCTTCCCGTGTGGGGGTTCCTTCATGGGTTGGTTTAGCTTGCGGGCCAAGTACTCCTTAAGGACCCAGTGATTTCTTTAGAGAAGGTTTGTTGGGCCGGGTTAGGCCTATGAGATCCCTCATGGGCTTGTCACACGGGCCTGGGAGAGGGAAAATTTCCTTACAGTTACCCAGTAAGTCCTATCAGACTGGTTCGGTGGAAATTTATCCTTGCCCTTGTCTTCTTGTTCTTACCTTTATGTAGTTGTGTCCATTGAACTTTTGGGCTTTCAAAATAGGCGATACTACTCTTCCTAGCTTTGGTTGCACGCCCTAGATTGTTTATACTTGATTGCACCCGTCCGGTTACTCTATCATTAATGGTGTCACTTGCCTATTCATCTCCCAATTTTTGTGGCAAGTTCTCTGACAATTAGATTTGGTGCTTGATTGCATCCTTTCAGTTTCCCTGGCATTGATGGTGTCAGGCAGCTCTCCCTCTCCCACGTCGCATCATACAATACGTGTTACGGGATTCGTGCCCATCTGCTGGTTTTGCAGGGCGCGTGAGGTCCCACGACCTAGTGTTAACCTGCGTTTGTTGCCATTGTCTTCCTTCTCTGAATCCCTTGTGCTTTCATTCTTCCCTTTCTTCCTCTCTTCTACTTGTTTATTGCCTACTCTTCCTCTATCTTCATATTCTCATGGCTCCCAAGAACTCTTTTCGTGCTACTCCTAAGAGCTCCAACTATGCCAATCCCTCCGATTCCTCATGGGCTCCTGGGAGTTTAAACCCTTCCGAGGTTTGTATCGAGTCGCAACATTCGAAGGGTATTCCTGGCGATCAGTGGTGAATCCTAGTGAGCTGGGGTCTTTGAAATCAAACTTCAAGCTACTTGTCATCGAAAGTTTGTGGTGCCAACGCCCTAAGAAGGAGCAATGGACTCTAAAGGCTAAGCCTCAAAGGTCGCCTTGTACCCCAGCACATTCGCTAGTGGCCTTCAGCTACCCTTTTGCCATCCGGTTCACGACGTGCTTGACTACCTTCACTTGGCAACAGTACAACTCCATCCAAACACGCGGAGGATCTTGGTGTCCTGTTGCATCACTTGGGTGCGGGCGTTGGAGGAGGTGGGTTTAGAATACCTTGATCTTACTGCTCGCAAGTTCATCTTCACCCACAACCTCTTGAAACATAATGGCAACACATGTAGCTTCCGGTCTATTGGCTCATCTAGAGCCACTGTGCAATCGGGTGAAAGGGTGGAATTGGCGTTTTTTTTTTCTTGTCAGGCAAAGGATGGGAGTTTCCGATCAGCCAGGTCAAACGACTTGACTATCCCGTTCGCGCCATCTGGTGAGTTGTCGGCGAGGAAAAAAGCTTTCAGTTGTCAGCAACTCTTGAAGAGGTGAGTCAAATTTAGATTGTCAGGGCCTAGGTGAAGGCACACCTGAATGATGTTTCTCCAAGGCCCTATTGGATGAGAGTAGCCTCCAACGAAACCTAGCTCCCCCATCCAATATGTGCTTTGCCAATAGATGTATACCCATGCAACCGGTCGTTCCCTAGGTTCGCAGGTGTTCCCCTAGTCCTTCGAAGGAAAGGAAAGAGAAGAAACCCAAGATGGACGTTCCCGCCCGCAGCAGCTCTGACTCGGCACCGATGCCTCCCCCAGGACAGTCTTCTATTCATGTGCTTGTCTGGCGTCCAAAGCCATCCTCGAAGAAGGGTGGGAAACCCTCCCCATCTCCCAAAGAGGCGTCTTCTTCCTCTTCACCATGCAAGGCGGGTGGGGCTAAGGCCCTTCAATAGGTCCAGGCCAACCCTTCGATGGCTAATGTTTCTCAACCCGAGGGGTCCCTTCCAGTTCTTTCCGAGGTTCCTTCTCCGACCTCGCCAGGCAACACGAGGGGGATCGAGAACCTTTCCCAGGGGGAAGAGTTACTCTCCTTGCGGTTTTATAAAGTCCTTTTGGACCCTCCTACCCTGGTGTCCCAAATAGTGGTCCCATCTCCTGAAATAGATATCGAAATGGTTCTCTCGCCAATGACAAAGGAGCGTCCTAATGGGGGCGAGAACTCTCTTGACCGAGTTTCCATCCCGGAACCTCCCATTGCTTATTCCCCTGAATTCGAGATTGTCTCGACTAAAGCCATTTATGAGGGGGTAGAGGTGATGAAGTTGTGTCTGGGATGGAAATGGTGAGAGTGGTGTCATGGGCTGCCAAAATTCTGGTTGATACGTCTGAAGCTGAGACCGCGGAGGTGCCAGTTAAGGTCAATAACACTTCGGTTGTTGTCGCCAACATTGGGATTTCATTGCCCTTCACTTGCACCATCACGACCTTTGTATCAACAGAAGCCGGGGTCGAGGTCGTTGTGGTGTCAATTGGGGCCAACGAAGTTCCGGTTGTTTTGGGTGACACTTATGCTTCATTTTCATTCACTGACACCATTCTGGCCTTAACGTTGACATGAGTTGGTGCCAAGGTGATGATGGAAGGGGCGAGGGAGACCGAGGCAGCTCTCATCGGACCTGATATTTGCGCGTTGACAACTGGTGAGACTATGGTTGTTCCAACCGACCCAGGGGTCGGTTGAGGATCCTGAGCATGCCACAAAATGAAGGTGAAGGTCTGGGAGGTCCATCCTCGATGGAGTTTGTGGGGGGCGCTGACACGACGAGTGGCGACAACACTTTGTTTGGGACACCCTTTAAGGGAAGGAATTACACTGCCCCGAGGTCGACGGTGGACAAACCCTGTTGTGAATCTGTCCAAGAGATGGCCAGGAAGCTCAAGGAGTTCTTTTCCGAGTTTGACTATTAACTTTTCTTATTCCTCTTTAAGTCTTCTTTTTGGATAATGAGTGTTGTCCAATTGAATCAAAATCCCAAGCCTTTTGTGGGGGCTTCTTCCCTTTTATTTTCGCGTAGTCTCTTCTCCATCTGCTTACAGGATTGTTCTTGCTCGACGCCTTCCCTTTCTTGTCTACCTGCTCCAATTCTTTTTTTCTTGGTTCGTTCAAGGCCCGGAGTGTGTCCTCGGCATTGATGAAGTTGTCGGCTTGATCCATAAACTCTCGCAGCGTGGCAGGAGTCTTCCTCGCCAATTTTGCCATGAACTGGGATTGAGGCCATACTCCTCCCAAAAGTACTGCCAAAGTTATTTTCTCATCTTGGTCATCTGTCATCATTCATTTTTTGTTGAACCTGTGGATAGGTATGCTTTCAAGCCCTCGTCTTCCCCCTACTTGATGGTCAGGAGATACGCCGCAGGGCAGCTCCTTCTTCTTGTTGCCATAAACTATGTGAGGAACAAACGGGCCAACTCCCCAAAATTTTCTATGGATCCAGGCTTTAGAGACACGAACCATACTCTTGTCGATCCTTTCAAAGTTAGCGAGAAAGTCCTACAGGCCACCTCCCCTAGGAAACCATGCAGAGTCATCTCAGCTTTGAATGTCTCCAAGTGTTCAAGGGGTCCCTGGTTCCATTGTACATGTCCATGAGGGGAACTCGGAACTTTGGTGGTAGCAGCACAGCCACCACCTCGGTGCTGTAGGACAAGCCAGTGCTAGTGAGCAACTGGTCTACTGACGATAACGTACCCATCTTCTTTGCCAATTCTTTGTATTTCCCTTTGAAGTTATGCAACTCGTTCTGCATATTCCTTCTTTCTTCCTCCGCATCACCTCTTCCTGTGTTTCTGGATTCCACATGCTCGTTGTTGCTTGGCTCTGCATAATTTTTTTGTCCATTGGTGACCACTCTGAGGATCTCATTCTCCCTCCGGGGGGTCTCTACTTTGGTAGTTAGTTTTCCCCCTAGCCGCTCCATCGGTACGAGCCTTGTTTCCATGTTTACCAATGTTGCTTCTTCTTATCCCTAAATTTTCTAGGAACAAGTTGTCGTAGGCATACGAAGGACACGTGAAGTCTATAAAGATCCCACAGACGACACCATTGTTAATGTCATTTTTGGTACACCTTTGGACTGGTTTCCTACAACTCGGGTCTGAATCTTTATACCTGCACACTCCAGAAAACTATAAAAATAAAAAAATAAAAAAAAGGCACTTGGTAGCAAGCGGGGGAGCCTCCGATGCTTAATTCAGTATATCTCCTTAGTAGTTTGTGCTAGAGTGTGAGAGTTTAGAGAAAGTTCTTTGTACCTGGGGGTCGGCTTTTATACGAGGTTTTTGTGTGTTGGGGGGGGGGGGGGGATCCCGTACCTTGCGTTAGGGGGCTCATGTCACTTCAACTATTGTTTGGTCAGAATATCTTAATGTGGCGTGGCTCCTAGGTGGCATCATTAATGCGACATGGAGTCTGGGGAGTGGTATCATTAATGCGGCGTGGCTCCCTGAATAGACTTTAGCCTGAAGGTGATCATCGTTGAGGCTCTCCATACCTTATGTCAGGAGATCGAGGGTCCTCTGCATTTCTCGCTTGCATGTCTGTACAGGTTCTTGAGTGCTACGTGTCATTGGGGGTGTTAGCACGGCATGTCCCATCTGTCCTTACCGTTCATCTTTCCCACGTGAGAGTTGCTTCACGGGTTGGTTTAGGTTAAGGGCAAAGTACTCCGTAGACCCAGTGATTTCTTTAGAGAATGGTTGTTGGGCCGGTTTGGACCCTTCGAGGTCCCTCATGGCTTGTCACAAGGGCCTATGGGAGGGAAAATCCCCTTACAAAGGGCATAAGTTAAGCGTATTGTCCAAAGCTGCACATGTGACTCGCACGCCAACACACATTCACGCATGTAAACAATTTGTGTTGTACTAATAGACCTTCTAACCTCAATAATTTTAGAAACAACATTGATCATCTTAAATCATTAGATGAGCGATGCATGCACCTGTATAGTTTCCCAAGTCACATCTGCGATTCTACATCCCGTCTATTTGATTCTAACTATCTTGTTATGTTTTTACTTCCCCTATATGTAAAATCCTATAGTAACAATAGTGAATAACCTTATACAAACGTCAAACTAATTGACTACAATGCATCATTACCAATTGTGGCTTTTAATCGGAGCTAGCTTATTGGAGATCATTTTTGTTTATTTTTTTAGTTCTATTTTATAAATGAGGTTGTTTTCTCTTATATGCCCAATTTACTTTATTGCATCTTTAATTATGAAAATATACTATTATGACAATGAGTAAAAAGATGGTAAATTCAAACTCTTTTATGCAAACTTGATCGTAATACCGTTCTTCGTTAAGATACATGTCATTAATTAAGGTCCTAAATAGGCCTAGGCTCACATGCAAGATAGCATGCCAAAGGGAAAGGAAACCCTATTCTCTCTAGTTTTTCTCTCTACACAGCCGCCCCCTTCAAAAACCTCAAATCAGAGGAGGGCGGTTTCAGCTTTGGCTCCTCCCTCCCTCCTCTCTCTAGTTTTTCTTTTATTTTTTTGGTATTGTTTGTTTTTTTGTTCACAGTAGGGCGAAATGCATATATGTTGTTCTCCAGAGCCAGGCGACCACACACACCCCACTGCAAGATTCCTAAGGCATCGATTCTTCAGACAGATGAAGAATCTCATCGAACAGACCCGCACATGAGCCACACGTGCGGCCCAAAGTGCATGTATGACATCCACGCACCACCGCAAGGAGAACTCTATCACTGTCATGCGCGGTTTTTCTAAGACCAGGACCATCGGTTTCTTCAGACCTGACGTTCTGCCGTACTTCCAGGGTGGCGCGCCACCATAATCTCGGTGTTTGCATTTTTTATATCCCCTAAAGTTGAAAATACAGATCTACAGCTTTCCAAGCTATAATTCGCTAATTTCTCATTTATCTTTTACGTTTTCTGTTATTTCCTTTGTTTTATGTTAAAAAAAACACAATCACTTGGATTTTGTCCATAGAGTGTGTCCTCTACTCATTTTAGACAGAGTGTGGGGTTGTTTTATTATGTCTTAGGACAGACTATGGGGTTTGTTAAATCTGTCTTAGGATAGAGTGATGTCTCTCAAACAGTTTGTTTGTAGAAAGTTATAGTAATGGACTAGACCATGTTAGTCACAAAGAAATTTGTATATTGAGAAGCCTTAAAAGTAATAGTTGACTTGTATTTTATATGTCTCAGGTCAAAATTATAATGTCCCGCTATGAATGAATAGAGTTTGTTCTACTTTAAAAAAAAAAAAAAAAAAAAAAAAAAAAAAAAAAAAAAAAAGATAGCAAGCCAAAGCATAGGCGCCCAACTGAATAGGGCATTCACCCTAGCCTGCTATTGTAATTTCCTTGTAGATTTGAAGGCTAGCCAGGGTGGAGTTTGCCAAGCTGAGGAAAAGAGGGATAAACAAAAAAGAATAGGATAAATTCTATTTAGAAACCTTATTTTTTACATACCCGGCACATCGTTGATGTGGAAGCTTTCCGTATCAACTATGCTAAGAAATTATTAGTGTTTTGATTGTTTTTTTCTTTTTAAGTTATAATACGTCCACTATAAGTGGTGTGGTAACCACTGGCTTATGTATAGCAAAGTTCAAACAATAATTGTTGTGGACATGTTCCTCACTTCCCACCACTCGCAACCTGCAACAATAATAGAGAAAAAGGCTCAAAGGTATAGGGACACCTCCGATTCCAAAGTCAAGGGATTATTATGGTATTGATTGTAGATGAGAATAGAAATATCTACATACCTTTTTGGGTGTTAGTCGTTAGATATATATAGAGCGGCTATAGGCCTCCTTCAAGGACTCATAACTGCCTTATCTTCTGTTTGAAACCATATTGGGACTTATTATTTGAATTTTCCTCTTGTTGTATGTGATTTATCTAGTCAGTAGAGGGCTATCGTAACACCCTGGTCGTTGGGAGTTTGTTAGCTTCTCACTTGCTCTGTAGTGAGCTTGTGGCCATGATTTACGTCATGTGTGGTATTCTTAGCTAAGGCCCAGTTATCTGGGCTCGACCCTAAAGATCGTGATGGGCCTAGAAGATGGAATAGGAAATGTGTCTCCTCCAATAATGATACAACTATAATCATGTTTTAAATTGAGGGCATTTCTTACACGATGATTGTACATTTATAAGTTATTTTATAAAAATCTCTCTCATTTAAAATAGGGTTATATAAAGAGTTATAAGTTACATGTACATCATTTTTCAACTAAAAATTAGCCTATTACTCTTTACTAAAATTAAATCATTTATCAGATATACCCTTCAATCACTTCATTGGAAATTATCCCTTATTAGATGGAGTCTCATCAATAGATTGGAGTAATTCTTTGTTTAAATGGTACGATCTGTATTCACAGAAATTTCTTATTAATAGCCTGTGCATCCCCAAGTATGAGCTCAAAAATGTAATTTAGGGGATTAGATATAACCTCAAGAAAATCTAGAAAATAAACCTTTTAAATATTAATGTATGATTGAATGTTCAAATTACTATATAAAAAGCATGCATAGTAAATAATACATGCATAAAAAGATTATCATATAATGCAAAGCATCTGTAAAGATGGTTTCTTTTAATTTTTAAGTTAAGATATTAAAAGAAATTATAATAATTACTAATGGCTATTGATTTCATGAATAACTCAAAACGTATCGTCCAAGATTAATATAATTAAAAACTGCTCAAAGAAAGAAGAACCTAAAATCATTATCAAGATAAGAGATCTTTCACAAAACTTACAACATATACACAAGTACCAAAATTCAAATATTTTTTGTGATTATTATTAAGTGCATGAAATTCAAGCATATGCATACAATAGCCAAAAAAAAAAATGCTACAACATATCAAATTTATATCATTTTTTCTTCTTTATTTATTTTTTTGCTTAATTTATAAAACTAAAATATAGAAAAATAATGTAAAATAAGTTCCCTTTTAATATATATATATATATATATATATATATATATATATATATTTAGTGGCACACTTATATTGATTGATTAATATAAAATAATTATAAAAATGATTGTATATGTATCATTTTCCAAAGAAAAATACTTTAGTCACACAGGGATTAACAAGAGTAAACTCATAAACTGATGTACCTTGATGTGGTAAGTCAGATTGTAAAATTAATTTTATTATAAGATATATCTAATAGATTTCATAAAATCACGTCAGTTTGTAAATTTAATTTATTTACCGCCATATCCATCTTTGTGGAAAGGCACGTGAGGCTCATGCATGTTGACCCACACAACGTTCTATCTATTTGAAAGTTGCATTATAGCCATTTTCTCCCTTCTTTGATGACTCCTAACAACAAGCGCGCAATAGTTGTAATGCTGAGTTGACACGGATTGCAACTTCATGATATATATATATATATATATATGGTCCTTAATTACTCCTTACTCGCTTTATTAGCTTTGTTGCGTCTTCTACTCCTCACTCCTGTTTATGCCCAAATAATCACTTTCTATATCATATTAAAAAGGATAAATATATATATTAAGAAAAATTAGACAATTTAGATGGTTTTTGTTTTGTTATTTTTGTAATTGAGATATGAATTTTGAACTTTTCATAATACTCATATTTTCAAGTCAAAATCACTCCGTCCGTCTGTATTATCGTAAAAAGATATTCAGTTCACAAGAATAATATTAGTATGCCGCCTCATTTTATCCCTTCATTTTAACCATTCATGTAT
The DNA here is from genome assembly GCA_022457165.1 of Juglans mandshurica. Classification (NCBI taxonomy): domain Eukaryota; kingdom Viridiplantae; phylum Streptophyta; class Magnoliopsida; order Fagales; family Juglandaceae; genus Juglans; species Juglans mandshurica. The sequence goes on from CM039634.1 coordinate 13,211,467, forward strand.
TTTTTTTTTCTTTTACTTATTGATTAAGAAAATGATTATTAATATATTAATATATTCTTTTTATTTTTAAAATATTTAAATATGTTCAAAAAATATAAATAAAAGAAATAAAATTTGTAGTAGTGGGCAGGACCAACGATCAAAGCTGGACAGCACACTAGCACTACCTATAGATCAAATTGTAATATTTATTTTTTAATATAAAGTAGATCTGATTTATTATATTTACTTAGTAATTTTTAAAATTATTCTTTTAGAAATGTTTTATTACTTGTGCTGTAACAATGGACAAATTGGCGTACTGGTGTTACGTCGCTGTGGTGATAGGGGCGGGCTACAGCTACACAGTTCCCTCCCAGCACATGATGCCCCGCAGCCCCCCGGCCTACACTGGAAGAAGGTTCGCGGGGCACGAGGACCAGGTCCCATCCAAATTCAAATTCATCACACACAATGCCCACCGAGTCTGAGCCTACACCCAATCACCCTCGGCCCACCCTATAATGCGCGGCTAGTAAGTGTACGTTCCTTTCTTCCTACGCACGTCTTCATCACCCATTTATCAATTTCCCAGAGACGGAGTAGCACTCCCATCGTCACCCACCAACTGTTTGTGGGGTCGCCCCACCCAGTGATAGAGCCCCCCGCACGCCCCACGACAAACCGACCTCTCTCAGTTGTCACGCCCATCTCGTATGCGCGCGCGTGGCCCCGGACCCAACTTCGCATTCAAACCAAGATGCCCGTCCCCGTCGACGGAATGGATGATCTTCCGCATGGCACTGACTGATTTTCTCGATGCTCTTCTCTCGTGGGTCCATCACAATTTACCCAACCTAACCCACTCATGGCGTCCGTACACACTTCCTTCCACCCAGATTTTATAAAACAACGACGTGGCGCATTCCGAAGCCCTGTGTTATGACCCATAATTTAAGCCACTAATTAAAAAGATTAGAGTGGATAGAGCTTGGGATTTAATATTTATGGCAAACCAAAACCAATCTCTCTCCTCTCTGCTCTCTCCATTTCCTCTATATTTCGATCATTTCCATTCGAATACATTGACAACCGGACGCTTACAAAATTACATAGGGTTAGTAAAGCAACACAAGCGATCAAGCTCAAAACATCAAACACCTTCTGAATTCCATCAAAATAAACCCAGAAACAGGAAAAAAAAAAAAAAAGAAAGAAAAAAAGGAAACTAAAAAAGGATATCAACAATTTACATAGAAAATCAGTCCTTTGAATAATTCCATATAGCCCTCTCTTTGATTTTGTTTGATTTTTGTTTTTTTTTCATAATAGTTAAACGTGTGAGAGAGAGAGACAGAGACAGAGATTTACGGGAGATATAGAGTTGTGTGGTCTTGGTCGGTCCATTGACTCTGACTCCAGTATGCTTGATCAACAGCGTTAGAAAGATCGAACAGACCTTGATCCCCACTCACTTGCCAATCCCACGATCCGAATCCTCCACCACTTGGTCTGTTTTGCTGCAAGGATGATAGATCTACCTGGACCGTCTGACCCAGCAGATCACCCGTGATCTCGTCGCCAGCCCTCATCACCTTCTGCTGCTGCTGCTGCTGCTGCTGCTGTTGATTTTCTTGAACCTCATGACGATCGTGGCTTTGTTGACTCAACCTAAACGGATTGATGTCCGAAACAGAATTGAACCCAAAAGGCAATGCCTCGTTCGACGCCGTAATCAGGCTCGTGAAGCTTCCGATCTCCGAGAATATCCCGCAGTCGGGACCTTGTTCCAACTGCAACGCTGGTTCGAAACTAGGGTTCGATATGAACAACTTGGAGTCGTGGAGGCTCAGCAGATTCGAAGATGAGCTTAAAGAAGGCACCTCGGTCACCGCTGAGACAGCCTCCGTGGCGGTGTTGGTGTTTGTGGCAGTGAGACTGGAGCTCTCGCTGCTAGAATTCGAGTTAGACTTGCGCTCTCGCTGCTGCTGCTGCTGCGGAGTAGATGCGTCGGAGGAAGCCGACTTAGGCTTGGAACGCTTGGCCTTACGGCAACCACCGCCGACCGGGACGTTTCGAAGGACGCCACCTTTAGTCCAGTACCGGCGGCAGCTCTTGCAGAAGTGGCGGGGCTGGGAGAGGTTGTAGTTGTTGTAGTAGCAAAACTTGGTGTTGAGCGAATCGCACCGCGGGCACTTGAGGGCCGCCTGGTGATGGCCCTGTTGCGGGTGGTGATGGTGGTGATGCTGTGGCCGCCTCCGGTCCCCGGCTCCTCCTCCTACACCGCTACCGCCGCCGGTGACAGTTCCGAATAACCTCCCGCCCCCTCCGATCGAATGGATGTCTTGCATTTCCGCTCCGCGATCCTAGCACGCCTAGAAACCTCAACTTTTTCACCCAAGATCTTTTAGAACAACAACGCCGGAGCCAAAAAAAAATGGCACCCAGCAATAGAACTTTCTGATTAAATTCTCGGGAAAGATTTTGTTTTCCCGGTAAAGCGCTGTCACAGTGGCTGACTGTGACTGGGAAAGTTCTTTCTCACAGTTTTATGTGCATGTGTGGGAGAGAGAGAGCGCGCAGAATGAGTTTCTCTCTAAACACTCTGACAAATATCGCTACATATGTTCCAAACCCCCCTGAGCAATTACCACTAAGCCCCTGCGAACTTAGAAAATGCCAACGATGCTCAATTATTCATAATCGAAGCAGTCGCCGTAAGCGTGGGTGTTACTGTGCAAGTGTGAACAAGGGAGATCAGCCGTCCACGTTGACGGCGGAGAGGGACGGAGAGTTTTCGTCCACAAAATAGGGTTGTCGGCTACACAAACGTTATCTGGTGTGTAAATTACAGTTAGGTCCACCACGCGCCACGTCGCTGACTCAGGCACTCATTCCTGACAATTTCGGGTTCTGGTGAACCATGGTTGTTTTACGTTTCCGTACCATTGAATCTGACCATGCTAACCTGTAAGTACTGGCAGTGATGGATTGTTAAGAAAGAGAAAATATATTTATAATTGTGAATTGTGTAACTACTGCATAATCGTTTTGAAAAAAATGAATAAAACATAAGATTCACATGAAAAAAATTAATTTTTTAATAATAGACCCTACTTTTTTCAAAGCGGTTACGCGACGATTACGCACTTCACGATTGTATATAGAATTACTCTTAAAAAATATTAAAAGTCTGAGTATGATCTATCTTTATTCTTATAAAAAATATTTACAATCGTGAATAAAATATGAGATCTATATTAAAAATAATTAATTTTTTAATAATAATTTTTCTTTTTTTTAAATAATTATGCGACGTTTACGTAATTCACGATTATATGTAGAATTACTCAAAATAAAATAATTGAATAATGTTAGTTATTAGTAATCAAGTATTATACTAGGGAGATTCTATATTTAAAAGAGAAAAGCTGGGGAGCAGTCTGGCTGCTCCTCTTCATTAAGCAGCCCTCCAATAGTTGTGTACCACGTAAACACTTGATAGTATTTAATCTATACTTGTATACACATGTTCAAAGACCCATATAGCCCTTGTCTCTCTTTCCATCTGGATATGTCCTCTCTCTCATCTTCTTCTCCCTCCTCTAGAATGCCTCCTGCGTGCCCCGTTTCTCTCGCGAATAATCATCTCTCATTTTCTTAATTCTCTTTTATATACTCCATGCTCAAGACCCATTTCTCCTCCATTAAAATCCTCCACCAGAATTGTTACGATGCATATGAACAATCGAAAAGACAAAAAGAAAAGGAAAACATCTCATACATACCCATCACAAAGGCTATCTCTCTAATTCCAAAAAAAAGGTTCTCTAAATTAAAATTTTTGTGTTTTGCGTGGCTGTAGGGGCGTTTGCCTGTATTATGCCCTAGTTTATGCAGCATATTTTAAAGACAGTGATAAAAGTAGGGTGCTGCTCTTCCAGATATAAAGCATTTTAGATTTGTGCTGGCATCATGTCGGCTAGAGATGAGAGGGGCAGCGATGGGCTCTAGAGATGACAGGGGCTGCAAGTTTGTAAAGGAAATGAGGGTCTGTGAAGGAGATGACTCAAAGTCTGCGACAGGCTCTGGAAGGGGCTGTAAGGCAACCCATACAAAGACAAAATGAAAAAGAGGCTTGGAGAGCTGAAATGAGGAAGAGATTGGTCTTGTGTGTTGTGATTCTGTGTGGTGAGTTCTAATTAGTCTATTGTGTTTTTTCTTACGTGTTACCGTCTCAATAGAAGACTGCTCTTCTATCTTTAATAGCCTGACCGTCCCGCAACGTTTCTCTATTTAAAAAACTAACTTTTTTATGAATATTTTATATTTATTTATTTTTTAAAAAAAGTGTACATGATTATTACATAACTCATAACTATATCTAATATTATTTAAAATAATTATTAAAAAAAAATGCTAGTGAAGCTTCAAAGTTTTCGAGCAAAATTATGGCTCTGAGTATTTTGAATAATGTGAGATCAGTTATGAGTACTGTAAGTTTGAAGAAAAGAAATAAAAAAAAAGGTTATGAGTACGGTAAGAATTATACTAATCTTTTAAAAAGAATAGAACTTATAATTAAAAAATTAATTTTTTTAAGTGAATTTTATATTTATTCAATTTTTTTAAAATATACGTGATTGTTGCACAGCTCATGATTGTATCTAGTATTACTCGAAATAATTCTTAAAAATAAGAAAATGCTAGAAGCTTCAAAGTTTTCAATCAAAATTATTGTTCGAATATTTTAGTTTTTTTTTTTACTGAATAATTAAAAAAATAATTATTAATAAACTATATATTTTTTATTCTTAATGATTAAAAAGGTTAAAAAAAATTTAAAAAAATTAAAATGCACCTGCAGTAAGTGTCCTAATTTCATTTTCAAAGAAGCATGATGGTGTAGCTGTACGTGTAGGATAGAGGTAATCCGGAAGAGTTCTAGTGGGTTGATCTTCATGTTCATTCATTTCTTCGGGACTAGATGGATTGTCAAATAAAAAATTTAAAAAGTTTGATTCTAACTCTAGCACAGGCCTACAAGCAAATCTACCCAAAGCGTTTCTATATTTGTGCATGCAAGGTAACAAATTACTAAAAAAATAAAAATACTATAAAAAGAAAGAAGAAAAAAATAATGCAGCACGCTAAAGAATAAATGATGTTAGCCTTTACAAACTGCTGAAAAGAAGAATTATCTAGCAATTCTTCTACCGTCTCCTCGGAAACGGTGCCAAAATTTTATTACGCCCAAAGAATAATACAGTAGTTGTAGCACAGCTTTGAGGTATCAATTCCACATAAAGACAAATTAAAATAATAGCGGAAGGAATAAAGAAACTAAAGAAAAATATTAAATAATTAATGGAGAACAAAGATTAATTTTAAATGCAAATTAAAGTGAAGCAAAGTGACTAACAACAAAAATACTCAAATTTGAAGAACAATAAAGCGTTGTGAATCCCTTACACAAATCCAGTATTTTAATTATTCTTAATTCATTGAATAACTCAATTGAAAACTCAATTTTCAAAATTTCCATTCTGAAGGTATAGATTTATGAACCAAAATTAAACCAAATGTAACCCTTTGAAAAATTATTCACCACTTTTAAAATACGTAAATTATTATCCCTATTGAGAAAATCCAACAACAATAATATACTCAGTGAGCAATATTGCAACAAAAAATTAAATCAATATAAATAAATAATTGATCCAAAAATAATCAAAGAACTAATCGATTCAATAGAAAAAAAATGACTGAATCCATAAACAGAATAAATTCTATGATTATTCGGAGAAGAAAACATTAACAATGAATTCAGAATGATAAAACAAAAGAGTTTTAGTTATTGAAAATCAAATACATAAATTAAAAATACCATCTAATGTGCAAGTTCATCCCTAAACTTACTTGAGAATTTACTTACCCATAAATATAATGGATAATAAAAATCTCAGGAGAAAAATAAAGCAAACCGCAGACATGGAAATTAATTATGTATCCTCGTTCTTCAGTACTGAGCCGTCTCCCTCATAAAAAAATCTCAATTTCGTGCTAATTAAATGCTTATATAGAGTAGAAAAGAAATCCTAATGTCTTCATATTCCTGCATACAAAATCACCTAAATTTTAGAACTCATATTGACAGCCAAGTACGTGCTTCAGAAGTTCAAATTAGAAATCCTTATTAGCAACAAATTTGTAGCCCTTTAAGATACCTTTCCAACACATCAAGAATCGTATCAATCCGATATTTGAATTAGAAGTTACGATCAAAATACTAAATTATGTACAGGCTGTCTTCTAGCGAATTTCAGACTGACTTTTTCTCTTGATCCGAACTACTCTCAAACCCCATCATTATCCTTATTTGAAGAGTCCTACACTCGTTGAAAGTTCTTAGATTGTTCCAACGTCTTGCACACTTGAAAGTCCTTTAAATTTGACTGGATTTTGACTTGCTCTTTTATAGACTCTGAAATTGAATATAAAAATATGTTCAGAGTATGTCAAAGTAAATAGAAACTCAATTCAATAATACAAATTAATTCCTATGATTTCTATTCATATTTTAGCATTTTAGTCCAATAATATGGTATTTAGAGTGCATTTTCGCACACTAATCACACCCCTTCAACTTGCTTATTGCTAGTCCCTAGCAATTTTCATGCCAAAACAATGAAAAAGACCAAAGAAAATTACACACAAAGGCCACCAAGTCACACTTTCTAGATTCACATATCAAAGCAATCGTAGGAATTCAAAAACTCTATCACAAGCAATCCACCTATAGCAATCCACAGAGTGTGTGTATATTCCAAACTATATCCATCTAACTAGAAACCCTGACACATGCAACATCAAGCCTCCTTCTGATTGGGTTAAATTGAATTGTGATGGTAGCTGTCGAGGTAATCCCGGTAATTCAGGTGGTGGTGGTGTCATTTGAGACTGCCGTGGCGAGGTAAAAGCAGCTTTTTCTAGTCATTTTGGGCAAGGAACGAATAATAGTGCAGAATTAAAAGCTATCTTGGAAGAAATTCAGTTGTGCAAACGGTTTCGATATTTGAATGTGGTTATTGAAAGTGACTCGCGTATTGTTGTGGATTGGCTGTGGAAAGGCTCATTTTCTCTTTGGTATCTTTGGGATTTTTGGGAGGATGTTTGGGCGAAATTAGAAGGGGTGAACTTCATGGTGGTACATCAGTTTTGGGAAGCTAATAGTGTGGCTGATTTTCTTGCTAGAGAGGGGGAAATGGGTAAGAGCGTGATTTACGAAGAATGGAGGCATGCGTTACGTTTTCTTCTTAAGGGGATTATTCGTTTGGATAGATGGGGTCTTCCATACTTCTGTAAATAGGAATGTTTAGTGTGCAGGTGTGAGAGTTTGATTTTTTTTTTTTTTGGGTGGTACATGTTGGGTTAATTTTTTTACGAATGTCTATTTTGTTACCACGGTATTCCTCTGCCAAAAGTGAGGTTTTCTAATAAAATTGGGTCAGGGTCAAGTCGCGAGTGGCTACCGGCTATTTAAAAAAAAAAAAAGTGAATGGTTCAACTCCATAACTCACGGGTATAAAAGTATTTCGTGTGAGGATTCTCTCTATGGAGTTGACAATGGGTGTACCCGAACTCTCATAGGAAATTAGGCAATTATGTACAAGCAATAAGCAAATATTGATCTTATGATTGGAACACTGACAAATGAGATTTCCACCACTCTTTCCAAAAGCTTACTTAGGATTAGAACGGTCAACACAAAATGTTGTAATGTGGCTTGGGTTATGATCTATATGAAAAAAAAAATATGCAAAAAATTCAAAAAATTCCAAGTACATACAAAGGGAATCTTATTAAATATCTCAATAGACCACACTTCTCACTAGATGTACTCTCCAACTTTTCAGATCATCGAATAATAATGTTTTTCCTTTTTCTTCCTCATCTCTTTGTTTTTTTGTTTTTGTTTTTGTTTTTTTTTTCAATAATTTGATGAACAAACACACACCACTTTGGTATTCTTGCCATTTCTACCAAACCTGAACTTTCTTTTGTTTTTTCAAAGAACTCAACACAAAAGAAAGAAAATGTAAATTCCACACCTAGTATACACTTTGAAATAAAAATGGTAGAAAAATCAGTGTATAGACTATACTCCAATATGGAGAGGCATGGATAATATGGGTATATGAAAAGAAAAAACTACATGTGTTTATTGGTTTAAAGTTGGCTACTAAGGGTTTATGATGAAAATGGTTAACTTGAAAGGCTCAAACGTTAATTCTAAGTTGACATTCATCATATCCCAAGTATATACACCATCTTACCACAAATCATGTAATGATATTCTCAAAAGAAGTTCCCAATTCAACAGATCAATGAACGCTTATCACAATATACTGTATTTGTAGACTCTCAATCATCTCCAAAACTCACATGAATACTTAAGCAAAAGAGTTATCTAGCTACATATGTCAAACCACCATTTTATCAGAAAACTTGGATGAGTGCAATAGGAGTTTTGTAAATGTTTCAGCAAAAAATTATTATGGTGAGTTTGGTGAATTCACGAAGATGGCTATGAATAAGAATGAGTACACATGGGAAAATGATGCACGTGTGATGCAAATTAAAAAAAAAAATTGACACATGAAAATATGCCACAGAGTTCCAACAAGCATTTTAAATACTGAATTTGCACCACCACCCCCAACTTAAATGAAACATTGTCCTCAATATTTAAGAATCAAATTTGAATGGAGAGTAACTAAAAATGGTAGAATACACATGATGAGTGACGTGGGTAGCTCGCTAACACCAAATATGGTAACCTGAAATGACAAAATGAAAATAACCTGCAAAGAAAAATAAAGAAAACAACAGCAAACCAAAAGGAAAAGAAAGAAAATAAGAAAAAACAAAAATAAAACAAAACAAATAAAGAAAAACATACTTGCGTGGTGTGGTCAAGGTTGATAGACCAGATCTACGAGTGGAATATCTTCCACTTCTGAAATTTGCCTATCAATTAATACTTTAAGGCGTTGACCAATTTACTTTAAAGATCCGACCATCCTTAGAATCCTCTATTTCTACCTCCCTATTTGTAAAAACATTCTTCGCTACAAAAGGGCCGGTCCACCTAGACCGAAGTTTTCTTGGGTGCTTATGGAGTCTAGAATCATATAAGAACACTCGATCATTAGGGTTAAACTTTTTCTCAAATTATTTTTATCATGAAATGCTTTCATTTTAGCCTTATAGATTCTAGAGTTCTCATAAGCATCATTTCTCAATTTACCTGCTTCTCCCACGTTAAAATTGAATTTCTTGATGGCCCAATAAACTCATTGCTCGAGCTCCACAGGTAAGTGGTAAGGCTTTCCAAAAACAAGTCTATTAGGTGACATGCCTAAGAAAGTTTTGAAAGCTATACGGTAGGCCCAAAGCGCATCAACTAGTCTCAAAGACCAATCTTTGCGATCCGGGTTGACTCTTTTTTCTAAAATTTGCTTAATTTTTTTATTTGCAAGTTCTACCTGTCCACTTGTCGGGGGTGGTAGGTAGTAGAGACCTTATGTACCACCCCATATTTTTTCATCAAAGTCTTAAAAGAACGATTGAAAAAATGCGTACTCCGGTCACTAATTATAACATGTGGTATACCAAATCAAGATAACACATTCTCTTTGAGAAATTTAATTACCGTCCAATTGCTCCTGCAAGCTGCTAGCTCTATCCATTTTGACACATAATCTACTGCCACAATAATATATTGATATCCAAAAGAAGGAGGAAATGGTCCCATAAAATCAATGCCCCAACAATCAAAAATTTCAATCACTAAAATTGGATTTAAGGGCATCATATTAAGACCAGATATAATTCCTAACTTTTGACACTTTTTACATGAGCGATAATAGATGTTTGCATTCTTAAACAAGGTGGCCAATAAAATCCACACTGTAGAATTTTTACAGTGATTTTTTTCATTGAAAAGTGGCCCCCACAAAGTTGGGAGTGACAAAATTTCAAGACGCTAGCAATCTCCTCATCAGGGATGCAACGCCTCAAAACTTGTTCAGGACAATATTTGAAAAGAAAATGGTCATCCCAATAGAAATTACGTACCTCAGTCATGAACTTCCTCTTGTCCTGAGTGCTCCAATCTACCGGTATCTCACTTGCAACCAAATAATTCACAATGTGAGCAAATCATGGTAGAGAAGTAATAGAAAGTAAATGCTCATCGGAAAAATCATCCCTAATTGGCAGGTGGTCAGAGGTGTCCTCAAATGTAAGCCTTAAGAGATGGTCAGTCACTATGTTCTCCACTCCTTTCTTGTCTTTGATGGTGATGTCAAATTCCTGCAAAAGTAAAATCCACCGTATTAGTCGCGCCTTAGCATCCTTCTTTGTAAGAAGATAATTAAGGGCTGCATGATCTCTGAAAATAATAATAGGAGAACCAATCAAGTAAGCACAAAACTTATCCAAAACAAATACTACAGCTTGCAACTCTTTTTTAGTGGTGGAGTAATTCATCTGAGCGCTATTTAGAGTTCTATTAGCATAGTAAATGACAAAAGGCTTCCCCTCCCTTCGCTGTCCAAGAATAACACCTACAGCAAAATCACTAACACATAATCTCAAAAGGTAAAGTCCAATCAGGTGGCTGCATTATGGGTGCTGAGGTCAGCTTGCCAGTTAACGTTTTAAAGGCCACTTGACAAGCTTGTGTCCACTCAAATGAAACATATTTAGCTAGGAGGTCACATAGTGGTCTAGATATGGTGGAAAAATTATGTATGAACCTCATATAAAAGCCCGCATGACTAAGAAAGGATCTCAAATCTTTTATTGTCCTAGGTGTAGGCAACTTAGAGATTAATTCAATCTTAGATTAATTAGCTTGAAGAAATAATATGCCCTAAGATAATACCTGAAGGTACTATAAAGTAACATTTTTTCCAATTTAAAACCAATTCCTGCTCCTCACAACAAGTTAACACTTTCTCTAAATTAAATAAACATGCATAAAAAGAAGATCCAAAAACAGTCAAGTCATTAATAAAAACTTTCATGCAATTTTCAACCATATCACTAAAAAATACTCATCATGCAACGTTGAAAAGTAACAGGTGCATTACACAATCCAAATGACATTCTATGAAAAGAATAAATGCCAAAAGGACAAGTGAAAGGGAGAGGAAAATGGTCTTTCCAGATGGCAGCATTCAATTTTATATAATCAATGCACATCCTTTATCCAGTCACAAGTTTTGTAGGGACTAACTCTCTCAAGTCATTATTCACCACAGTAACACCTGACTTTTTAGGTACAAATTGTGTAAAACTTACTCATTTACTATCAACAATAGGATATATCATCTCTGCATCTAATAGTTTCAACACTTCATTCTTCACCACTTCTTTCATAGTGGGATTAAGCCTACACTGGGGGTTTCTACGAGGGCTAGTTCCTTCCTCGAAATTAATTTTATGAGAATAGATCAGGGGACTAACACCTTTTATATCAGCAATGTTCCAACCTAAGGCTGACTTATGCTCACTTAGGGTTCGAATTAATTTCTCACCTTGAGACTCAGACAATTCAAATGAGATAATAACAAGAAAAGTATCACATCGATCAAGGAAAACATACTTTAAACCCTTAGGCAGAGGCTTCAATTTCACTTTGGGTGCTTCCACATTTGAAGAAATTTGTTTTTCACTTCTCTCAAGCAACTCCTTAAACGTCGGTTGCTTTGCTCGAGTGCCATAATCCTGAGTTCTATATAAAATAGTACAAATATCAACTACATCAGATGGATCACTGAAAGAATCAAACTCAGAATTAACAAGAAAATACTCAAGGGGATCAAAATCATGAGCTGTAGAAACTCTCCTGTCCATGAGTGAGTCAATCATGTATGTCTGGTGGCTCTCGTCATCATCTTCTGGCTGTTTTGAAATATGAAAGATATTCACCTCGAGAGTCATGTTTCCAAAAGACAGTTTCATGAGTCCATTCATGCAATTAATAAGAGCATTATCAGTGGTAAGGAAAATCATACCTAAAATCAAAGGAATTTTAGAAGTAGTATCAACAACATAGCTAGTGTCAAGGATTAAGAAATCAACAGGATAATAAAATTTGTCACTTTGAATTAGAACATCCTCTACCAGACCCCAGGGTACTTTGACTGAACGGTCAGCCAATTGCAATACCACAGTGGTTGGTTTGATTTCTTCCAACCCCAACTGCAAATAAATAGAATATGGCATTAGATTCACGCTAACTCCTAAATCTAGCAAAGCTTGCCTAAACTCATGAGTTCCAATGCTGCATGCAATGGTAGGACAATCAGGATCCTTATACTTGGGAGGAATCCACTACTCAATTAGAGCACTAACTTGCTCTGTCATGAATGTTGTCTTCTTCACATGGTGCTTCTTCTTAACTATACACAAATCCTTGAGAACTTTTGCATAAGTATGAACTTGCTTAATCACATGCAAAAAAGGAAGATTGATTTTTATCTGCCTTAGATTCTCTAGGATTTCATTGTTAGAATCCAAAGTTCACTTGCTTAGTTTTAAAGCTTGAGAGAATGGTACCTTAACAAGACCCTTTGTCACCTCAAGTTCCTTGGGTAGCTCGGCATCATTACTATCTTGATCATTTTCCACATCCTCTAATTTGTTCGTTGTTGGGATATGTAAAGACTTACCACTTCGTGTCACAATGGCATTCACATCTTTCAATTCTCTTACAACATGTGTTGACCATGGGCTGCGAATTGAGCTTGAGAAATGAACTTATCTCGCTCATTCACACTCAAGGAGCCCATCAATTTGAACACTTGACTCTTTATCTCATTGTTTTCTTCAACAACCTGTGTAATAAAAAATTCAAACTTTTGGTTCGTCTTACCATGTGCCTCAATAAAAGCATGCATAGTGTCTTCTAAAAGACTCCTAGAAGATGAATGTGCATGATATGGTACAAGATATGATCTAGGGGTTGTGCAGGCGGCTGGTTTTTAGACTTCCAGTTAAAATTAGGGTGATTGCACCACCCCAGAATATAAGTATCAGATAAATGTGAAAAAGACTTCTTGTACATACCTAAGACATTACATTATTCCTCATACATCCCTCTCATCTCAGCAAGTGAGGGACACTCTTGGGCGAGGTGATCTACCATGTCACACACAAAACATGGTCCAAAAGACTCTGCATGATTACCCACGTGTGTTGGCTATAAGTCCTTAGTCTTTAATATCTCTAGCTCCCTAGTGAGCATCTCAACCTTAGCCTTTAGGTTATCCTCTTCCCTGAGATGGTAAATTCCACCACCATTTGGTTTTCTTGCAGGTCGTGACCTATTTGTGCCCACAGTAGCACTAAGTCCAGTCCAAGTGTGAGCTTTTTCAGCAAACTCATTGAGGTATTCTATGGCCTCATCATGATCTTTCTGTAAGGACTCACCATTACACATCATCTCCACAAATTGGCGCTCTCTAGGTATAAGTCCCTCATAAAAATAGTTCACTAAGCACCAATTCTCATACCCATGGTGAGGACACATACTCAATAACTCCTTAAATCTATCCCAAGACTGATAGTCTCACTGTCCTTTTGTGCAAAGATGAAAATTTGCCTTTTTAAAGCGTTAGTCTTCTGTTGGAGAAAATATTTATTAAAGAAGACCTGAGTCATCTCATTCTATTACCCAATAGATCGTGATTTCAGCGAGTATAACCAACTCTTAACTCTATCATTCAAAGAGAAATGAAAGAACTTTAAGTCTCACAATGTCATCAGTTGCATTTTGACTATGAAAAGTCACAACTACTTTCTCAAACTCCCTAATGTATACATATAGATTTTCATTTTCCAAGCCATGAAAAGTATGGAGTAACTTTATCATCCATATTTTAAAATCCAGTTGACTAGTATTAGCTGTAAACATGATGCATGATGGTGTGGTTGTGCGTGTAGGATGGAGGTAATCCTGAAGAGTTCTAGTGGGTTGACCTTCATGTTCACTCATTTCTTTGGGACTAGATGGATTGTCAAATAAAGGATTTAAAAAGTTTGATTCTAACTCTAGCACAGGCATACAAGCAATTCTACCCAAAGCGTCTTTATATCTGTGCATGCAAGGTAACAAATTACTAAAAAAATAAAAATACTATAAAAAGAAAGAAGAAAAAAATAATGCAGCAAGCTAAAAGAAGGAACGATGTTACCGCCAAACTGTTGAAAAGAAAAATTATCTAGTAATTCTTTAACCGTCTCCTCGGAAACAATTCCAAAATTTGATTACGCCTAAATAATAACGCGGTAGTTGTAGCATAGTTTTGAGATGTCGAGTCCACAGAGAGAAAAATTAAATGAATAGCATAAGGAACAAACAAACTAAAGAAAAATATTAAATAATTAATGGAGAACAAAAATTAATTTTAAATGTAAATTAAAGTGAAGCAAAATGACTAATGACAAAAGTACTCAAATTTGACGAACAGTAAAGCGTCGGGAATCCCTTGTACAAAGTTGGTATTTTAATTATTTTTAATTCATTGAATAACTCAATTGGGAACTCAATTTCTAAAATTTCCAATCGGAAGGTATAGATTTATAAACCAAAATTAAACCAAATATAACCCTTTGAAAAATCATTCACCACTTTTAAAATGAGGAAATCAAACGACGACAATATATTCAATGAGTGATATTGCAGCAAAGAATTAAATCAATATATATAAATAATTGTTCCAAACATAATCAAAGAACTAATCCATTCAATAGAAAAATCATGACTGAATCCATAAACAGAATAAATTTTATGATTATTCGGAGAAGAAAACATCAACAATGAATTCAGAATGATAAAATAAGAGTTTTAGTAATTGAAAATCAAATACATAAATTAAAAATATCATCTAATGTGTAGTTCATCCCTAACCTTACTTGAGAATTTAGTTACCCATAAATATAATGGACAACAAAAATCTCAAGAGAAAAATAAAACAAACGACAGTCATGTAAATAATTTCGTCTCCTTGTTCTTCAGTACTGAGCCATCTCCCTCTTCAAAAACTCTCAATTTCGTGCTAATGAAATGCTTATATAGGGTAGGGAAAAAATCCTAATGTCTTCATATTCCCACATATAAAATCGCCTAAATTTTAACACTCATCTTGGTAGCCATGTACGCATTTCAGGATTTCGAATTTAGAAATCTTTATTAGAGAAAAATTTGTAGCCCTTTCAGATATCTTTCCAACGCACCAAAAATTGCATCAATCCGATATTGGAGTGGAAAGTTACGATCAAAATATTAAAGTATGTACATGCTGTCTTTTAGCAAATTTCAGACTGACTTTTTCTCTTGATTCGAATTACTCTCAAACTCCATCACTGTCCTTATTTGAAGAGTCCTACACTCGTTGAAAGTTCTTAAGTTGTTCCAACGTCTTGACCACTTGAAAGTCCTTTGAATCTGACTGGGTTTTGACTTGCTCTTTTATAAACTCTTAAATTAAACATAAAAATCTGCTCAAGAGTATCCTAAAGTAAATAGAAACTCAATTCAAGAATACACATTAATTCTTATGATTTATATTCACATTTTAACATTTTAATCTAATAATAGGGTATTTAGAGTGCACTTTCACACATTCATCACACGTGCTTGCTATTACTGGGCTCCGCCTCTTCGTTTTGTCCTTGTTGAGCTTCTCATTCTCCTTGCAAAGTTTTTGCACTTCGCCGATTCTCTTTGTTACCCAGTCCTCCATTGCTTTCAATCTCGCCTCCATGACAACTTCCTCTGTGCCCCTCCTGAGTTGTCTGGAACGAGTTGTCGCAGGCATACAAAGTACACCCAAGATCTACAAAGATCCTATTGACCGTGCCACTGTTAACGTCGTATTTCGTACATCTTTGGACCAGATTCTAGCAACTCAGGTCTTCAAATTGGGTCTGCGAAAACGAAGAAGAAAGTAGTTGGGAGAGGGTGGCCTTGGGGCCGAGGAGTCTCCGGGTGGCCTTGGGGCCGAGGAGTCTCCGATGCCAAGTCAGTAGAGCATTTTGGAAGTTAGTAAATAATAAGAGAGTTTAGATACCAGAGACTAGAGAGTTTTTTTTGTACCTGAAAATTGCTATTTATACCGGGAGTCTGGGGGACAGACTGTGCCTTCCCCTGCGGAGCCCATGTCATTTTTACAGTTCCTTGTATCAGAGTCATTTAAATGCAGCGTGCCTTTGTGACAATGCCATTAATGTGACGTGTTGCTTGGGTAATTGTGCTATTAATGCGGCGTGGTTCCCCAATTTACTGGTGTCTTCGGTGGTCCGTCGATATTCCCATGTCAGAAGATCAAAGGTTTTTCGTCTTTCCTATTTTGCCCTGTACGAGTCTCCATGAGAGGGGTGCAGCCAAGTGGCGTCAAGACTGTCCGTCCCATTAGCCATCATTGTCTAGTTTTCCTTACAAGCGATTTACTTCATAGGAAAGTTTGAGCCCTGGGGCCGGGTATCGGGGTGAGATCTATTACTCTAGGCCGAACGCCCAGTGGGCTTACGAGTGAGGGGGAAATCCCCTTATAGATACTATAATTAGTGCTTGCTTATCTCATTTATTCAAGTTGAAAAGTTTGAATGCAGTCGATTTGGGGGACCAATTGTGCACCAACCTCCACCTAGGTTAAAATGGTTCGTTTTAATTAATGAAATGGATGGCCAGTATGCGGGAAGGGAATTTAAATGAAAGAAAGTGGAAATTTAGAAAGGAGATGGAGAGAGATGGTTGGAGAGTATGCGGGCACTCGAGCAAGAGGGAGATGGAGAGATCGTCAAGTGGCATAGAGGTTGGAGATATGGACTGAGACAATAACGGGATTGCCTGGCCTATACACTTTTTTGTCGGTTTGGAGCTTCAGAGTGGGCTGAAAAAATGAATAGAACAATCCCCACGAACAAAAATTCATCTTCCAGAGGAAGAAAAAAGCCATGCCCAAGTACAGATTGCGAGAGACAAGAAAGTCCAGAACCATCCCCGCCCCTCCCACCAAGAAAGATAAAAATGGAACCCAATTGAGAGAATGTGGGAAACACAACAAACCCATAAACAACAAAGCAATAGAAAAGTGTTTAAAACACTGGGTTTGGTGACATGCCCATATCTACAAAAGAATTTCACAAACACAAGGAAGCAAAGTGAAGGGAGTGTTTTTAAGGAAACTGTAATTTTTCTTTTGTTCGCTCCAAGCCTCCAACTCTTGACTCTTTGTTTAAACACCCTCTTTTGTCCTCAGAAAGGGAAAAAAATGATCACTTTTGTCTCCTTGGAATTTTCTATATCTCCCTCCAACAGAAACAGAATTTTGTGAACAATTGTTTTATTCTCCAATGAGTTCGGAAAATTCTCCTTGGGGTGGACCTTGGTTTCTAAATAGGAATGATACTTTGCCAAAGTTTCCATCACTATTACCTGGTTCCTCTGCATTTGGAGGATGTCGTCAATCATGGGTATGAATAAAAGCCCTTGTCCCATCGTTTTTTTCTCTTCATCTTTTTTAATATAATATAAAAATGACATCTTACACCTCAGCATTTGGTACGCGGTTGGTGCCCCAACCGCCTGTACCTAGCAGAACTGTATTCATATAGGCTTAAGTTGTACTAATCTCACGCGCTCTTATTAAAAAATAGTGAAGCCCCATTTAAAGGCAGGAGATTCATGTGATTATCATATTTATTCATTTTCTTAAAAAGAATTATAAGGGAATTGCATACGATAGTAGAAATAATTTCACAAACAAATACGGGTGGGAAGGACAAAATTTAGAACAAACAGTACCATTACTCTTGAAGTTATTACATCAACCTTGAACATATTATAATTTCTGTTCAAATTTATTTTATAATTGAAAAATTAATAGGCATGAGGAAATTAATATCACAATTTTATATTAAAATCCCTGAATAAGGTGAGGAAAGCAAAGACCAAAAGCATGAAAATCTCTAAAATTGAGATTGCATTCAAATATTTAGAATTAAGCGTTGTTTGGGAATATAAGTATGTTTAGATATTTTCTTTCTAAATATTACTCAAATACAAAATATTTTTCAGTTTCAAATTTTTAACTTTTTCATCTAATCATTATAATATTTTTAAACTTTCAAACAAAACATAAAAAACAATACAATTTTTTCAAATTCAAAAAAAATTATATTCAAAATTTTTTAAACTTTATAATATTTTAATTCAACTTTCTTAATATTCATTTTCCAAAATCTAATAAAACATCTTAACTCAAATCATTTCACTACTATTCATGGGTTTTTTTTTAATCTTTGAAATGAAATTTGTAGAAGAATATTTCACATGATAGTAGAGCAGATGCCCTGAATTTGAATCCTGATTCTATATTCTATACCATTTAATTAAATATTTCATGTGTTGGACTACCCATTGATGGGGAGTCTGACCCACACGTGAGGGAGAGTGTTAAGATATAAAATAAATAATAAAATCTACATCTTTCTATCAGTTTAAATTTTTAGAATAAGTGGTATGTTCACAATATGCACTACATGTCGATGAATAAAATATATTTACAAGATATAATGTTCAATATCTTAAAAAGGGTTTGATTTATTTTCTTCTAATATTTATGAGTTTTAAATTGATTGACAGCTTATGGTTGGACTAATTCTAAATTATCTCGAATTTCATATATTACATAACATAGACAAGGGCACAAGAATGCCTATTTTAACATGTAGAAAAGTACCTAATTAACGTAGCATATTTCGAAATCTGAGTACGAAATATTCCTTAATCCCTTGCGGCAATTGAATGATCCACAATGAAGTTTAGATGTCTTTGGTGTTAATGATAAATATTATAAGTAACTATAATCCATAATGAATTTTAACTATAAATCTTATACAATAATCGATTTTTTAAAAACCTTAAAATGTTGGCTCTAGAATTTACTAAAATTTAAAGGAAAATGCTGCTTAACTAGCTCCCTCAATATTTCCGCTCAAAGTTACCGCTCGAGCATTTTAATTTTTTTTTACTTAATAATTAAGGAAGTGATTATTAGTGAAATTATATATATTTTTTAAAATTTTTTTAATAATTAAATATGTAAAAAAAAATACTTATTTTCAATACACTAGAGGCACGCCCAACTCTTACCCAGCCCCCTAACATTGTCCAAATCCAAAACATATATTATTTTTTCAAAAGAAGAACTTATTCCTTACAATATTTTACTAATTAATGTTGATGATAAGGCCCTCTTTGGATTCCGAAAGCATCTCATCTCATCATTACAACTTTATCAAATTTCCATACAAAATATAATAAACAATTCAACTTTTTCAAATCTCAATTCAATTTTTTCAATTTTCAAAACAATAATAATAATATTACAAAATTATATTCTAATAATATTTTATTCAAATTTTATCTTTCATCTAAAACTATCTCATCTCATCTCTTAATCCAAACCTATACTTAGTTTTTTGTACCATTTTTTCTCTATTTTCTTTTAAATTCACTAAAACGTTAGAATATTTTAAAATTACTGTTGATGAGTTACCTTTAGTTTTTTGGGCCCTTTTTTTCTCTATCTTCTTTTAAATTCACTAAAACGTTATAATAGTTTTAGCAAAATTTAGAATATAAATGATTTGTACAAATCCCAAATAGACAAATATTATACAAGTCCTTATAAAAAAATAGACTCCATCTTAAAAAAATGTAAAAAAAATATTATTCATTAGTAAGACCCATTATTTTACAAAAGACTTATATAAAATTTAACTATTTAAAACTTATATATAACATTACTCAATTTAAAAATACTCTCAGTTTATCGTACGATGTGGCAGCAACAAAGCCACACACAATTGCACCTGGGATGCAGTTCAAATTTTTTTTTTTTTTTTTTTTTATACGTTGCGGGTGGGGGTCCAACCTAAAACCTCCATTTTGGAGATTTGAGTATTATGCCATCAGGCTATGCATTAGCCTTTGGCTGGAAGCAGTTCAATTGAAAGAAGGCTTTGTACCCAACTAATTAGTCACTGAATAATTCTACTTATCATCTGAAATTTATTATTCAGATGACTTTTTTAACGTGGTACCACCATGTGATTGTGATGCCACATGATTTGTTAAAAATTTAAAATATGTTATAAAATAAAGATATTTTTATAAAATTATGTTACTTTTATAAGATGTTTTATAAAAACATCCTTAATTTAAAATATTGTTATACAAAATATTGTGTGTAAATCATTTTCCTAAAAATATATATACAAAAGGTAGAAGGAACATAAAATTTCAATCTTACTCGTTTTGTATTTTTAGACGTCATTTTGGTTTGCTTTTATATATATAAATATATATATATATATATATTAATAAATCACGTTGCACTACGTGATGGTGCCACATCGAAAGGGTTATTTAAACGATAAGTTTAAAAAAATTCCTTCCAATTGTTCTTTTTTTTCTAATTTATTTTTTTTTTTTTTTGTAATAGTTGGTTATATGGGCACAAAAGTCTACCAATTTAAGGACAAACTATCAAACGATTGGAAGCTTTTGCAAAATACATGTCATGCAACACAAAATGCTGTCTGTCTTTCTTTGTAAAATATTTATTTATCATCTCTATACCATAAATTTGCTTAAAGAAAAAAAAATAAAAAAATAAAAAATCATATGTGATTTGTGATCTTATAAGTAAAATTTTTCATATATATAACTTTTAACAAAGAATGTTATTTGAGTATGCACACAGGTCGAGAAATTATCATTTTCAGTCATATTGACCGATGTCGTATATTTTAAATAATTTTATAATTAATCCAAAAATGAAAAAAACACTTGAAATTGAATATTTATACATGTTCTTCTTCCTGATTTTCATCATTGTTAATCACTCCAATTAATTATCACATTTTTAGTGACCTTTTGTTTTAGTTCTCAACTTATTAAATTATTTAGAATACCATACCATTAAAAATGATAAAATCCAGATTAAAAACAAGAGTAATGTTAGATATATACAGAAATTATAATCACAAAAATTTATACATTGATGTATTTTAATATAATATAAAAGATTTATTTTATAATAAAAATACTTTTATCATTTAACAAATTACATTAACCTACGTGCATATATAACACTCCTAGTTATAAACTTCTATTTATATTGAAAATTTTCAAGAAGATATATGACTTGTTTGGATAATAAAATGATATAGTTTTAGATAAATTGAATAAAATATTAGAATAATATTTTTTAATATTAATATTAATTTAGAATTTAAAAAATTTAAATTATTTATTATATTTTATATAATAGTTTTAAAAAATTATAATATAAAAAAAAATATTTCTATAGCCAAGAAATGCAACATTTTTCTCATGCACGGACACAATTATTGTGGTGTCCACTGTCCGCCAATGCTTGTGGACCAACGTACGGGGCAAATCAGCCGTCCTTCGATGCACCGACCGGCGTGATTAATGCGCACTGGTGGCCTAAGTTTCAACGTCACTCACTGATCTATACGGCCTGCATTCTTTGCTGTCCTTTCAAGTAGTCGTGCTGCATCATGTATAGCTACTAGCTAGGGCCTCAGAAGTTTCAGTTTTGTGTCATCAATTTTATTGTACTCCTTTCTTTAAAAAAGAAAATAATTTGTACAAGTTTAGAAGTATCTGTAAAAAAATAGATTTTATTTTAAAAAATTATAAAAAAAAAATTATTATTTATTAATGAGACCCATTATTTTACAAAAAATTTATATAGAATTTGTCTATTTAAAATTTGTATATAACATTATTCTTCTTGAAAATGAAATAAGAAAGAGAATATTATTTTACAATCGTAAACATACTTTATAATCGTTTTAAAAAGAAATAGAATTTATTATTAAAAAATTAATTTTTTTATGTAAATTTTATATTTATTTTTTAAAAAAAATGATTGTATAACTTTTATACACTCACGATTGCAATTATCATTTCTCAATAAGAAAATTGTATTATGTTAAAAGTTCTAGAGCGGTGCTACTTTGCCGCCTGAGTAGCACCGCTCAAAGTGACCGCTAGTTGAAATTAACTTATTTTTTAAAAAAATTTTTATTCATATTTTTTATCATTTTAAAATATTTTTAAAAAATATAAAAAAATCAATACACTAATAATTAATTCTTTCACCATTAACTAAAAATTAAAATTAAAATAAAAAAGTTTCAAAATGAGGTGTCAAATTTAAATGTCAAACTAGCATTTTCTAAAATTCTATAAACTTCCTTGTATCTGTTTTAAAAGTACTACTATATTTACTTCTCCACCAAACAAACATTAACCAAAGATTGTAGAATTTTAAGGCTTATTTTTTTCTCCATTCCTTTCTATAATTGTTAACCAAAATAAGAAACTTGTGTCATGTAATGTTCATCTTATTAATATCTCAAATAAAATTTCCAATACTCAAAATTAAATCTTTATTTTGTTTTAGTTATAAGCTGTCTCATTTTTTATACATTCGACTTACATGGCCTGTTTTGATGGTGAAATGAGATGATATGAGTTGAGATAGTTTATAAATAATAATGAGATGTTTCATCTCACCTCTGTATCCAAACTTGATTATTTAGATGAAAGTTTAAAATATTATTTTTTAGATAAGAACCTTTGGATAGTGAGATGATAATTTTTAGTTTTAGATAAAAGTTTAAAATATTATTTTTTAATATTATTATTATTTTAAAATTTAAAAAAGTTGAAATGTTTATCATATTTTATATAAAAATTTAAAAAAATTATAATAATAAAATAAAATAAGACGATATGAAAATTTTAAGTCACATCCCACTTGGCAAACCTAAACTCCTAGTCTAGTAGTACATACAAATATAAGAAACCAAATGAAGCCAACAATGTTAGGAAATCGATGTGCATATTTTTATAATGTCACTGTTTGATTGGATTGAATAGTCAAAACTGTGAGGCACTCATAATAATAGATAGTAAAGAAGTTAAAAAAAAAAAAAAAAATTAAAAAACAAGATTGCATTTGATTTTGATTGCTCGAGTGAACAGGTAATTTGATGGAAACATGCTCACATGCACATAGGACGGTGGTGGGGGTGGCTCTAGATAAGGTCTTCTGGTATTTGTCCACATCTCTCTCTCTCACAATTTTTTTCAAACGTGAAAGATCTATTGATATAGGTAGTACCTATACCTTGTTTGGGAATGCAAGCAAAGTAGCCTAATATAATATTTTTGGGTCCTTTTACATAGGCTATATGCCTACTTGTTATGCAACCTTTACAATCACTTATTAAAATTGCAAATTTGCAAAAAAAAAAAAAAAAAACAAGATATGGTGTTTGATGGGTCTTCCTGGTTGTTTCCCTTTAGTGGGTGTCACAATCCGAAGCCATCAGCTTTGGGCTCAACCCCTAGGCCCAGTCGGTTGGCTTGTAGACATCTCTTCAACTTCTGACCCCACCATCTTTTGTTGTGCAAAACATTCACACTCTGATGATGATAAATTAAAATAAAAGTAAGTACTATCAAGCACAAGACATACAATATATGTGGTTTGACAAATTACTTATGTCTACAGAACTGCAAAAATTTTATTAACTAGAGGAGATTATAATCATTCAATCTCAACTCAAACTCTCTAGAGTTTTTTACTATCTCACACAATATGCACTTGAAAATTATTCTGTCTCATAATATGCTGAAAGTCGTACAAAACAAGTCAAATATAATATATTTATAGTAAACGACGTTGGAAACCCTAATCTGGCAAAAACTACATTCTTCGCTCGAGCGGCATGATGAGCACGTCTCGAGCGAACAACCAATAAACATTGGCTCGAGCAGTGTATTGAGCGCATCTCGAGCAAACACTAGGGTTTGTGTATCGCTAGAGCCCATTGCGTGATAATCGAGCAAACTCACTAGTTGAGCTTTGTTCGAGCGCCATGTCGAACGACATTGAGCGAATTCATTGTTTCTCAATTTTCTGCTCACAAACCAGTTTCCACATGCAACCCAACATATTTCCCTTTGGTCCCAACCAATCAAGTTGTGGTTGGCCCCAGAGCATTCCTCTGTTTTCTTCATTTATTTTTCCTTTTTTAGGGAAATATACATGTAAATCCCAATGGTTTCTAAGCAAAAGTGTGAAAGCGGGAAATAAATCTATGCTCGTAATCAGATTAGCAAAAAGAAAAAAGAAAAAGAAAAATAGAGACCTGTTTATCAATAGTGAGGTTTATCCTTAAAAATAGTGAGGTTTATCCTTAAAAAAATGGGTTCTTTTTCATGTAGACTCCAAATTTATTCAATTATTTTTTTAAATATGTGAGATTTAGATATCTTAAGATTGAACAAATTATTTTTTCTATTTAAAATACAGTCTGAACTTTTATTATCCAACCATCCCACATGATTTAAGTGTAAGCTCCTCTAGGTTGTCCCCTCCAGGAGCCAAACACAAAGCCCCTAAGAGCTTATACACACACGATTAAACTTGCACTTAATTTAGAACCAATCTGGTTGAAGGGGTCAATGTCTGGATCCAGAAGGATTAAAAAAAAAAAAAAAAGATTTAGAACCAGCTTTTCGAAGTTGGGATACAGTGAAGTTCCATGTGAAGGACCCTGCCTTAAAAAGATTCCCCAAATATATATATATATAAAGAAGCAAATTTGGTATGTACATCCTTGAAGTGGGTCTCCCACGAGTCCATTCAAACCATTTCAAATAAAATTGAAAGAAGAAACTCAGAATATTAAAAAAAAAAAAAAAGTGTATGAAAATCTTCATCGGATCATGGGGCAAAGTTCGATATTGTATTTTATCGTTATAATAAGTATAGGGTCTATCTAAAGCTTGTTATTTTAATACTTCATCTTGGAGAATGTTTCTGGTCCGTCCGTACGTGGTTTGGGTAAGGAATTTCAAAGCCCCTAGACCTCATCTCTTTTGTGTGTGTATATATATATATATATATATATTTTTTTTTTTTTTTTGCGTCGGAATGTCGCTTTGACAGATCGGTTTGAGTTGGAAAGTTTTGGACATCTTCATCTATTACAAGTATTTGATCCAATTGTTGACTGACATTAATTCTTGAGGATTTAATTTGGTTTAAAAACTAGTAAAATAGAGACTCCTAATATTTTATATATATATATATATTATAGCATAATTAGTAGATTCCCAAGCAAATAAGCCAATATGCAACATATAATATAATGATGTTAATGAAATCAAATAAACTCCTTTAGTGAATAAAAAATGATTCTAGATTTTCTTTCCCAATTCAATCAGTGTTCCTATATAGTCTAATGGTACTTATATTCATATATATATATATACACACATATATATATTGCTGTTCATTTATAAGACGTGTTTCAGATGATATATAATCAAGTGATTAGGATGATAATCAAATCGAATTCTTGATTTAATATGATCGGTTGAAATTGAGCAATTACCACTTGTCCCAAAAGTTTAAACTAATGGGAAGATATAGATTTTATTATTTATTTTATATTTTAACACTCTCCCTCACGTGCCGGCCAGACTTCTCCTTAATGGGTTGCTCAATACGTGAAATATTTAATTAAATAGGATAGAGTGTAGAGTCGGAGTTCAAACTCAGGACCTCTGCTCTGATATCATGTGCAATCACCATTTGTCCCAAAAGATTAAGTTGATGAAAAGAGGTAGATTTTATTATTTATTTTATATTATAACAAAAGTTAACAGGTGATATTGATCGTAATCTCAATATCACCTAGTGTGGTCCTTGCTCTTCATCTCAACATATACACCCCCATTCATGCCAAAGACAAGGTGTCCTAGATGGCCTATATATTGCTTAAACTAAAAAGACTAGCCTAGGTCATGACTAATTTGAAAATGAGTTGTATTTTTAGGTATTTTGTATCTTGGAGTCACTCTCATCCTCACCGATGCACCTATTTTATTATTGTACATTGCCGAGGAGAAAATAATGCAAAGAAAAAAAGACATTTTTCTTAATAAGCTGAGGCTAAATGGTCCTCCACCATGATCATGGCTAGCCGCAGTTAGCACTAGTGGAGCCAAATAGTACAAAAACCTCAAGATCATGTTGGTTATAGCTAGCAATATATAGCATGATTAATGTATATATAATAGGGGTTTTGAAAATTTGAAGGATGGATTTGTAGTCGGTGCCCACTTCAGTGACTCATGTTAAGGGAAACTTTTGCCATCTTCATTATATATTTGGACAAAAAACATAACCCACCAAGACTACATATGCATACACAGCATTAATTGTTGTAAAATGCTACTTTGCCCACTTTATTTGTCCCCTCATTTTAATACTTGATGTATTTTAATATTTTTTTTAATTATTTTCTTTACTTAATAGTTAAGGAAGTGACTATTAATGTATTGATATTTTTTTTTTTAAAAAAATGTTTTAAAATGTTAAAAAAATATGAATAAAAAAATTAAAGAAAAATAAAAAGGAAACTTTTAATTGGTGGTAACAATGAGCGGTGACCTCTGAGCGGCATAGTAGCACCTCTCTTAATTGTCTTATGTGTTTGTATATGTATTTGTCTTAGAGACAGACAGAGAGAGAATGAACACACAAAATATGGATGGGGATACGATTCTAATGTCCTTGCCAACAGTTTTTATGGTCCCCCTAGCTTAGCTACCTGACGATTAGAAAGCTAGAAAAATATGACATAGACATATTGAGAGAAATGGTGTTCTTCATTTGAATTTCATCTTCTATGATCTTTCAAGTTGATATATCACATTTCAAAGTCAGTTGATATATGAAATTACTTAAAACGTATCATATCAGTTGATGACTGATGTGATCGAGGATAACAAATTCCAAGATTAAAAGAATTACAAAAAATCTTCACAACCTCCTAACACTCCACACTCCACATTATTTTTAATTTTTATTATTTTTTTTCTTTTATTAAATATTTATTATATGAATAATGAATAAATAATTTGAAATAATTTAAAAAGAATAAACTAAAAAAATAACTTAAAAAAAATATTAAAAATTTAAAAAATTTAAAAAAGTGTGGAGTGTGGAGTGTGGAGTGTGGTGAAGGTTGTGTAGCAAAGCTCAAAGAATTAATATCATTATTTCTAGCTTTGATGTTAATAATTATTTTACAATCCGTCTTGACATTGTCCAATGGACAATGGTCACACAGGACTCATGAGCCTAGTTTATTTTGTATCAACAATTATCTCAATGTTACAAATTCGTCGAAAATACAGCAAATTAAAAATTATCGAAATTGATCAAAAGTAGCGATTATTTGAAGTATTTGCGACGATTTTGAGCGCTGAAAAAACTATTTTTTATGTACTCCGAAGTACATGATATTAAGTAATAAACTTTGTAAATATCATGATTTTTCACAATAACATACAAATTAATATGGATGGGGATAGGAGTCTAATGTCCTGCTGCACAGGACACTGATCTTACTCATCACCAATTTCTGGTCCCCATTCCCGCAAGACAACAAGAGATCAAGAAGCAAGATTTTTGTTGTTTTTTGTTTTTGGTCTTTTGTTTTTTCCTTTCGTTTTAAAAAGCTTTGACGTTAAAGGAAGACGAACCCTAAGATCTAGTGGTTACATCATATATATATATAGAGAGAGAGAGAGAGAGAGAGGTGTCATGACTTTATGAATAATTTCACTCCACTAATTCCAGCTTATAAACATGATAAAAATCCCATAAAACTCAACCCCACAACCTAATACATGTAGCAATTAGTGATCTAAGCAGCTGTATAAAAATTGTGAAATAGTAATATGTATATGTGAATCTTTTTTATGATTGTTATGTGTCCTAATTAAGAGTTCGGGATTCAGAAATTAAGGATCATGAAGTGTAAAGGGTCAAGCTAAATAGTAAATTATCAAACGGTTGGCGTTCGACAAAAAAAAATTCTATCCATTATCCTATTATCATCCTCTTATTCGGTATTTAATGATTGAATGATGAGTAATGAATGATAAATAGTTTTATAATTATTTAATGATACGTTAGAAAATGATAAAAGAATGATAGAAAAAAAAAAATTGTACATAGCATTTCGCTTTGGCAATAATCTTTATGACTAGGAGAAAAGATAATTAGTTGCCAACAAGGAGACATAAATGATACGATACAACGCAACGAAAATAGCCATCATAGGTCACCTAAGACTTCGATGACACCAATGAAAATGGCCATCTACCTAAAAAGATACTAAATGGATCATCAAATAATGTCATCATCCCAAGTGTTTAATGTGTAGTGGAATGAGGAGTTCAAATTTTCATATGCTATGTGGTGTGTTTGGGTAGAAAATTTTGGATTTGTCATCTTTTTTAGTGCATGCTAGATTTTAAAAAAATAGAATAATATTATATACAGTTATGGGTTGTGCAAACGATACATATTATTTTTGAAAAAGAGTGAACCCCACTATTAATTTTTTTTTTTTATGCGGATCATATATTTATTTATTTCAAAATAAGTGTTCGATATTTACGTACTCTATGACTGCAAATATTATTTCGAAAATAAAGGGACATGTGTTTTGCATTTTGGAATTGTGTTTTATAATTATTATCTAGAAGAAAAATCTATTTTGTTTGTGATTCTTAAACTGCATGAGAGCATCCCCATCCCATTCTTCATACCACTATTATCCCTAAATTATAGGAAAAAATTTAGGAAAAAACTCAAAAACCCCCTCCCATCCCATTCCCTATTTTAGGATTCTGATTTAGGAAATGAACAGTGGTTCCCTAAATATAGGGAATCACTATTCATCCCCTAAATCATTTTTTATTAATATTTTATTCAAATAAATAAAATAAATTCTTTTTTCAATCAACTACATTTTCTCTTATACTTATATTTATTATACTTTTAAATCATATTTTTAAAAATAATTTAAATAATTACTAAAATATAAAAATAATAATTTTAAAAATATTATTAAATCCTTAAAAAAATAATTTAAATTTTTGCTTAAAATATTCACTATAATAATAGTTCAAAACATAAGAAAAAATATTAAGTAGTTAAGTTTGAAAATGGAAGTGAGAGAAAAAAGTAATAAAGAAATAATAGAAGAATATTATTTTAATAGAATAGAGAAATGATAGGGAATGTGATGTAGAAGGTTTTTTTAAAATGGGTAAAATTTAGGATAAAATTATAGGGAGTGTCATTTTCAGCTAAAATTTAATGAAAAATTTAGGGAATCGGATGTGAATGCTCTAAGAAAATAATCAATTTTTCATAGAATAAACACAATCAATATGGAACTCAAAACTCGAGTGGCACAAAACTCTGGACTTTTAATTGTTTTCGACAGCGAATCCCAGTCCCACATCGAAAGATTTGCGGTAATTCTGTACCTTTATAAGTCATTGCCACGGTATTGGGCTTAACTCGGGCTACGTGGGAAGATGTGGATGGGCCTCTATTGGGCCCAGGAAAGTCCCCGGGCCATCTTGGGCAGAAATGCTGTCTCGGAAACGAGAGATTCGTTGAGTAATGGGAAATTCAGTCGCATTCGTGTGACGGGCAGAGACACGTGTGGAGCCTTATGGATCTTCCCACCGACGAACATTGGCCGATGACACAGTTATTCACATGGTCCTTTGGACTAACTGAACGGGGCTTACTCCCTCGTAGCCCAACCCCTTTTTTTTCACTTAAAATGTAACTATTTTTATTTGTATGTTTAATATAATAATAAAAATTGAAAATAAAAAAATTTCTCATTTCAATTCTGTATAATATTTGAATTCAGGTATATTAATTATAAAAAATAAAAAATAAAAAATAAAAAATGAAAAATGACAAGTTCGACCATTAGATTTTAATAGAAAATATGATTATAGTTGGATGTAGTTGGTACTTGCAAATTTTTTATATGATTTTATTATAGGAGGAATAATTAAAAAATTAATTGAATACCAAAGCCATTTGATATCAACAACGAAATTAGGGAGCATGATATTTTTACATAGATATATATTATATATATATATATATCATAGTTTTTTTTTTAATCTATTTTGACCACTATTAACCGGTGGCCAATTCCAGAATCTGGTGGCTGGTTCCATAGGTGATGATTGTTACTGGTCTCCCCTATTTAATCAATGTCTGAATTTTATGTTATCTTTTAGTTCATTGGGTTCTATATTAAAAACTTAAAAATTATATAAAAAAGAAACTTAAAAAAATATCTAAGAATAAAAAGAGTAATGCTATATAGAATTATTCAATAATGATAAATGTGTCACATTTTATATAATGGGATAAGAGTATGGTGTATAGAATTTTTCAAATTAAAAACATAAAAAGCAAATCATTTTTAAGAAAAAAAAAAAACTAGGAGTGCCGCAACCTTGAGGAGTGCCGCAACCTTGACCAAACCAAGGCTGCCTGGGTTGTCCAAGGACTCAAAACGGCATGACCTTAATGGCCGAACAAGGCAGCAAGGCTGTGCTACTTGGGTTAAAACCCACACATGCAGCCTGGGCTGTAAATTGAGGTGTCGCCTAAGATAGGAGCTATTTGGTGTAGCCTCCAAGTAGGACTGGTCTGTTAGGGACTTCGGTCTTGTCCCTAACACTAAGGATCATGAGCTTACCTTGATGAAGATGATGACCGAGTGAACTTGCTTGGCCTTCAATAAAGGAATGGTGTTTGAGTGATGGAATGATGGAGATGATGCAATTGGGTAGGCTAAGTATTTTGGCTAAGGCAAATCAATGTGGGCGGCTAGACTTGTTCTTGAGTGAGGTGCCAAGATGATGGAGGCTAAGGTTGAATGGATGAGATGAGGCTAGGGTTACGAGTTGGAGGCAGCTAGGGTTGCCGTGGACTATGGAAGGAATAGGGTTGGCGTGGTCTTAGAAGATTGACTTAGGATTATGGGTGTTTGATGCAATGGGGATGGCTTAAGGGTTGCCCTTGATATTTGGGCCACTTGGATGGTGATTAGGGTAGGTATGATGAAGTGTAGTTAGGGTTTTGTGAGGTGGCTAGGGTGGATTTCGAGATTTGGAAGAGTAGGCTTAGGGTTGGAATTTAGGATAATGCTAGGGTTTGAGAATGAGGTGGAAGAGTGAGGCTAGGGTTGCCTAAATGGTTAAGTTGGAATTAGGGTTTTGGATGTTGGGTGGCTAAGGTGGACGGATTGGGTTTGACTTGGTTTTTGGAAGATTGGCTAGATTTGGTTGGTTTAGGAATGTATATGGAAGTTTGTAAGTTGGAGGGAAGAAGAGAATTTGAATTTGAATCAAGACGGTAAGTCAATAGTTGATTAGAGAAATTGTTGGAAGAGTAATTTAAGATGGTCAATTCTTTAAATTAAGGGATTTGAAATTAAATTTGAATTTGAATGTGAGGAAGTCAAGTCTCCTAAAAGGAATGAGTTACCTTATAGGGCTTGAGGTGGGCGGCTAGGGCTTATGTGTAAGATGATGGGGGCTAATTATGGTAAGTGACAAAGATGGGAAGATGGGAAGCAAGATGGGTTTGGCTAGGTCAATGGGCATTTGAGGGATGAAAGGAAATTATGAGAATGTGAACTATTATGGAAAGTAGGGCAACACTAGGGTTGGTTGAGTATGATAAGTGGGAAATATGGCTATGGTTTGATGGAGGGGGCGGCAAAGTAACTTATGGTAAGTAGACTAAGGGAAACACTATAGTGGCCGACTTATGTAGTGGGAAAAGATCAAATGGTTGAATGGAATGAGTTGTGGCCGAACAACACAAGAATGCCTCAAGAACAACACAAGTACAATGCACATAAATTAATAAGATCAAGGATTCAAAATGGAAGACAAGAGATGGAATGGAAAACACTCATAAGATTAATGGATTCTTAAGGATTCACGAATTGCACCCTAAAGATGATAAGAATAAGATAGATAGATTGAAACACACATATTCACAAGTTGTAAGGTGTGATCCTCTCTTAGGGGATTCACGTATTGCACCCCAAAGAGCCCAAGTGCCTTAGCACCGAATGGTGATCTCAAGAATAAAATAGTCTACCCACTAGGGAATTTGCCAAAAGATTCAAAAGATAAGACTAAAGGTCCTATTTATGAGAGTTACAAGTGGAAAACCCCCAATAGGTCCCTTGGAATTAAATAATAATAAAATAAATAAAAAGCAATAAGATAGTGGCATGGACCAAGCTTGGCCGTGACATGCATGGACCCTTGGTGGGTTAGAATGGTGCATGGTTGTCTTCGGGCTGGTCCATGGCTAGGTGGCACATCATGGCTTGCTGATGGGCATGGCAAAGTGCCATGCACGGGCCTGCTGATGTGCATGGTCTGGTGTCATGGAAGGCCTGCTGATGGTGAGCCATGTGTGCGTACTGCATGGCCCAGGCTGGTGGCCTGAGCATTGTGGCTGCAAGGCATGGGCTGGAGCCATGCGCTGGACGGCATGCCGAGTGGGCATGCCACTGGCCAAGCCTGCAAGGCACGGGCTGGAGTCGTGCGCTCGATGGTATGCTTGCGAAGGCATGCCACTAACCTCGTTGGCGTGCGGCGTGGGGCGCATGCAGGGGGCGCGCACAAGGGCTTGCTTGTGGGTGCGCATAGGGGCGTGCGCGAGGGTGTGCGCAGGATCAGGCGTATGGGCGCGCGCACAAACATGCGCATGGGCTTGCGTGGGGGCGTACGCATGGGCAGGCACACGTTGGGCCGCGCGCATGGGCTGTGCGCATGCCAGGCCGCACGCTGGGCGCCCCGTGCGTGTCAACGTGCGAGCAAGGCATGCATGCATACTGGGCACCCCGTGCGTGTCATGACACGGGCCAAGGCATGCATGTAGGCTGGCCATGGTGTTGTCCTTGCCTTCCAAGGGCAGTGTTGAGGCATGTCCCAAGGCCACTTTTGTAGGGGTTTTAACATGGTCACCCAGGTTTTGAATTGGGTAGTAGGGTATACCTGGCTTGACTATTCACCCGGGTTCCGGTCTGGATTTATACCCAATTCGGTTTTTGAAAACTGAAAATTCGGGTTCCGGGCTTAACCGATTTATTTATTTTTAGAAAAGCTTATATGTTATTAATTTTTTTTTCAAGAAACAAAATTGTTGAAAAACATTTTTTTTAATCTAAAAACCTATATTTTATTACAATTTTTTCAAGGAAAAATTTATAAAACTAAAAATATATCAAAATGGAAAACTAAATTTATGTAAAAAATAGCTAAAGCTATACGCCTATAAACAACTAATCAACTTTTTAACTAAATTCATGTAAAACAAAAAAAATATTCAATATTCATCATATAAAATGCATGCGATATACATGATGCATCCACTATATATTACATTGTTTAAACTAATTTGCTAAGAATATTACAAAGAGTCGTGCTATATACAGTCCTCTATTGTAGACCCATATATAAAAGGATGAAATTGCCCAATTTTTAGGCTTGAATTGACTACATTACCCCTCTTTCTTCTACAACCTAAACCAAAATATTGAAACTGGGTCATTCTCGCTGCAGTAAGGTTTTTTTCTCTCTGCCTTAACAGAGAGCTCTGTCTTCCTAAGTGGTTTGAAATGTGGAGTTTGGGTGATTAGTTTAAACAATAGTGGGGCTCGTTTACTTGAATTGGAATCAAGGGGTGAGGGAGACTGCGTTGGTTAATTTCATCTGGATATGGGGGCGATTTCATCAGGGCACAAGGGGGGAGATTTCATCTGGGTATGGGATGGTTTTGACTTCACTGGTTTCGACTTCACTGGGCGACGACGATGGTGTAAAGGAGTGGTGATTTCATTTGGGCGAATCACTGGTTTGTTCCTTCACTGGGCGAGTTCCGTGTCACTCTTCTTTCGAAAATTCGATTTCATTATGTCTAAGGAGGATTGGTTTGTTCCCTGTAATGAAACACAATGTTTCATTAAGCTTGCGATGTAGTTCCCGAACGGGAACTGCAATAAGAATAATTCTATTACAAAACACATACATTGCTTTAATTAAACTCCAAATACATAACAAATTGTTTGCAAAAAACCAAAAATTTTCCATCAATTAGCTATTCTTCCATCAATCACAGGATGGTGATTTTGACAAGCTCTTGGCTAAATCAGGATCCTTAAACGTTACCTAATTACAAACATAATATAATCAGAAATCAAAAGGACCAAAAAAAAAAAAGACATTTGGCTAAGTAGATTGACTTGGAAGATAAGTCGCATATCAGAAAGATGCATCAACTTAGTAACTATATATGCAATGGGAAAGGCATGTGCCATCTGGCCAACTGCAATTGTGACTACAACAAGTTGGTTTCTATAACCATTTCTAGGATATGTTAATGAGAATCATATCCTTACCCAAGAAAACCCACATTCAATATGGCCACCAACTTTCCTGTTTGCTCTTGAATCATGAATACCATTACTTAATCAATTGCCAACTTTGTCTTTAATGAACAAGCGGCTTAAAAAGAGTTTAATATTAGCCTCTATCTTATCCGCCAACTCATCCCCTTTGCACTGTTTCAACCAAAACCTCATTGACACCATTTTGTATCGTGGATCAAGCACAACAACAAAATATATTATCAAGTTGAACCTGTTTGTGCTACCTCAATACTTGTCATACTTACTTCTCATATTTATGCCCATAGTCTTAGTGATAATATCATGACTCGTGCACATGTCATTTAATGCATATTTAATTGTGCAGAGTTCCTAGAAACATACATTAGTCGTCACATACAAAGAACCAGAAATATTCAATGTAACATCATAAAAAATTTTCAACAGTTCTACAAAAATCTATTCTTTGTTCTAATCATCACTAGTGGGGTTCACAAATTTGTTATCTATATACATATAATAGTGTTCACTGGCTTTTTTGTGTTTTCCAACGATACTAAACATCAAATATGTAGAGTTCCATATAGTAGAAATATCCAAGCAAATCATCCTCCCACTAATATTTTCCTTTACAACACAAGCCTTGAGCTTGGTAAACCTTAAAGATGAAGACTTCACATGTCTGTCGACATCTCTAATCCTTGTTACAAATTCATAAACATCTCTCAAATCGTCCATAACAATCAAATTCAATATATGGGCAGCACACCGCATGTGAAAAAAACTCATCACCCAATATGGTACAATCACTATCATTTATCATTCTCCTCATGTAATCAACATCAACATCATTAGATGAGATGTTATCAACTGTGATGGTCAAAATCTTATTAATCTCCAAATCATGCTACCCCAAGTCTAACACCCTCTCAATAGTTTCGCCCTTATGGTTGGGAATTTGGCAAAACTTGATAATTTTTTTATGCAATCTCCAACTACAATCAATAAAATGTGTGGTAATGTACATATAGTTTATATTTTGCACCGATGTCCACGTATTAGCGGTCAGACAGATTCTTTGACCATCCAACAATTTCTTTAGCCATATCTTCTTTTCGTTATACAACTTAATAAGATCCTTTTTTAAAGTGGTTCGGAATAGAAAAGTAAATCGAGACTATAAATCAGTAACAAACTCAACAAATCCTTCGTGCTCCACTAGCACCCTAAAAAGCATTTCATACCTAATAAAAAACATAGTGGTTGACACCCTAAGTTTTTCTACATAATACTTCACTAGACTTTGTGGACTACACACTCTTCCCTTCGCATCTCTCTTAACACTGGAGGTTTGACTTTTCCAACTCTTTTAACTCTAAGAGGAGAAATTTCTCATACATTTTGGAGATGGTGTATTATGAATGAAGTGTCATTCTTATAGTGACAACTATATAGCTTAGCGCAATAATTGCACTAAGCTTTTGAGTTATCACAGTCAATAGGTTCCACTCTAGTAAAGTGTTCTCATACCACCGATTGGTTGCTAGGTATTTTTTTAGATTTCTTGTATAAAGGTGGGATGAAACGGGTAGGGTGTTGTGTATGTGTGGATGAAGGGGTTGAAGAGTCTCATGCTCCTCTACATCCAGGAACAGAATAGGAGTCGCCACCAATCCTTTAGGTTGTACCAAGATTACAACTCATAGTGTTTTATTCCATCTGTTAAAGTTACAACAAAATCAAAGAACAACAGGAAATAAAAACACAGAATAATTTGATCCAATAAAGAGGCTCAAGGTAGTCTAAACAAGCACTGGATATATTAAGGAGGTCAAATACAATAAAATGTATGCCAGATTTTTAACACAAAGACAGAGGATATATATATATATATATAAGAGAAATCTTTGCACACTAAGATCATCTGTATTAACTGGATGTTAACAAACCCAGACAATCGATTTAAAGATCAATTATATGCTTGTGTTCTTAAACAGATACAATCAAATAAATTAGGCAACCCTGCAAACCAAAAACATTATAAGTAGTCTCTTTTTATGGCTAAAATGATTTTCACCCCCAGCTTTGTTGTGCAGAGCTTGCGCACAAATGAACAGTTTTGAATCTGTCTGTCTCCAGCTTGATGAGTCTGAACAAAAAGCTAGAAGAAGTCTTTGAAATTGAGTAGTTCTTCATGTGTTCAATTTTCTACCTACTTTTTAAAGACTTCAGGTAAATTGGCAAGATCAACATAATCAAATATTTGTTTTATGATGTGAGAATTCAGTTGAGCATTTCCTAAGAATTAGCATTTTA
Source organism: Juglans mandshurica (assembly GCA_022457165.1). Taxonomy (NCBI): domain Eukaryota; kingdom Viridiplantae; phylum Streptophyta; class Magnoliopsida; order Fagales; family Juglandaceae; genus Juglans; species Juglans mandshurica. Next base: position 13,248,268 of record CM039634.1, read on the forward strand.
GATTAATTTGAAAAATGAAAACAAAGTTCATGAAAACTATATATAGAATTAGGCATTTATATACATGTATGACTAGTGTATGTAATTGGGTGCATACTAAAAGCAAAAGTAGCACAATCATTACTAGATAAAAAGGTAAAGTGTTCATTTGGCACTTATTCAGTTATGTACTCCATGTTATTGTATGAATTAACTACATGCCAAACAGTTACCGGATACAATAGTCAACAGGGTAGGAGGTTCCAACATTCAACCCAAACCAGTAAATACAACACAAGAAATAAAAAAAAAAAAAAAAAAAAAAAAGGAACTTGGGGTCAATGACTTGACCTCCACTCATTTCCCACAAGGGGAAGCCGCTTAAAGCAGTTTTGATATAGTCTGATAAACGGATTGTGATACTACGACTGAAAATCACAGTGAAGAGATTTGTGCTACATTTTGTTGATTTGGATTGGTTGTAGGAGACTTCTACAACCTATTTCCTATGATCCTTTGTTAGGATAATCGAAAATATAGGTAGATAGCAAACAGGAGAACCGTTGAATCACCAGAGGATGACGGTTAGGGACTGTGGCTGCGCGTGGGGAACACTCGTGACACTAGGAGTAGGGAGGTTGGTCGGATCTGAAGAATCTGAGGTTTTTGGCCCTAGAAATGTCGTGCGTGGCAGCATCTCTGTGCAGTGGCGCGTAGATTTCACGCGCACTTTGATTTGCACGTGTGACTCACGCGTTGCTCCTTTTGACAATATTCTTCTGCCGTTTGAAGGATCGGCGGCTAGAAAATCCTGTGGTGGGGCGCGTGGCGGTTGCTGGGCTCTGGAAAGTAGCAGATCGGCTCTTCTCCTTACTATGGAGGGAAAACAAAATAAAGACTAGAAAAAAGGGGCTACACAGTTTTTAAACTAGCCAGATGGAGGAGGGAGGGAAGAGCCAAAGCTCCACCCCATTTTGGGCAGAGAAGATAGGATCTTTGGGTGGGTTATGGTTGAGAGCGAAACGCTGGAGAGAAAAAAGAAAAAGAAGAAAAAATTGGTCCTGGGTTTTTTTTTCATGCCACAATCTTTTTAATCATTAGAAGAAATAGTTTAGTACTGCTTTTTCTTTCAAAGTGAAACATGGATCTCAGAATGCGTGTTCTATTTGAAACCTCATTTTCACTTTAATTAGTGCTAATTAATTAGTGGGCAGGTGAACCCATATGGTGGGAAGTTGCGTAAAAGGCTTCTCTCCATGTAGTAACAAAAGCAGGAATGCCATTCCATCAACCATCAACCTGTATTTTCCCAGACTATCCATTTCGTTCTTCTTTTTCATATATAATGTAAATATATGAAACTAAAAACACATTATGTGTTGTAAATAAACCTTGTTTTATGTGTTGGTTGGTTAAGGGTCTTTTTTCTTTAATTTAGTGGGTTTACTCTTTTCCTTCTCCAGTAAGCTTTTGGGGGTTAAAACTAAAAACATGCTACTGTTCTTTCAAACTATAACAGATACAAATTAATTGTACTACTGATTCATGAGAAAATTAGATATTAAAATTTCATTCCCTAATCGAGAAAAAACCAAGCTAGAATCAAAAGTACTTACAACCAACACTCTTTGAACACAAGCTGAGATATATAATTATAACACCCCGTTCCCGTAGGTCCGGAGAGTTAACTTTTAATACCTCAAATCAACTTAAATAGTACAACTATAAAATCTGGAAAATCTAATAAAATATTAATCAATTTAATCAATCCAAATATCTAAATTCATCCATGGGGACAATAAAGAAAATCTCAATAACATAAATTAAAAACTCTCCAAAACTCGAAATTATCCTTAACTCATCAAATCAAAATACCCAAAAAATAAAATCAGTTTACTAACTACGACTCTCAAATAAGCACTTGTACCCTCGGGCACTTATTCCACTCTGATCATCACACCTGCTAAAACTTCCTACTCTTGTTGTCCAGCTGAACCATCAAAATTATCTGAAAAATATATGGAGATAAGGGGTGAGTTATCAACAACTCAGTAAGCAGAAAACATATACCAGTGTGTAAACATGAACATTTACAGAAATCAGAATACAGAACAAAACATTTTCATTTTCAGAGTGCGGAAACAGAAAATAAGATAAAAATATCAGAGCGAAAATTCAGAAACAATTTCATTCAAAAACATCCTTTGGCATAGCATAAATGATCATCATCATCATCAGAACATCATATCAGAACAGAGGCCATGTATAACCCCCGTGGTAGGGTTGTGCATCTGCGGATAGTCAAGTAGAACATAAATCACTCTGTCACTAAGATGTGCACTATAGAGACCACTACTATAACCCGTGGCAGGGCTGTATCCACTATTATTACCCGTAGTTGGGTTGGGCCATATCCACTATTATAACCCGTGGTTGGGCCGTATCCACTATTATAACCCGTGGTTGGGCCGTATCCACTATTATAACCCGTGGTTGGGCCGTATCCACTATTATCACCCGTGGTAGGGCTGTAACTAAATAGAGCGGAAACATAATCAAATTCAAAATCAGAGAGTCATACCAAAGGTTTTCAGAAATTGAATACTGAACAAAATCTTCGGAACAGAATAAAATCATAACACAACATAATTTATGCACAAATTTCATATTCGCTCTTTTTTTCAAAGTTCAGAATCAGAATGTCAAAAATAAGCTCATGTCTACACCAGTCATGACAGAAAATACTTTCTTCTTAAACAGAATCTCATGAGTAATGCAAAACAAATAATCGAGGTAGTTCAAATTTCTTTTCATAATCAGATATGTATATTTTCCAAAAATAACCTCAGCTCATATTATTTTAATGCAAAATCTAGCATATGAACCCCGCTTACCTGGACCTCTTAGCTTTTCAAAATTTTACTCAAAATGTCGAACAATTAACAATCGTCACCTATAAAATAATCAAGTAATTCCCGTAAACTTCCAATCAACCACTTATTTCGATATTTAATCCTAAACTTCTGAAATAATCTATTTAATTCCTCAAAAACCTAACTTCACGTAACCCTAAAATATCATCACATTTTCTAAGTTCATCAATGTCCCAATAATCAGTCTGAACAAAACACAAAACTAACTTATTTACTAATGAGATCAAATTATAAAATTTAATTCTAGCTAATATATTTATACCAAAATATTTTAAAAATTAAACCGTTAAAATTATAATAAGCAAGATCATAATAATAAACACAACATTATTGTTTATTCTTTGAAAGAAAACCTTGCTTAATACTAATTTAATTTACTTAAAAGGGTTTCTGTAAACATAAATAAATTAGAGAGTATTAATACATAATAAAAGTTTAAAAGCACATTAATACAACAATTAGTAAAGGGTACTAATGTAATTTTATTTAATTCTTTGAAAACTAACAAAGACAACCTACATAAATCAACATAACATGCACGGCAGGGCTTACTCACGGAGGAAAATCAAGCGATAGCGTGCGACGTAGGTGAGGGGCTAGGCAGACGGTGGTGATGCTGTCAAGCTGGGCTAAGCACGAGAGAGGGAGAAAATGGAGAGTGAGAGAGCGAGGGCCACATCGTGCGGAAAGGAGCGAAATCAGACCGTGAGACGGGAATGAGGCATCCGACGGAGGCTCATCGAGAGAAGTGGAGCTACGACAGAGTTGGGCAGGTGCGCTAGTGGTGGTGGGTACTGCGGCGGTGCACTGGAAGAGAGAGAGAGTGTGAAAAAGAGAAACACGGCGTTTGCATGGAGGTGTTACCGAGAGAGAGGGTGGTGGTTTGAGCCGGTGGCAGTGTAGCAAGGTGGTGCAGGGTGTAGTAAGATCGGGTTATGGTCGTTTCCGTCGAGGACAATGGTTGAACACGTGGTTGGGAAAGAGGGTCTGACTATGGAAGTACTCTGTTTCTTGATGCAAAAACAAAGTAGTTTTGGCTTGTTTTGGGATTTATCTGTAGGTCGCGCGGCTTCTAGTGGAGGCTTGCAGTGGTTGGTTTTGCTTCGGACTAGTGTCTTCCATCGTGCAAGGGCCAGCCGTGTGGGTTGCGGCGTGGAAGGGCTTGGCAGTGGGAGTGGTTCACGGTGGCCTGGCTTATGGTTTCGGCAAGGGTGCACGTCGTTTGGGCTTCCGTGATGGTGTTGGACGGCAAACTGGGGTGCAAGGTTGACTCCATGTATGGCTACTTGAAGGTGTGGTGCAGCGGCAGTGGTAAACCGAGAGAGAAGAGAGAAAAACTGAAGCGGCTATTCTCGATTTTGGTTGAGGATGATGAACGTGTAAATATATAGGAAACAACAGATAAAACCCTAGAGAAAAAAAAATAAGGATAGAGAGACGTGCATGAAGTGGGAAAAGCAGATGTGAAACCGTGCACGTGTGGAGTTCTGGAACTGCTCCCAAAAGGCTTGGGCTTTTTGGGCCCATATGAAAATAATCCTAATTATCAAGCCCAATAAAATCATAATCCGTCAAATCAAAGGTTTTAAGCCCGTAGTCTATTCCAAATAAAATACTCAGAACACTCAATTTGGGTCCGGGTGTTACAACAATAATCTAAGAGTTACAAAAGCTCAACACAGAGAGAGAGAGAGAGAGTTACAAAAACTCAACACTGAAACTGCTAACGATTTTTTCTATCGAATAGTGTAAGTTCTTATTTTTGTTTTTTTTTCAAACATTTTTTAAGTTTTAAATCCACTTAAAAATATTTAAAAAATAAAAAATTCAAAAACTTATTAAAAAAATACTTGACCATTAATTAAAAATAAAAAATAAAAAAAATAATCCGATACAAAATGTTGGTAGTAATCTTCGGTGGATCTACCATATCTCATATATTTCATACTAGTGAATGGTCAAATTATATTCGAATTATGACTGATATGCTAGTATGAAAAATTATATTTTTAAGTCTGTGTGTAAAACACACCTAGTAAAGTACTTATATGGAATAATTTGATTTGGATCAATTTGATTTGGAACATAAATTTTAAAATTTAAATCTTATAAATTAAACAAATCTTACCACTTTTTTAATAAAATTCAGACTTCATTCAATATTGGAACAAATCTTACCATTTAAGTGATTTGGGTGGTGTGCCCTACACATCGACTTGAGAATAGAATGTCCCCTCTCTCTTTCTGGATGCAATCAGACCAATGGGTGAATTTTCTTAAATAATTCATATTTGGGTAGATTACTCTTGTAATAATGTCTTGCATCGGTTTGTTGTCATCAAATGCCGACGTTTAATTTCATACTTTGTGAAGAAACCGCACCATTCATTTGCAATCGCCACATTGTGCATATAATAATATCATCATCATCATTGGATCGACACTATTATAATTGATTAATTAATAAAACGCCAGAAAGCATCTTCTATCAATATATTGTTCTCAATTATTTGTTAGACCACTGTTTTATTGATTTTTTAAGGTAGACATGATGCTGGAAAGAAAAATATACTAAAAGCTGATATTTTTAGTGGACTGTATATTCTTTGTTGTGAGTTGGATTTTGATCAATACTGGAAGTCAGCTTAACTGGCCATCAGCTGTCAAAATGCAGTTAGTGTGATCTAATTAATTAATTCGTCCAACACTATTATTCTCCTTGTATGTACTAGTGACATGCATTCATTTTAGTAATTAGTTGCACTTGAGCATTTAATCGAGAGATTTTTTTTTTTTTTTTTTTTTAGGACATACGTGGAAGCTTACTTACCAATATAGAGGTCCTTCGGACCTAGACTAAACTTGTTGGAAAATCTAGAATAGATTGCAAAGCGGAAGCGTTTACCTCAACCGACAAATCTTGGATTTGATGCGGTTGTTTTACAGATTTCTCATCATTGTTGTTCATGCGAAATCATTCTCGTCGATAAAGGAGTGTGCTACGTTATAAGATCAGAATAACACTTACGTATTCCACAACCTAGATGTCAGGATTAGAAAGAACTAAAATATTTGAGAGAGATATTAGAACAAAGGACAAAACGAAAGAAGCTCTCTATGAGCTTCCTATTTGTTTCCCCCCTTGGCTAGATATTAAAGGCTAGCCCCTCATCTTGTAATGAAGTGGCCATTTCGCCACTCCAATGCGTGTAACGTCCATCCATAATTAAGTTGGACATGAAAGGCCAAGGGGTGCGATGCGCCCACTGCATTCCTACAAAACCCTAGATAGATGGACCACATGACCCTCTAGGACCTCATATTAGGTAATCTAGGGGAACTTCTAATGCAGAATTGAACCCATGATCTATCACTATAACAGATTGTAGTTTTTGTGACGAAAGAAACCATCACAAAAAATAAAAAATAAACAGTCACAAAATGTTTTTTGTAACGATTAAAAACGTCCACGTATTGACACAACAACTGCATCACAAAATATATATTGTGTCAATTTACTGTTCAACTATCACAAAAAATATTTTTTATGACAGTCGAAAGTCTGTCATTCACTCTATCATGCAAACTTGATGACAAATTTGTTATTGTCCATCTTCGTTACAGAAAGTACGTTCAAACGTATGTCTTCATGTTCGAACAGGAACCCAATTGACTTACATTCAAACGTTACTTTTTCTAACGTTCGATTATAGTAGTGTGAATTGTTAATAAACAAGTTCACACGTATATTTCTACATTAGAATTAGAATGATACAATATTTTTGGTTATGCAAAATGGGCCAAACATACAAAAATCCAAAATTACATTCTAATATGCATTTTCAGCCAAACTATAGGAAAAAAAAAGTTGAAAAATTATCAAAATTACCAACACCCATCCATGAAAATTAGCAATCATCATAATAAAACTAAAAACAAAAAATAGAGAAAGAAAAATTGATAAATGCAATATCATCCAAATTTTAAATAAAAGAAAAAAATAAAAAAGGTAAAGAAACAATATTATATATCATTGCATATAATATTATGATTTATCATATAATATATTGGTTAATTGATAGCATATTAGTTAATGGTATATTTAACATTTTATATGGTCAATAATGATAGGTTAGATGAAAATTATATAATTAATATATATAACTACTATATAAAATAAGATGTAAAAAAATTTATAGACACTTTGGTTGGTCCGGTCCAAAAAACCAACACCCCGTGAGAGGACCGGAAACCAAAATCCTAAGATTATATGAACTGAAACTGAACAATATACTTATCAATCAAGTCTGGTCCAGAATGAACCATTCGGTCAGATCGGATTTTTCGGTCTGAACCTGTAAACTTGCATTGCTAAGAAATATGCAAAATAAATGATATCTGTAATGGAACAATGCCTTGAAAACCGAGATTAACTTACGTAATTATTTTTGGCTATAGGGTCAATCCACTTGCAAATGGGACATGTAGATGTGATTTGATTGATAACTCTTAAACGACATTTCCTTTTCACCCCAATTCGCTTAAAGAATCAAATTAAACATTTATCTTCCAATTTTAATCATCACTTTTTGAGGTTTTGAGGTTGGAGAGTCAGTGGAGTGTAGTAACAATGAAAGACCCACATTTATTTAAGATAATTCTCCTTAATTCTCTACAAGACAGGAAGCTTGTATAAACTTATTATCTAACGTCTTGTACGCTTGTAAGACGGATTATAATATTTGAGAGAGAACTAAAATATTTGAGAGAGAGAGAGATTCGAACAAAGGACAAAATAGAAGAAGCTCTCCATGTGCTTCTTGTCTGTGTCCCCCTTTGGTTAGCTATTTAATGTTAACCCGTCATCTTGTAATGAAGTGGCCATTCAATGCGTGTAACGTGCAGCCATAATTAGGCTAGACATGAAAGGCCAAGGAGTGCTCCCACTGTGGGTCATTATTACAAAGAGAAATGATACTTGCAGTCGTGAGTGTGCAAGCGTCGTGCAGTCATTTTAAAAAAAGTGAATAAATATGAGACCTACATGAAAATAAATTAATTTTTTAATAGTGGACCCACTCTTTTTCAAAGTGACTGCACGGCATTTGCGCACTCCACGACTGTATGTAACATTACTATATTACAAAACTCTAGATAAATAAACCCTTTAGGGCCTTGGATTAGGTTATCTAGGAGAACTTCTAGGGCAGAATCAAACCAAGGATACATCACTACAACAGATTGTAGTTTTTGTGACAGTAGAAACAATCAAAATAATAATAATAGTGAACCTTCACAAAATGTTGTCTGTAATGGTTAAAATCATCCACGTACTTACATAACAACTGAATCATAAAATATATAGTGTCGATTTACTGTTTAATCATCACAAAAATATAACGGTCATAAATCTATCACTTGCTTTCCGTGCGAACGTGATGACTAAATTGTGACAATCCATCTCCGTCAAAGAAATAACATTCGAACGGGAATCCAACTGACTCACATTTGATCGTTGCTTTCTCTAACATTTTATTATAGTAGTGTCAATGGTTAATAAAACATGTTCTCACGCATACATTGTTCAAACATTGGTCATGTGATGTTAGAATGATACAATATTTTCAGTTTATCATTAGTTCGAACGTGAGGAGATACACGTTCGGATGTGCAAGGATACATTTGCATGTTTTATAAAGCTACATTTTTTAACATAATATGCTACGTGTAAGCGTTGATACGTTCGAACGTTTACTATTGCAAGTATCAAATGATTTCTGTTTGGTGATCTCAGATGATCTATGAATAGTAGTGAAAAAGTGGTAAAAAATTAATTATAAAATATTGAATAATAGTGAATAGTAGTAAAAAATAGTGAAAAGTAGGTGAAAAATAATGATAAAATATTGAATACTCAACTACCTAAACACAGCCTTAGGCTACAAAATAAAATCAGATGAAAAAAATAAAAGTTGTTTGAAACTAGATATAAAATATATATATATATATATATGTATATATATGTATATATGTATATATAGATATTTGTATGTATATATCTAAGTTTATATTAATAGCTTAATATTAATACTCATGTTTAAAGTTAAAATTTTCTTTTATATTAATTTTATGTTATAAGATAAAATTTATACATTGTATCAATATGATTATAAGAATAATTCTATGTTATGTCAAATGTTATATTAAATTTATAACAATATTAATTCCATATATAGATAAAATCAATCCATTTCAAAACTTTTCTCAAGATTACCTAACTCAAAACTAAGACCGACAATGAATCATAAAGACCTAGTCCAAAGATCATTGTTAATGAGGTTCATCTCATTTATATAAATAATAAGAGTTAAATCTCATATTAATTTACTTAGATAATGAGAATTTAAAGGAAAACAAAAGTGGAAAATAAAATTTAAAATTTAACTATAAGAAATCAAATATTACTATTTCAGTGATATGAATAATGTGTTCTACAAACCTAACAAAAAGTAATAGCCCTCCCAACAAATATTCGAACGTATGGAATTTCTCTATTATACGTGTGCACGTTAAATAAATAACGTTCGCATGTGCGAAAAATGAAGTAATACGTTCGCAAGACTTTTGGCACACATGTTCGCACATGCTCATTTAAGTTTATTCGTAAGTTAAGAAGACACACGTTGGAACACAACCTAGTTACGTTCGCACGTCATGTGCTAACACGTACAACATCCGAATGTGAAACCTCATTTCCACCGAAACACTTGTTTCATCTTGCCGCCCTTCCTCCGTTCAACGCCGCCATATTAAGTTTCTAGGTGGGTTTCGAACAGAAAACCAACACCATAAAAATGGTACCCGCAATGTACCCTTCATGTCTACAGTATCCTTTCGCCCATTACTGCCACGAAACACAAGACTCGTAGATGGTTGAGTTGACTCAAACATCTTTGACTTCTACGAGTTTTCATGTGCGAATGTCCAAACGTGCAATCTCAACAATTATACGACGTTCGAATGGTAAGATTCTACGTTGGCACTATACCCAAATCCCATGACAATGTTCAAACTTTATGTAATACGTTTGAACTAAACCCAAACATTCGAACGCATGTCTATGTGGTTTGAACTATGTGATTTGTTTGAGCAAAATGGATACATCTTAATAGTGCGGACATTATCAGATATAGTTCGAATGTTTGACTTGGCGTTCGCTTAACTCCGTAGTTCGCACATAATGTTCAAAATTCGAATGTTAGTTAATTAGTCCGCACGTTGTTTCCAATAGTGCGAACGTACTTATCCTAGTTCGAGCACCTGTTGGACATAAATCTATTCTATGAAAATCTATTGTTAATATTTATCTATGTAGTTATAGTTATCTCAACTTCATTGTACTTGTCTAACGTAACTAATATGGTTTATAAATACAATAGTGCCTCCCACAAATATTGTTATAAGAGATTTCCTCAATCTTGTATAAAACACATCTTCTATCGATTGTTTCTTGTGATAACCTATTACAGATTCTTTATTTCATAAAAATATATAATGACAAAGGTACTGATGAATTTATTTATGTTTTCTTTACAAGATTTTTAGAATGTCTCAAAAGTTCACAACCTGAAAATGCGGTAAGGAAGGAATCTCGGACCCAACGAGGACTGTGGTTTGAGTAGTTACGAGAGAACAAGAGATCAAAATTGACAAGCTCGACTCTATTACTTGGGAGGGCAAGACTCTGAGGTCCATCTTCGTCGCCAAAAGCTGGACTAGATATGTGCATGCAAAGGGAAGATATACCCATAGATGGTCTGAGAATTCTACATCCAGATGCGGGACATGCCATAGTTCGTAGATAGTCCCACCACTTCTATACGAGGTGTTGAGTTCAAAGTATCGACATATGTCTTTACTTGAGCTACTGGGGATTCCTCAAGTATCAGAGTCCTCGACATTAGTCGATCAGGTTGAGGAAGCACTAGATGTAGGGATATCAGGGACAACTGGGTCCCCTATTGAGGATGTGCCGAGAGACTTCGATGATGCCCCGTCAGATAGTATTAGGACTGTTGGTCAGGATGATGACTATAATGAAAACTTTCGGGCTCTTATGAGGAGATATCGCACTTCGTTCAAGACGAAGAACTCAATCAAGCAGAACACACTACTCCCGTTTTTCAGGTGTTGCAACAAACATAAATCCGGTGGCACATAAGGCCAGCTTCAGTTAGACTCGTGCGCAATTCCTTCTACGCTTGGTACGTGGAGATCCTATTTATTAACTTACTATTATGGATATTTGCGAGGATCTGCTACGGCCAATGTCATGTCTACCGATAACCTTCTATATGGGGTTTCATTACTCGATTGTTATTGTAGCGGGGAGTAGTGTTCCACACTGAGCAGATGAGCCCATTCGATATGACCTCACATCGGCTCAACCTTGGACAGGCGAATGCGCTTGCTCTGTGAGTCAGGGCCTCCAGTACCAGATCTTGTGCCATGGACACAAATAGAGGCTGCTATTGCTCCCCACGACCAGAGTACTCGTGGAGAACCGCCAATAGGGAACGCGTGTCCTACCTGGGCCGATGCTTTGCGGTCAGAGATTACTATGCATATGTTGGGGTTCTTCGGCATAATTAGAGGAGAAGATATCTTTTATTGGTCATCGTTTCAATATCCTAAATGATAAGCTCAATACATTGGCGAATAACAACGACTAAAATATTTATTTATATGTTTTTGTCTTTTATGTAAACAACAGTGACAAAAAGTATATTTCGTGTTTATGTATTTTATTCATCTAAAGTCTGAAATTCCCTTCAAATAGTATGTTCCTTGTTTTGGTAAGATTACAAGTTTACAACATATCTAAGAAATTTATATTTCCAATCCAATAATTCCAAATCACAATCATACGCGTTCGAACATTAAGTATATACGTTCGCACAACAGAGTATCGTTCGCACTAGAAGAAATTACGTTCAACTTATATGCCATGAACTTTGCATTGCTTCTTACGTTCGAACGTAATTCAGCCAAACAATAAAAAAGTAATCTCAAAAAGTTCGGTTCCCACATAAATCCATTCACATTTGAATATATTTAAACTATGTTCGCACATCATTTGTATACGTTCTAACGTATATTATATTCATGTAGTGAGTTCCAGCATTAATTACTTTATAATTAGGCCATTCATGTTTCATCGGAACCTTTTGGCATAATTAAGTAGGGTTTGATCTTAGATCGATTGAGCCCTTTATTGCTTGAATTTTAGAATAAGTAGAATAAGCATATACGATCACCTTTTTCACTCTATATATACCATGATTTTTTGGGAAAAAGATTGCCATACATTAACATCATACATATTTTTCTTGAGAAATCATTTCCCCATAGATCTAGCCATGACGAGAATGAAGGTAAATCTTGCATACACAGCTTTCACATCCCGCGTAAGTGTCCCGCCAAGATTGTACGTGTGTGTCCTCACAGCTTGTTCAAACGTTATAGTCTTTACATACGAACATGACACTTGAGGGAGTTTCAATAATTTATCGTACTATCAACATCGGAGTATTCCCGCCATGTAAAATATTACATTCGCAAGCAATATGGCTTCGTGTGAACTTACTTTAGTTGGAATGTAAGATGGTACGTTCGAATATTATTGTTAGAAACGCAGTTGCCACCTCCATTTCCCACCACAACTATTCATCACGTTCTAATGTAAATTGCTAATTAAATATATTTTGTTTTTTTAAAGAGAAAATGATATTTAGATTTATAGAATGTGCAAGTTTCGTACAATCATTCTTCTTCCAAGATAGTACTAGAACAGCCAAATGATCTTCACTTGTTCGTAAAATAGATGCATGATACTGCATGATTTAAGAACTATCCATTCCTTTTCTTTTCTCTTTTTGTGATTTTTGAGACAAAATCAAGGACTAAAATGTTGTTAACCTCAAGGGTTTAGACGAGTAGCTCTTCGAGTTGGAGTTGAGGCGCCAGCTTTGAAATCATCCCCCAGGTTTGAATCCTCCCACTATGGTCCAGTACCCTTCGGAGTTAGTTATCCAAAAACTTCATGTAGGTTGGCAGGACTAGATGTGCTTGGTGATAAGTTAGGGACTGAAGTCATGCATGCCCATACACATTGCCAAATAAAAAGAAAAATAATAATAAATCAACTGATGATGCTGCTGCTCATGGGTGGTTGTTTTCCACTTGAAGTGATCTTTTACTATTGCAGTGATGTTTGGTGAAATTTTAATGAAGTTTAGTGCTTAAAAAGGAGATTTTTTATAAGATATGCAATAATCTTGTTTCTGTTATGAGTATCTGAGGGGCATGGGAGCTACTTATGCTTTGAGGTATATGCGTATTCTCTGAATTTTTTCTGAGTGCTGATAATGATCTATTATCTGTCTTTTAGATGATGCTGGTGGTGGCTGGCCTGGACAATGAATTTTGACAAAATGTTGAATTTTTTGGTAACCATAATTTGTTTCCTCTTGAAATGCTTCTACCTGTGCTATGCCACCCAAATTCAAGACCGCCCGGTTGGGATATAAGAAGCATTTCATCTCATCTTATCGTTACAATTTTTTTAAATTTTCACATAAAATATAATAAACAATTCAACTTTTTTAAGTTTAAAAATAATAATAATATTAAAAAGTAACAATAATTTATTCAACTTTCAACTTTAATCTCATCTCAACTCACTATACAAATCGCACCTTATGTTAATATTATATACCAATGTATAAGTTAGTTAGCCCTAGGCTTTTCATTTGATTGGACATTGAACCATCTCTCAACACGAACAACCATCTTCTCTGCATATCTTCATCTTCTTTAGCAATCTGTGACAGGGAGTATTGCCAAAAGTAAAAAAACTCCTTTGTTGAGACATTGGATCATGCACAAGCAACTTCTTCAGCGATCTTCTTCAGCAATCTGCGACGGGAGTCTTTGACAGATGGATCATACTGGAGTTGCTTGTGGATAAAAAAACTCCAGTATCTTCAGCGATCTATGACAGGGAGTCTTTGACAGGATTTAACCAGCCCGTTGTTGTCAAGGCCAAACTCATCTCCAAGATCATCGAGAAGAAGATCAAGGAGGCCGGTGGGGCCGTGGTTTTCACTGCTTAGGAGGTTTTGCGATTTGTGGGTTCAGATGCTTTGGGATTTTGTGTTTGATGGTTTGATTGATATGAACTTGTTTTGTTTGTTCTTTTCCTTGGGTTTGTTCTTTGTCGTAGTTTTTCGATTTTGTGGTCTCAGAAAATGATTTTGTGGTCGATAACAACAGAAGATCATCAGAGATAATGATCAATCAAAGAAATTACAGGTGTGTAAATTCCAAAGTCTCGTTGAAAAGAAGAAATATAGAGCCTGCAAATTTTCTCTATTTGATGATTTACGACATTGCCATCTTTGAAAAATAATAACATTAAATAAAAACTTTCAGCCGGTCGAATTTGACTTCGAAGTTGATCTGCTCTTCAGGTCGGGTCGGGCTCAGACACTGTGCGATTTGGTTGGGTTACAGGCCTACTATTTGGATTGGCCTTAGTGCTATGATTGATCTTGTTCTGCAATTGGTTGAATGTAGAGGATGACAAGGAAGAAAAAGAATAAAGGTTTAAATTACTGGGTCATTGTTTTGATTCTATTGGAAATGTTGGTTTAATGATAGTTGTAACAACTAACTTATATGAGTAATTAAATTGAGGGTTTTCCTTTTTATTTCTTTCATACATTTGTTTTTTTTTTTATTTAGGTTTGACTTATATCTTGTTAAAAATTCACTGAATACATCGTGTTAAAAAGTGAATAGATAAGATTGGAAGGACGTTTATGAGAAAATTAAATTATTCTTCACCTAAAGCAATCTAATTGTCCATTCATTTTTCAAACAGGATGTATCCAATAAATTTTTAACAGGATGTAAGCCAAACTTTCTTTTTTTCACAGCGGTGACGCTCGGGGGGCGGGGGTTGTGTAACGAATGTTTGTTTGTTATGTAACTCAGCTAATATTATGAAGGACGAATAGGGTTAAATATAAAATTAGTTCTTATGATTTGTCTCAAAATCAAATTATTCGGTCAAAAAATCCATTAGATCAAAACTATTAAAAGCATCATATTAGAGCATTGACATTGGCTTTTATCAAAAGCCTAGCCAAATGTAAAATATGATGAATTTTATCAAAAGAGAGCTGCATTGGATTAGCCAAAGAGATAAGTGGGAAGCTTTGAGCTACAGTAATGAATGTGTTTCTTCAAATTTAAAGGGTTACTGTTTACCCATCAAATCTATTTTTTATTCACTTTTAATCTCCAACGATCTTTTTTATTCACGTTTAATCTTTAACCGTCTTGTAATAATAATGTAAGAATAAAATTAAATTATTAATTAACATATGATTAGTGTAATTATAAAATATGAAAAGAATAAAAATATTATTATTAAAAAAATAATATTATATTATTATTTTGATGAATTTAATGATTAATCTAATGTAGAGTTGTGGATAAAAAAGTTTTAAATATATGAAAAATATGTATTTTTTATTAAAATTTAAAAATAAATTTAATGAATCGAATCCTAATGTTATTATAAAACTATCAGAATTTATAAAAAAAAAGGTACACTCCTCCCCATGACTCAGGCAGGGCAACCCATATTGACGCGACCTCTAACCCCCAAGCTAGGTAGCCGATCCGTGATCCGTCAACTACTACTCTTGATTGCCCATTTGACAAAATAGGATCCATTCTCAAGCTTTTTTCTATCTGGAGGCATGCACATTTGTGGCATAGTTTCCACATGATTAAAACCATTTTCAACTTTCGGGTTTCATTGAAATTACATATCAACTTCACCTATGTAAATTTCCCATGCCAGCAGCAACGAAGCTTGTTCATGTTCACACGTGAAATGAGACTCCCTACCTTATCATCAGTTTAATGCGACGCCCCCAACATGACAGATATTCATTATTTTACTTATTAATTTCCTTTTGGTACTAAAAGAATTAACTCTATATATGGTTAATTGCAAAGCCAATACCTTAGTTTTCTATTGATGTCATGTGCCAATCATGCCTTTAGGAGTTAGAAAATTTAGTTTTCTAACGTAAAATTGACGGAGATATCTAATTGCGAGTTTTTTGAAACTTAAGTATTAATTTTGTAAAAGTTAAAAATAAATTACAAAAATCTAAGATTAACCCAAGTAATATGTTGGGCACTTTTTTTTATTGACTGTTCAAGATTTCGGGCTAAGAGTGTGAATGCAAAGTTTCGAGCATATGATGTCTAGTTGGAGTTGGTATCTTGTGCATTTATTTGTGAAAATATATAGATAGCCAAAGACGCACCAAAAATCGGTTCAAAGTTGTAATTGTTCTAAAACTGACTATAACCATTTACTTTTTTTAGTGGATTGGATTTATAGATGCATGGTTACCAAAACATGTAGAATAGTTTTATTGTTTTAAATAAGAGAAATGATAGTTAGAGTGTGTAAGCGCCGCACAATCATTTTAAAAAAATGAATAAATACGGAACTCACATGAAAAAAATTAATTTTTTAATAGTGGACTCCACTCTTTTTCAAAACGACTGCATGACACTTGCGCATTCCACGACTGTATGTAGCATTACTCTTTAAATAATTCTTAAAAAAGTTTCATTTTTATTAAAATAGCATTACTCTTTAAATAATTCTTAAAAAAGTTTCCTTTTTATTAAAAATTATGTGTATTTATTATTAATTATTGCTTTTAATTTTATATTTGTTATGAGGTTGCTTAGTTATATTTTTCTATTAAATATTTAAATTAAAAATTATTCCACTAGTTTTTGTAAGAGCATGCACTTCATGTGTAACTTTTTTTTAGGTCTACTTGAAATTTGATTTAAAAAATCCAAAAATCATAAGTTTAAAGGTATAAAATATAAAGATACAAATTTTAAATAGATAAGTATTATATAAATATTTTATAAAATAATAAGTCTTATTAATAAATAATAATTTTTTTATATTTTTTAAGATGAGATTTATTTTTTTTATAAAAATTTGTATAAGATTTGTCTACTTAAAATTTATAAAAATCATTTCTCTAAAATATAATGGTCGGTCATCACATGCTTATCATTAATGTTATCTCCAAAAGGACATGCTTTCACATCAGTTATTAAAATTTAAAAAGCTTCACATCGAGTCATGTTGATGCTTTACCTTACAGAAAATGGCCGCTCGGTGACATGACCCTACACCTAAGTCCACGTGTCAGCTTGTGACTATGGGAACTAAATTTCAAAGCTCGAAGTCTTCCTTTCATGTACGGATGTTCATGTACTGCTTCAGTCCATCGGCTTTTAAAATATCATTGTCTGATCAAATAAGCATAACTCAACTAAAGAGATAAAACCAAAAAAAAATAAGATAAGTTGATTGAGATTGTTATAAAGAAAGACACAGATTTTTAAAAAGGGAAAGTGACTCAAATTTCAAACAAGAAAATATTTTACAAAATAAGTTGTACCTCAATATATATATATATATATATATATATATGAGGAGATTCCCACATACTCTCCACAAGCTCTCTTTCCAGAAATTCTCTATGCCAAACTTTACCACACATAACGACTCCAAATTATCTTCTCTAAATTTCTCCATTGTATTGAGCGATATGTGAGCTATTAGATATTGTAAAATTACCTATTATAGTGAATTTCGCCCCCAAACAAATCATAGACATAGGCATTATGCTAAATCACGTAAATCTATGTATCTCTCTTCATTTACTTTTATTTGCTTATTTATTATTTATCATATATGGATGAACGCGAAGAACATCGTATCGAAGCCCGAATCATCTTGTGGGTCGGAGATAATTTTTTTCTCCATTCCGATCGGTAGTACAAATTAAGGTATTAACAGTTGACGCCGTCTGTGGGATCAACTAATCTTCTGCACCGGAATTGGGAGAAAGATATTCTCCGACTCACGAGATCGTCTTCAAAAAGCCAGACAAGATCTCCTCAACTTTGTTATTTTTCTTTTTGTTCACAAACTAACACTACAGCGAATGATTTAAAATATATATATAGAGAGAGAGGAAGAACATAAGAAACAGACGCACGTGCACCATGCACTGCGGATGTGCGATGCACATCGTACGTAGGAAGGGTGCACCCACTTCCTTCATCATGCGGAACTTGCAGCCACTGGTGACTCCGTACGTAAGAAGGCTTTTGCCAGAAACTCACCAGATCGAAGCGTTGTGCACGTCGTGCACAGTGTGGGCAGAGAGCAACAAGTTGTCAGAGGCCCATGCATAGGCATCTGTGAGTTTGCAGGGGAACTGCAGGTTATTTATGTTGCCAGCAAGGTAGTTCCTCGACCACGGAAGTCGATCACGTCAGGCACAACGCTGCGGACAGAGGATCTATGCATGTTGCTGGGGCAACTTGAAAGACCACCACCTGCCACAACCATGCACACTGAATTTTTCTGTCACCAGCACAGTGATCCTCACCACCATAGCTCTACTCGTCGTGGCACTCTGCAAGCAGTCGGCGAGCTCAGCTACACCACACACACTATCAAAAGCCCAAAATTAAGCAAGGCATTTGTGCACCGACAAGGTAAACGACAGCTACCACCTACCTTGCCAGCATTTCTTGTTGTTGTCAAAGGAGATCCTAGACCACATAAGGGTTGCTAACCAATTCCTCGTCGCCGGAGGACCTAGACGCTAGTAGGAGGTATTCACGGTTCTACACCTCCAACGACAAAAGTGGGCCGCTCAAGTCGTCGGCAGCAACTTCCTGACCCACTGGAGTTTTCTGTCCCGACCATGGAACTCCTACTGCAGACCCGCAATAGAGCTTCTCGCCATGGAAGTTCCTCCCACTGGTGCTCGCCACCCAAGTTCCAGTGTTCACCAATAAGTTCTTCGCCACCATCGCCATTTGCGAGCCATGGTGCAACCACAGAGACGATGAACACGGCCCACGCCCATCGTTCCTCACCACCCCTGCGACGAGCAACGTCCTTTGGGAGCAACCAAACCCATGCCCCTCGACGAGCAAATAGGCCAATGCCCCTTGGTTGTTCGCTAAGGAGCGTGGATCGCCAACGCCTCTAGGCGAGCAACAAGACCAACGCCTCTTAGCAACCAAAAATTCTGAAAGTACCAGACCAACTCCTCTGGGAGAGCAACCCCACCAATGCCTCTCGGAAAGCAAAAATTCAGCAGTCCACCGTACAAGACCAACACCTTAGGTGAGAAACCAAACCAACTCCTCTAGACGAGCAACAAGACAAATGCCTCTTGACAAGCAAAAATTCAACGGTTCACCGTGCAAGACCAACGCCTTGGGCGAGTAACCAGACCAACTCCTCTAGCAGCGAACAATCCCAATCAGGAAAAATGGAAAGCGGTAACAAAATTTCTCTGGAATATACTTTGCTAGAAATCACCCGTGCGGCGCAAAACACTGCTTACAAAGCCCATCTCGGGCATCTTAATTTGTCTTCATCAGAATAGACAGTTTGGTATTGCGAGCATCCCGGGCCTTCATCAATGCCAAAGTATGGCTGCCCACGGGCATCGCCTGTGTGTCACCAGCCTTCACCACACTCTAGCAGAATGGCTCAAATTTGCAAATCTCAAACTTGTAATTTGTATCATTCTAACCTATTTGGTTTTAGGTGAAACCTCTCAAGATGGTCAAACTAAACCTCTCGTCACAACAATGCGGTCGAGCATCCACTCAAACACCAAAGTTTAGTCCCTAGACTCACAGTGAGCAACAGCCCCTCCAAAGTCGAGTCCCTAGACTTGCGGTGAACAAAGGCCCTCAAACACCAGTGTCAAGTCCAAAGACTCGCGATGCAACCAATGAGTGTAGAGGTTACAAGACCCCACAATCCCAACAATTATCCACTAGTGTCAAGTCCAAAGACTTGCAGTGCAACCAACAGGCGTGGAGGTCACAAGACCCCACGATCCCAATAGTTAGCCACCAGTGTTGAGTCCAAAGCTTCGCGATGTAATCGACAGATGTGGAGGTCACAAGACCTACAGTTATCCACCAGTGTCAAGTCCAAAGACTCGCAGTGCAATCAACAGGCGATGAGGGCACAAGACCCCACGACCCCTACAGTTAGCTACCAGTGTCGAGTCAAAGACTCGTGGTGCAACCAATGGGTGTAGAGGTCACAAGACCCCACGACCCAAGCAGTTAACCACTAGTGTCGAGTAAAAGACTCGCGGTGTAACCAATTGGCGTGGAAGCACATCATCTTCTCCAACAAACGCGAAATGTTTATGCTCCTGCCACAACCGCCGCCAGTGCGTTACTTTCGGGAATGAGCCACCAAACTCTACAACCGCCTAGCACGAGTTTCCTTCGGGAACTAGTCGACGGGCTCGACAACCCACCTAATGTGGACCCGGGGAATCAATGGGCTTCCTGACCCCTTAAGCACGGGTTACTACCAACAAACAACAAAACGAGAACACCAACAACAATTTACACCAAAAGGGTAGAAAATCCACTACTATCAACAAAAGTAAAAACAATCACAAGAATACATACAAAAAACCAATCATGATAATATGCACTCTTCGCCGACAATAAACAATCTCTTATGGCAAACATCTACACAAATAAACAAACTCAAAATCGAACTTCATGCTCACACCTAATACGGTCGAGTACATATCCCACCAAAGTAGAGTTCCATGCTCACATTTAATGCGGTCGAGTACACCTCCCGCCTATCTCCCCAAGTTCATCTCTTCATCACTTAGCACAAAACAAATAGAAAACCAATGACCAAACTGAAAACCAGGGATCAATTTTCAAAATTTATTCTACAGATTATTGACTTGAAGATTCTCAAGGCCTTCTTGTCTAGTAAATTGCCCTTAAAATGAATAGACTCTCCACAAGCTCTCTCCACAAAAGCACCCTACGCCAAATTTAACCACACATAGCAACTCCAAAGGATCTCCCATAAATTCCTCCATTGTATTAAGCGATTTGTGAGCCATGAGAGATTGTAAAATCACACATTATAGTGGATTTCACCCCCCAAACAACCCATAGACGTAGGCATTATAGTGAACCACGTAAATCCTTATTTCTCTCTTCATTTACTTTTATTTGCTTATTTATTATTTGTCATATGGATGAATGCAAAGAGCATCGTATCAAAGCCCGAATTATCTCGTGGACTGGGGATAATTATTTCCTCAATTCCGGTCTATTGTGCAAATTAAGGCATTAACAATTATGTTTTTGAAACAAAATTTCATCTCAAGGCTGATAAGTAATGTCACGTAACTCTAATTAATTGAACTATATCTCATATGGTTATAAATATCAAATTCCTTAATTATCACGTTTGTAGTTCAGGTTCTATTTTGTATATTATTAGATATAGTTTTAAGGTGTGTAAGTCTCATATTTCTTTTAAATAAAAGTGAAGTCTACTATTAAAAAAATAATTTTTTCACATTAGTCCTAGATTTATCCAATATTTTTAAAGAGTAAATAAAACTTACACGCTTTAACTGCAAATATCATTTCTCTTTTATACAAAATATAGATTTTTTAGTTGGGAAATCTCAAATTTTGTTATATGTCAACAATCCTAAGGGGAAGATGGAAGAAAATCCGGTTTATTTGAGTTGAGAGTCATTCTCTATGTTTTTTTCTCAAAGAATAATCTTCGTGTTAGTCTAACTATTACATCGGGTCCCTAAATTAAAAAGGAAAACGAGGTATTCTACTTATGAGCCATGTGTAAAAAGTAGATTATATTTGAAAATTTTGACTTTTTTTTATGATGAATCTCAATTTTTTAAGAGACGCATAACTATACGTTAAATTTATATCTGGTATAACTCTTTTTATATAAATTGTAAAAGAAAATTTATAAAAGAAAAAGAAAATAGAACTCCAACTCACGATTTTATCGAATGGTTATGGAGAAAGTGATGGAAAATGGAAAAATGTAACCCAAGAAAAACAAAAAAAACTCATTGAAATGATCAGAGAAGTGATATGTTGAGAATGATAGTTTTTCATTTAGCTCTTTTCAAACTTGAAACATATGAGCACATGAGAGAGAGTGAGAGAGTTGACACTTACAAATTAGCTTTAAAATTGATCTGCATTTTCCTCTCACTCTGGTCTTCTATGATTTCTCTTTCCTACAATATTCATAGCAGCTGACTCAGAGCTTTTGTGGGAAAATGATCAAACTGATCTGTCGTATTCCATGAGTTTGTTTGGAAGGGAACAAGAACTTGTTTGGAAAGGAAAGATGAAAAGATATGAGAGAGACTCAGCTTTGAAAATCAAATTTTTTGGACCATTCATCTCACCATGTCGGCACCTCTATGGTCTGTTTTCGTAGCATTGCTCTTTTAGACAAACGATTCTAATTTTTTTGAAAATCTTAGACTACAACACTAACACATAAAGCCTTGCAAACCTTTAGAAGTGGCAATCACCCCATGGGGGCCAGTCCGATGCAGCAAGATCCATCGCGGCCGGGGTAGCCTCCAACCACCCGCACTTGGGTTGCGAGAACCACCATGATGCCGGCCGGGTGGGCAAATCTACCCCAAATGGGATGGACAACCACTCTTATTTTGTTTTTCAAATTTTAATTTTAATTTTCTTAATTTTTAATTTGTTTATTCTAATGTGGACGTACGTACGTGTATTTTAATTATTTAATAAAAACCTCATGTATCAACTTCGTGTTGAAGGGTATAAATTCAATCTGTGTAAAACTTATGAATTGTTTTAGTACATAAACTTGTATTATTAAGAGCCTTTTAGCTTACTTTTAAAAACAAAAAACAAAAATATTTTAGCTGTTTCTCTTTATAAATATTTTTTGTACATGATTTAAAAAAAAAAAAAACAAAAGAAAAAAAGAAATCACGATTACATTAAAGAAGGGGTATCCGAAATAAATTTGACAATGTTTTATTATTAACATCAAAATTGAACAACCTTTCTCTTGATGACTATTGCTTGTTTTTTTAAATTTTTTTACGAGAAAGATAAACATTATATTAAAATAATAATGCAAATGTTGGGATAGAGGACCCAACAACCGTTTGGATACAGAAATACTCTCAACCCATCTTATATCATCATTACAATTTTCATAAATTTCTATGCAAAATATAATAAATAATTCAACTTTTTTAAATCTCAAAACAATAATAATATTAAAAAATAATATTTTACCAATATTTTATTCAACTCATCTAAAACCATATCATCTTATCTCACTATCCAAACGAGCTATTTAGCCAAAAACAAAAACCGGAAATGGCTATATATAGAATTGGTCTCATACTTCATAGCATAAAGTGAAGAAAATGTCACAACTTGGGTGATCTTTAGTGCAACTTAAAGTTGGATATATTGCCTTGAAGAGCATTCTATAAAATCTCAGATAGATGAAGTAGATATTGTTGAACAAGTTTTGCTACAAATCAGCCAATGTTCACATCACACACCCCACACTTATAGGGTATTGGGTGTTTCATAGGGTGTATGAGTGTTTTTCATAGAATGTGACATGTGGGATGGTGAATAGTAACTGATGAGAATAATTTTTCTTATTGAACACCAAATTCATGTTGCCGAAAGGGAGAGCACAAAGCTCTTGGACAACCAAGACGCAAAAGCCAGCAAAATTATGGCTGAGCTCGACGGCGAGTAGGGAGCTCACTCATCGAAGGGGGCGCATGCCAGTCAAAACAATATTTTAACCAGTTGATGTGGTAGACTTGGACACCAAGTGACTCCGGGATGGCGCCTACGTGGTGGTCGATGGTATATGATAGTAAATCAAAGCTTCGAACGTCCTATAAAATCGAACAAAAAAATAACCAAAGCATGTAGAAAAACACAATACTAGAGGGAATGCAAAGGTGACCAATAGCATAAAACCTCATTCAGAGAGTAATGCTAGTATGTATTATGCATTTTTAATCATAGTTGTTGGATATAAATGTTCAATGGGCGGTAAAAGATTTTTAGGCGACTAAAGACCAAAATCATGAGAGATTCATGTGGTAAAAGACGAGTAAGGATCAAACTATATTAAACACACCGTATGAGTTAAAGGATAAAGTCAACCACCCGTATCTATTTAATGTCAGGATGAGTCTATAGAGATAAATCCTAGAAAAACATATGCCATATAGAAACCTTGCTAACCGTATCTCAATAATATATGAATCTCTTAATGTAAACCCAAATATGATATCCACGCCGGATAGGCGCTATTAACGGCCGATGTTAGAGAAGGTAACATACCAAAATAGACACTGAGAGTCGAATCTATGGAGAAGTCTTGTCATATTAGGTCACATCTATTATGTGCGACAGCTAGGGTTTCGTAGGAATTGGGAAGTGTCTTAAGGGAGGAAGGGTCTTAATGTAATTTTCTTTATTAAGTCAGGGTACTATAGTCTGTTTATTATTGTTGGTTTCTGTTGGGGCAGAGTCATAGGCTGTAGTCTTGACTGAGTCCAATTTCTATTTTAGTGGTAAGTTGATAGAAACGTGGGTAATGCTTTTGGGCAGAGCCAACGTGTAGAAAGTGGGTTGTTCTGCTTGTAGTCTTATTTAGTGTTTGTAAGCCTGTTGAATGAAGAAAGGCATGATATCTTTTTCAATCTCAAATTTGAGTTTAAGGAAGCACCTCGAATGGCCAAAGACATTTACATAATTAATTTCATCAATTATTAAGAATCATAACAACATCAACCTTTATAGATAACCCACTAGGCAAATACCATTGATTCATAGATCATTGAATTATAGCAGGAGTATATTACACTTCGTTGACTTAAATATTGAAGGCATCTCCTATTAGGCACCCAAGTTCTTTCTGATTGCAAGTTTCGAGGGCAGATTTGGGGAGTGAAATGAGAATTTTGTATTTTGTTTTAGTGTTTAAAATATTACGTTTTAGTATTATTATTGTTTTGAGATTTGAAAAAATTAAATTGAGATTTGAAAAAGTTAAATTGTTTATTATATTTTGTATGGAGATTTGAAAAAAGGTGTAATGATGAGATGAGATGAGAATTTTGTATCTCATCTCACCCCCAAACCTGACACGTCTTAAAAATTGCATCAACAATAGTCACATCACATGTAAAATATTTTAAAATCCATTTAAAATAGGTTAATAACAAGACTCGAAGTAGTTTAAAATTGAAGAAAAACATTTATGTTATGTTATTTATGTATATAAAAAAATAAAAATTATATACACCACACTATTATCTCACTTTCATGTCATCATGTAAGATGTGACGCATTTATTACCATTTGATGATCATTTATTGATTGATTTTTTATCATCAAATGATAATAAATGTGCCACATCTTACATTTATAAAATGACTAGGGGTGTAAAAAAATTGGTAAACCGGTAAACCGGGCCAGACCGGACCGAACCGGTGGGTTTGGTCCGGTACCGAGTTTGGTTCGGTCCGATACCGGTTTTATTTTTCTTAAAACCGATCAAAATCGGTCCGATTCCAATTTTTCTTTTTCTAAAACCGGACCGGACCAAACCAGACTGGTTCATATATATATTATACTTTTTTATATTGTATATAATTTTTATATATAATATATAATTATATATAAAATAGTTTTGTATTATATGATAAATTACTAATTAATATAATATTAGATTTTAAAATCTTATATCACTATAATCTATTATATTAATAGTTATACTAATACTATATCATTATATATTATAATATACTATAATATATCATTATAGTCTATAATACAATTATAATATATATTATAATATACTACAATATATTATCATTATAGTATTATATACTATTATATATATTATAGAATATAGTATATAGTATATTAAAATTGAAAAATCGGATCGAACCGTACCAAACCAGACAGGTTACACCCTTAAAGATAACAGTGAGATAAGAATGTGGTATGGGACGTGCTACGTCCACCGCTCCCAGCTCTCGCTGGGAGCTACCGTTAGGTATATTGTATTTTTTTTTCTTTATTTTATATGTATTTTTTAACACTTTTAAATATTTTTAAAAAAATAAAAAAAATCATAATATTATTAAAAAATAATTCCTTAATCACTAAATAAAAAAATTAAAAAATCATAACGATAAAATAGAACGATAGAAATGAACGATAAGAATAGTAATTTTTTAAGTAGTATATAGAATTATTTATAAAAAAATATATTATATATAAATATATAGTAAAATATCGCGAGATTTTGTCGGCGGCGTATGAAGAGAGAGGAGTCGGGAAAGCAAAAAATGGGAATGCACACTCGGCCCTCTCGTAATAAACCAGGGAGGAGGACTATAGAAAGAAAGAAAGAAAGCAACCACCAACACCTTTACGGACAGTCGCCGACGCCACGTAGCTTAATGTCCACCGCCGGATCTTCCACACTTAATTCCCTTGGACCCACCTGTATCCCCTCCCAGCTGGCCCCTATTTATTGGCTGACACGACCCATCTCTCTCCCTCCCTCTCCCTCTCTCTTGCTTTCGACCCAACCCACCGATTAGAAGCTCCCTCTCTGTCTGTACTCGCGCTTATTCACTCGCCGGGCCGGGCAGGGCTCTCGGGAGACTTGTAACGATCTGTCACCAGAATTCCTCCTGATCTCCGAGTGCTTTGTATTAACTGGTATTGCCGATTTTGAATTCGATCCCTTTGAAGTCCAAGATCTTATCGTTTTCATTGCTTGGTGCTTCCGAGTTCGGCATTGGTGAAGATCGAAGCTTTTTGTTGGGTAATGCGCGTGGAGATCAGTGTTCTTTTCCGGGGGCTGGAAATCGTGCTATTTGTGGTAAGGTTCGGTGAGCTTTAGGAAGGATTTGGATCTTTCTCGTTTTGGAAATTATCACGGTTACGGAGCCATAATGAGAAATTCCTTCTTTTTTTTTTTTTTTTGTTTCTGAATTTAGGGTTTTGGTTTTCATTCTCCGTTTCCACTTCCTGATCATGAGCTGATACAGCTGAATGACAACAAATCGCTTTGCATGGGGGGAAGAGGAGCGAGATGTGCAGGATAGAGAGGAAAAGCTGTGAATATAAGGAGGAGGAGGAGGAGGAGAAGAGAGAGAGGAGAATAGAGATGGGTTTGAAGGCAATGGGTGGTGGGGGAGAGGCTAGGGTTGATAAGCTGAAGAGCTCGATGTCGAGGTCGAGGATGAAGCTATGGATGATACGCGCCACGACTTCCGTTTTGCTCTGGACCTGCGTCGTACAGTTGACGGCATTGGGGGATATGTGGGGGCCTAGGGTTTTGAAGGGCTGGCCCTCTTGTTTCTCCCAGGAGTCCTCCGTTAACAACGCTGTCAGTGTGCCCCTTGTTCCACCCCGTGTTCTTCCGCCCAAAAGTGAGCTTCTTTCCCTAATTGATTGGGTATTTTACTAGGAATATGATCTTCTTTGTTGCTTTTGTTTGGGTTCAGCGGTTTATACGTTGGAGTGGTGATCTAATCAGAGGCGACTTTCTTGAAACCTGGAAATGTAGTTTTCTGCATTTTCATTTTCACTAGTTAAATGGGGCTTTTGAAAGCTTTTTTGTCATTTTCATCTTTGTATTTGGGATGTTGGGAAATTCTCATTTTGGGAGAAATATTTTATTCTCAATTCTTCCATGTGATAGGATTCTAGTGCCACATTATCATTATCATTATTATTTGTTGATGATCAGTAGTACATCAATCTAAGTTTTGGTGTGTGCTATTTAGGGGTTTATAAGAACAACGGTTACCTTATGGTCTCATGCAATGGAGGACTCAATCAAATGAGAGCAGCGGTGAGTGTTTAACTATCATGCCTCCATTTGCAGATGACCTTGTATTCTAACTTCTGATATTTTAAATATGGAAATGTATCCATCCGTATGTTGATCAGTCTTATGTTTATCTGTTTCAGATCTGTGACATGGTTGCTATTGCAAGATATTTAAATGTCACACTTATAGTCCCTGAGCTGGATAAAACATCCTTTTGGGCTGATCCCAGGTGTGTTTAACTTTTCTCTCCACTCCCTAGTTATGAAGCATGGTTCTCTTTCTTTGTGTCAAATGAATATTTATGTATAAATGTTGCAGTGAATTCCAAGACATATTTGATGTGGATCATTTCATTACTTCCTTGAGAGATGAGGTTCGAGTATTGAAAGAATTGCCTCCCAGGCTCAAGAAGAGAGTGGAACTAGGAAGAGTTTATTCAATGCCACCAATCAGCTGGTCTGACATGTCTTACTATCATAATCAGGTTTGTTTTATATTGTTGTTCTGGACCTAACGGTAGCCCCTTCTGTTTGTTAAGAACATCAGATTGCATGTCACAAAACCTAAACATTGTTGAAAATGCCCCGACTATTGCTGGCTTGGATTTTTTTCTTGGGAACTTCTATATCTTTTTCTTTGGAATG
Organism: Juglans mandshurica; assembly: GCA_022457165.1. NCBI lineage: Eukaryota > Viridiplantae > Streptophyta > Magnoliopsida > Fagales > Juglandaceae > Juglans > Juglans mandshurica. The sequence goes on from CM039634.1 coordinate 13,276,743, forward strand.
TAGGATTTACCTCAACCATTAGCAACAATTATTCGATATTTAGCATTATACTTGACCAGTTATGATCCTTTTCATTTGTCGAGATTTCTGTCAAAAGTAATGGTTACTGTTTGTGTTTGTGTCATACAGATTCTTCCTCTAATACAGAAGTACAAAGTTGTACATCTAAATAGGACCGATGCTCGACTGGCCAATAATGGCCAACCTTTGATGCTCCAGAAGCTGCGCTGCAGAGTAAATTTTAGTGCTCTGAGATTCACTTCTCAGATAGAAGAGTTGGGTAGAAGGGTTATCAAACTTTTAAGGCAAAATGGTCCATTCCTGGTACTTCATCTTAGGTATGAAATGGACATGTTGGCATTTTCTGGCTGCACTCAAGGTTGCAACAATGAGGAGGTGGAGGAGTTGACAAGAATGAGGTGAAGCTTTGTGTATTTCTCTAATGAGCAATCAGACAGGGCTGTCTGAACTCTCAAAATTAAATTTCATCCTCAGTCCATCTCATCATTTGCATAATTTTACAGGTATGCTTATCCCTGGTGGAAAGAGAAAATAATAAACTCTGAATTGAGAAGGAAAGATGGTCTGTGCCCTTTGACACCTGAGGAAACTGCTCTGACACTCAGCGCATTGGACATCGATCCTAGTTTCCAGATTTATATAGCAGCTGGTGAGATTTATGGTGGAGAAAGGAGAATGTCAAGTCTTGCGAGGGCTTATCCAAAATTGGTGAGTAGATAATTTTGAGGCAAAATCCTAGACTTTGGTGTTTGGTTATTGTTCTTCCTCCTCTTTACAGGTTGTCCTGGGTTTCTTAATACAGGTCAGAAAGGAGACACTATTGGAACCGTCTGACCTTAGGTTTTTCCAAAATCACTCATCCCAGATGGCCGCATTGGATTATCTAGTCTCACTGGAGAGTGATATTTTTGTCCCTACATTTGATGGAAACATGGCCAAGGTTGTTGAAGGCCACCGCAGGTATTGTAATTACTTAACCAGTTTAGTGGTTTCTTTTAATTAGGAAAAATGAATTTTGCTAATTTAAATCACTACAAGTGCCATCCCAGTTTTCTGTATTTTTTACCAGACTTGTAGTTTGTGCATGACACTTAAAGTTATATGTTTTTTTGACTGAAAAGATTGCCAATTTTGGGCAACAAGGGAGGCTTGTGATGTGGTCTCTCTATGTTTCTGGATTTACTTTATATTATATGCTTTGAATGCTAGTCCATTTTAATTGTGCTGAAATATTTCATTTCAATTGAGACATCTGTTTTCCTTTTCAGATTTCTTGGATTTAAGAAGACAATTTTATTGGATAGAGGAATGCTGGTAAATTTGATAGACCAGTACAATATGGGAACACTTAGTTGGGATGAGTTCTCATCAGCAGTGAAGGAAACTCATGCATATCGAATGGGTAACCCAACTAAAAGGTCGGTGATCCCAGACAGACCCAAAGAAGAGGACTATTTCTATGCCAACCCAGAAGAGTGTTTGCCACCGTCAGACGAATCGTTCAGTAGTACGTAAGCACTATGTCAGGATATTGTGATATTCATTAGTGTTCTTCTACGGTGCTTTTTCAGCATAGATCTTTAGATAGTTCTCCACACGGAGGTACAATGATAATGAAGAAATTTGTTCCAAAGAGAAGATTACATGGATTTTAAACTTTAAAGAAAGCCTGGGGAGGATCTATGGAAGCAGCTAGAGGACAGCATTATCTTTTTTTATTTTGCCAATAATTGATCCAATTCATGTATAGAAGCTACCCTGCCATTACAGGGTGAGAGCAGAAGGATCTTCATTGTACACTGGAGGGATGCAAGTATAGATTTGGTTTATGCAAACTGTGGATTCATGGAAGGTTAATATACCTCTTCCCCTCCATTTTCTTTCTTCTTTCTTTTTTTCTTTCTTTTACCCTCTCGGATTGGCCACGGTCTTCTGATTTTCTCTAGCATAAATTACATTATAATCTTATCCTCTACACATATCATTGCCACTGCCCTACTGCTTGGATGCACTAGTACTTCATGGAATGATAAGGTGAGGTGTGTATGCAGTTTTTGCAAACCACTACATTGTTTAATAGTGTTCAATATTACCTTTTGGGTTTTAAGTCATCAAAAAGGACTGGCTGGCTCTTCCAGTTAAATAATGCCCTCCTTTTCAAACACTAGGGTGGTTGTAATTCGTGGAACTGTGTTAACTTGCAGACAAAGCATGAAAAACAACTAGGTTTAGGTAAATGTCACAACTCACAAGCCTAGCACGTGATAATGACAAGCCAGCCGATGTAGCCAGTCAAATAATATATGTAGGACCATTTGGTGGTCAGTGGGGGAGTCTGGGGAAGATGTGTTTGTCTGTGGGTGTAACTGTAACACGCTTGCTAAATTCTTGTCAACCTGGAGATTTTGTGCATAAATTGTTGGTAGAATATGCAAAATTTGCAGACACAGATCATATGTGAAGTGATAAGTTGTATAAACAACTCTATATTGAGATCCTTTTCAGACTATTTTATTGGGATTCAATGTAATCTTAAATGATTGCATGTGGTGCTTTTCTTGATTAGGTGGCAATGTGTTTGCTTTTAATGATTTTCCCTCTTGAGAAAGAGAGAGAGAGAGAGATCAGGTGGAACTTTTGCTACTTTGTTGGAAGACGCGTGAAATATGTAGCCAGACTAAATTATCGGTGATTGATGATAAAGATGTTGTCAAGGGTACCACTAACTTAATTATCGGTGATTGATGATAAAAGATACTTTCCCTTTCCCTTTCCCTTTCCCTTTCCCTTTTCCAAGGATATTGACAGGGAGAAGAAGAAGAAGATCCATTGAGACAATTAGCTTTTATTGCTCAGTATTTATGTAGAAGTTGACCAAATTAATTTCTCCAAAAGACTATAAAAACAAATAAATTTAAGTTATGTGATATTTTCCATTCACTTTAAGATATTTTTTATTTTTAAAAACTCCATTTCATATTACTTTTTGGTATATGTAGCACTTTCCATCACTTTTGGATACTTGTTATTTTTAGTTTTTTTAAAAAATCAAAAATTGATGATTAATGTCACGATGTTGTAGTAGAAGAGTAGTAAGATTATAGTGCAGCATGTAGAATTTTTTATAGTTAAAAAATAAAAAGTTGTCAATCTAACAGATTTTAGTTGCATAAACTCATTAATCCATCCATAGTTTTAACTTTAGGATAGAGTAATATTAGATATAAGGTTAACTTGTGTAAATTCCGCACACTTGAAAAAAAGTGGAATCCACATTATAAAAATACATTTTTTATTTTAGTCCTAAATTTGTCAGTTTTTTTTAAATGGAGTACATATGATTTGTCTACATTAAGACTATGAATAATTTTCATTTTAGATATATAATATAAAAAAGGTGATGGCGAGGATTTAAAGGGTAGTTTTTCAATTAAAAAAAGAGTCGTACTACACCCACCGTAGCACGACATATTATCTTGAGAAGGCCAAATGCCTTTTTTTCATATATCTTTTTATATCCTTACATATTTTTAAAAAAAAATCATAATATCATTAAAAAATACTTACTTAATTACTAAGTAAAAGAAAGTGTTGGTAGGCACTCTCGAGACACAGTACCCCAAGAATTTTTGTAAAACAAAAAAAAAAAGTCTGAAAAAAGAAAAAAGGGTGAATTCATATGAGTAGGCCAAAAAGGCAAACAATGATATTGTTCACACCAACTATATAGGAAAGAAAAAATATATTCATCATTATTTTTTTCATCATCCTCTTATCAGATGTGACATTAAATGATAGGTTTACAAGTGAAACATAATAATAATCTTCAATCAACTAATGCCGCATCATGGGATGATAAGAGAATAATGAGAAAAGAGATGATTAGTAGCATTGCTAAAAAAGATGCAACATATTACACTTTTTCTAATTAATGAATTTGTTTAATAATAAAAGAAATTAATTCATTTGTAATAATAAACTTAATCGTAATTAATTATTAATATTTATTGCAATTCAAAATTGTTTTATATCTGGGACAAAAGAGATTTTGTTTTTATTGGAATGCTTCCTGGAATTTGCAGGGTTTTTTTTTTATGGGAAATAGATTGCATTTATTCATAAAAGCGAAATTATAGATGTGACTAATATATACAAGGAAAAACTCAAATTACAAGTCAACTACTCATGATTGGGACTCCACCAAAATACAAATTCATTTGTGACTGATATGGTCTTAACTTCTAGAACTCTCTACAGACAAACTGTCTGAGAGATCATACTTTACCTAAAGTAGAGATTTCAAACTCCACCCTCTAGAGGAGTAGAGGACTTTCACTCTATAGACAAAATGTCTAAAAAACTATTTCTTTTTTATTATTAACCTAAAACAAAGGAAATAACATAAAACATAAATGATATATGGGAAATTTGACCAAGAATTATATCACAGTTTTTTCCTAAGGGAAGAAAAAGAAAAAAAAATGGGGAAATAAAAGATAAGAGGAGTGGAAAAATGAGAACAAAAAATAAAAAAAGTGGTTATAATTTCTTGAAATGAGTTATTCTATTATAAGCCGCTATGTAGAGCATATTATCTAATAAATTAAATGGTAATATTTAATTTGTAAGATTCAAGTTTTAAAATTTATCGTTCAAATCAAATTATATCATGTAAATATTTTACTATCTGTGTTTTACAAACTGGCTTGGAAATAAAAAATTTTAAAATTCAAATTTTAAAACTTATCTTAGAAATTAAATTAAATTATGTGAGTATTTTATTAAATGTGTTTTAGATACTGATTTGATAATAAAATAACTGTTATTAAAAAAAATCTAAATTCAAAATTGTTTGGGATTATTCTTGTAGGTCCAAAAAATGATAACTGGGAATCCTAAGGTGTGGCTACCCTTGATTAATTGATTTGGTCACGGAAGGGATTCAGAATTTCAGATCCATACGTCTCCAAACATCGTTTTTGTCACGAGAGTACCAATGTCTTGAAGTGGGAGAATTGAGAACCATTAATATATAGTCCTCTCTCAAAAATAAATTATTTTTTAATAATGTTCCTAGGCTTTCATTGAATGATCCAAGAACCACCTAGCACGATGGAGGGCCACTACTTTTAATATGTTCAATTATCACACAAACGAGTAAGAATTGGCCAGGTACTACAGTACACAAATATATATATATATATATATATATATATATATATATATATATATATATATATAGCTTAAGAGTGTATAAGTCACGCGTGCTCTTTTTGAAAAAAAATAAGATCTATTATTAAAAAAATAATTTTTTATATCGGTCACAAATTTACTCTCTTCAAGGCAATGCTCAAGATATGCATGACCTAAAACTATATTTAGTATTATTATTTATATATATATATATATATATATATATATATATATGCATGTATGTATGAAAAAAAAAAAGTTGGAAATGAGATTCAATTACAGCCAATAAGTGAAATTACAAAATATTTTTTCTAATTAATTTAGATTTTCTTTTTAAATTTTATTTATAAGCCAGCATGAATAACACATTTAGGAAATTGCTTACATAATATAATATGTTTTAAAAGATAGATTTTAAAATTTGAATATTATAGATCAAATCCTATTATGTAAGTGATGCAGATTGTGTGTTCTACTCATAGATTTAAAAATAGAATAACTCTTTTTTTTTTTTTTTAATGAGTTAGAGATCCAATAAAACAAATTATCATGTAAATGGGAATGGCGTGAACAGAATAATATTTTATTTATGTTTGAGATAAATATTTATTCCCATTAAAATATGAATCTAACTTCAAACTGGAATGCAAGAAATTGTGAAGGACTGTGATAAAACTAAGCATTATGACTTCATTCTAGGATGAGAGTTGGTGTCCATTAAATTGGGGAACATTGCAAGTGTTGGGCAAAAAATGGTCAATTTGGAGAAGAAAGACACCCAATTTTCACTTGATCCAACGTTTTCCAAATTTTGATGCAGCACCTGATCCAATGTAGTCCAAGATATCACTATTTATGGGGGGCTCCTTGGTAATTGTACATTTAAATCTTAAAATTAATTAATTAGCCCATGTGTTTCTCTAATACCACCACTAACTAATATCCATTTTTTAATCAAAAAGTTTTATATACTATCATATTTTTTATACACTCTACTAATATGATTGAGTACGTCTTTTTTTTTTTTTAATATAAAATAACTGAGCTAAGGGACATTAATTTATGCAAACAGAGTATACATTGACGTAGCCAATCACAGGTCTCTACACAGCTAAGGGACTGAGCCTGACTAAACCTTTATTACTCAAATCCAAGCCCACAATGCCTTGGTCCACCACTTGTGATGTACTGAACTGTGACATGGATTGGAGCTTTGCAAGTGGATATATAGAGCTGGAAATCCTCATAAGAGCTGCAAATGACATTTTGGATCTCCACATGCGCAGCTTTGGGTATGGGCGAAGATGGATTTTTTCTGTCCATTGTATGCGTATTGGAAGGAGATTGATCCGTTACCTCAACTTGTCGTAGTAAGGAGGGAGAAGAATACCACACGTGCAGTGGGCGAAGGTCTTGCCTCCACCACACTCTTCCTCACACCTACTACATCCATAATGGAGTGGCAAGTATTGCATGTGTTGGATGTCTCTTGCTTACATGAAAGATGAAGCTGAAGTTATATCCCACCAACTTTGAGGTGAGACTTTTTAACTTATTATTTTTCCTTCTTTTTTTTTTAATAATCTTAGTACTCTTATTGATGATTGGGCACTCGATGCCAGATGGCCACATCAAACAATATTACTTTTACGAGAAATGATATGCAGCAACTACTATTCACTCACACACTCTACACCTATAGTTTTTTTTTTCTTTCATGAGGTATGGGATGTGAGATAATGAATGGTGACTGATAAGAAAAATTTTTTACTTTTATAAGTTATTTTACAAAAATATCCCTCATTAAAAACAGGATTATGCAAAATATATATATATAAATAGTTGTAAGTGAATGATTTTCACCGAAAACGAATTTTAAAAAGCTTGTGTCTTAAATTTGCACAATAAAAAGCAGGGGTCCAAGTGTCAAAAGGAGAACAAAAAATAGGTGGTTGTCATTAATTTCATAAATATTATAAAACCTCCATAGGAAATTATGTGATTCGATTCGTAAATGCTTGTTTTATCAGGTATTCGAACATGTCATGCTGGCTTGTTTTGGGATGAGGAATACCCAAGACTCAAAAAAAAAAAAAAAGACCGAAAATTTAAAACTTCAGAAGATAGAGATCAGCCCAAGATTGAATGCGTCTCTAAAACACTGAATTTAAAAAAATTATAGACATATTTATGGAATTTAATGAAATAAAAAAAAGGTTATAGCAGACACCTTTTCAATATATATAAATTATCTTGTAATATTTCACAAGTCAAGAAAAGTAGTCTTGAAAGAAACTTTACATGAATAGAAGAAGCCTTACATGAAAAAAAGAGCAGCTTCTCAACATCAATATGGAAACCTCTGTGATGATGACAACAAATAGATGAACAAATCATACATTATTTTGCCGGGAAATCTGTGGATCCGATCATCTAACCGTATTTTAAATCCCACCGGAAGATGTGAATAAACCCTCCTCCAAGATGATATAGGCTACCCCAAAAAAATTCTATGATATATAAATAATAATAAGACAGATAAAGATGGCATTGTCAAATTAGGTTTTGCCTGTTTTGAGCTTCTTAAAATCTCGGTCAGAGTCTTCGTCATTCGCGACTCTAGTGCATGTTGTTCCTTGTTTGCCAGAGGGAACACCAATATCCTAGGGGAAAATGGTTGACAAATTTTAGGCATATTTACATAGTTCCATGAAGATAGAAATTAAATTTTGCAGTAATTGTAGAAAAATTCCACTTGAAAATAGACTTCCAATACAAGAATTGCGGGATCAATATACCTTAATGGCGGATACTCTACTGTTAGATTGCTTCCCAAGCTCAATTTGCACTGAGATACTGGCCCGCGATAGATCCACTCCGGAGTTCTGGAGTGCTTGTGTCAGAGTACTCAACAATCTGTTCAATACCAAAGATGCCTTCATTATCTTGATTCATAATCAACATGCTGTTACAAAATATGGTTCTCAAATTGGTTTTAACCTATAACAGTTGTTAGCATTGAAAAATTACTATAAGACAATCCCCATATAGATCAGCAGAACTTAAGCAGATGCTTACAGTAAAAAGTGGCAGAATGACATTTTTGGTAAACTAGAGTTCAGCAATATTTCATTGCACACACGACAAAAAGGTTTAATCCAATAATCTCCACCTTATAATGAATAAAAATAAAAATAAAGGCCTACGACTATGCAATGCTACTAGCACTTGTAAGTTGTGATAGCATCTTACAACCATGTTGAAAACATGATTGCAACTACTACAACATAGTCTATATATTCAAATTTTAAAAAAGGTGCTAATCAACACATGACGGCATGAGTTGCATCTTCTCCCTAATATGCAGATTGCAGAACTGCTCATTAAGCTAAAGGCAAGATAGCCTAAGCCCAAGATCAAAGGATGTGGTTCGGTGCAACTGTGCAATCGCCATCTGTAACATCTGACCTCAAATGATAGGAGTCTGGTTGCATGCAAAAAGAATAATTGTACCCTAGAAATCACGCCTGACTTTTAGACTTTTTCATTACCCAAAGACCAAATCTGTGATTCAATAAAATTTTTCAACTTCTCATGGTGTCTACTACTATTTATCTGACGTGAATCTGAAATATTAGGAAGCAAAGCGAGATTCAGAGTTCAAAGTACATGTGCAAACTAAATAGACTTGCCTTTAAAAAAAAATGCAAGATGCACAGGCCTAGTGATTATGAAAAATGCAAGATGCATATATCTAATGATTATGTAAATTAAACATACACTTACCTTTGGGAGTACACACTTGAGATGCTAATGGTACCACCTTCAACAGTCAACTCTTGTTCTTTCAGCTTATCACTAGTAGTAATGCCCCCATTAGTGCCTGATCTCGTCTCACATAACCGTGGTTGAGGCTGAGACAGAATGTTTTCTGCATCTGATGCCAACTTAGAAAGGATTTCATGTACTGCAGCACTACTCTTGACTGTAGTGAAGAAGCTTGGTTCTGGTGACATAGGAAGGGTCACTGCTTGATTGGTTATTCCAGGATGGTGATCCATCTGTTTAAAGGTAGTGGCAGCACTAATGTCAGGTTCAATTGGTTTCTTTTCACTTCCAGCAAAAGTTGGAGAGACGGAGATAGTTTTCTTATCAAACCTCCCAGCAAACATTAATGCAGGAGCAGACCCACTTACTCGAGATTGATCAACATGACTTTCAGCCGGCCTGTGATTGTTTCTCTGCTACAAACAAGCAGACACCGTCATATAGTTTTTAGCACTAAAATGAATTAATATGATCGGGCTTAAATTGAAATATAAATTCCCAAAATATATGATCATTGTGTGTGCATGCATAGGTGTACTTATATTTGGAGGCCCAACTCACTTCCGAAAGACATATTTCACCAGGTATATTTGGACACACACAAAATAAATAACTAAATACATATAAGAAGCAAAGAAATTCACCCATGGCATCAATTTAGCTGGCTCATGATCCCATCCTTGGTATGCCCCCTCATACTTCTCCACTTTCTCCTGTAAGAACTGAATGTACTCAATAACCTGCAAAAAGATTGAGAACCCCCATACCAACAGTTAGGACATAGCAAGGTGAAGGAAAGAAATCATAGAATGGATTACTACAAGAGATTAGTTTACCTCAAATAAAAAGGATGCCTTATCTCTCTTTTGGTCGCTAAGAGGAATGAGTTCTCGCAGCATCTGAAATCTGCATTGTTACCATAAATAATATAAGACGTCAGCAACAACCCCATTGGTCGGTAAATCAACTAATTGCCTCCAATAACAAGGTCCGTGTCAATAAACTATGCTCCAACAAAACCTTTGTATTTTTAGTTTAACTTGAGCGAATGATGTGATTATTTATGGATGAAACAATAAGTTTCTTTGAAAACACAAATAGAAAACAAGGAAATCAGATCTGTCCTAGTATGCAAAAAAGGATTTGTGAAATTTAGCTTAAGTGAAAATATCAGATAGTAATAGCTATGGATGTTTTTACTATGTTTCTAAGGAAGTCTGGAAGTTGAAGAAGCTAGTGAGCAAGGCAAGTAGATACAATCATGCCTTTGTTTCTTTCATATCACTGAAATGTTCTTTTCTGAGATTGTGTTCAAAATATCACAATGAATTAAAGCTTTTTCTTTGGTAGCCCTGTTTATGCATTCAATACTATAAAAGAATGTGTATAAATGATTTGTGTGTCTGCTTCCTCTATGTGATGTAATTATAGTATATACGTGTGTTAAATGATGAGTGAAAGAGAGGGAAAGAAGCAAAGGAACCAAAAGGGGAAGAAAGGGAAGGAAACTGATATGATGTGTAGAAACACATGGAGACAATACTTACTTTATTCATCGATGTACCATCATATAAATACACTACATACAATTGAAAATTATACCCTCACAGGTTACACTAATTACAACCATGCCCTCTAACATGATGTATGAATGAATGTCAACGGATTTTAATGTTTTCCTTGGCTTTTGACTGTTGAGTAATGGTACCAGAGGATGATGGGCAGATGGCAAGCTATCTTCTATGGTCCGCCAAGAATGGCTCACTCGAGTGCACCTAGTTTATCGAGTGATGTCCATCTCCTTGACTAGGTTCCACCTGCGGCCGCAAGCATATAATCATAATCTTTGAGACCGCCAACCCTTACACACAGTGCATAAATGTGTGTTGGCCACCCAGAGATTAGAGGAAAATGATTTATAATGTGTGAATGCTATTAAACTACATACATGTTCCTTCAAAAGTGAAAACTTAGTTATAATCTTTGAGTATTCGACTCATTTTGTTTTTATGTTTTAAACATCTCAGGTATCGGGGAGATTGAAGATGGGTCAGCAAGCCAGAGTGTTATCTTATTATTAGAGAGCTTTATTTATGATGGCTTTTATAAAATTGAGAAACTTTATCTACTTTTCAGCTCATGGGTTTTGTTATACTTGCTATTGTTTAAGTTTTATTAATGAGATTTTCAGTTATATTTGAGTTCTTTATGGATCTCTTATAACTTGGCTTATGGATTGGAAATGAAAGTAGCATATCTGACCCGGAAGGGGGTCTTGCACACTATCAATCTACCCCCCAAGTACAATGAACCAAAAGAAAGTTCATGAAGCAGATAGTTCAAACTCCCGGGCATTCTATTCCTTGTGAAACACGGTACTGTGTTTATTGGAAAAGAGAAAAAAAATACGTTGATTACACCTTTGATGCGGGAATTGGTTGAACTGATCTTTGTATAGCGATACGCCGATACATCACAAATAATATGCATGAAGATGAGGAAAAGTATAAGAAAAATAGAAGTGAAAGAACATTAAACAAGCAGGGATCAGCAATGCTTAATCACTATACAAGTTTAAAATAAATTCAAAATGCAAACTCTCAGAAACATGCAACAAATACAAAGATAAAGCTACAAACGGGAAAGAGGCTTCCAATGTGAGGGAGGAAAACATGCCTGTCATTGATTTTGCTCCTTCTACGCTGTTCCGTGGCAGAATGCTTCGACCGTGGCGTGTTAGCCTTCTGATCAGAGATTTTCCCGTCCACCTTTACCTTTAATTCCCCTGTATAAACTCACACTTCTTCAAATCAAATGAAAAGGAGGGAACCAAGAAGCAATCTTTTTTCGTGGGAAAAAAGAGCAGCAATCTTTTGTATGGCATATTACACAGGCTATGATTCCTGGAGTAGTAGTACGCGAACAAGTTTAAGAATTGATGGAACCCGAGCAGGTTTATTTGACAATACCTTTGTGGGTAGTAGCGACTATAGCAGAGGGCTCTTTCTTTGGGACAAACGTCCCTTCTTCATCGTCCAAATCATCATCCAGGGTAATACCCTTGGCGGATGTTATCACGTCTACGAAGCTCTTGTTGTTCTGCTCCATTGCCCTGTTTACATTCCCATAGAAGTCTGTCACCCCTTAGTTCGTTAAACCAAAAAGCAGCGAATAAAATGAAGAGTTAAAGCAGGAGAAAATGACTGACTCGGAGGAAGAGAGAGAGCTGAAGCTGTTGCGGTGGTCGTTGTTCGTAGACGACTGTGACGGCCCCTCCCCCTTTGTCCGTTGCCGCAACTTCGGCCCTGCCTCTGTCAATGCCGAAGTAGACGACGTGACAGACAATCAGTCAAACTTTATCATTATTATACGAAAAATACTATAGCTATAAAGAATTACGAAAAAATAATCCATAAACCGACGTGGATTAACGTTCTTCATCAGATTTATTTTAATTTGGATTGGCAAGACCGGTTACCGGAGGAGAAATGATAATTACTATTTTATAATAACTTTTTTACAACTAGCGTAATACAGTAATATTATTTGAAAAACACTATAGATACAAAGGAATCCCTCAAATGGATTCCACACATTGACGTGGCACAATGTTCTTTTTTTTTTCTTTTTTTTTCCTTGTTTTTTTTCTCCTCTCATGCGAGCCCCCTCCCCTCCTCCCCCTTTCCCTCTCTGTCTCGGCCCGTGATTCGGCCGGCCCTGAGGTGGTCCCCAACCACCATGGCGGTTCACAGGCCGAGACAGAGAGGGAAAGGGGGAGGAGGGGAGGGGCTCGCGCACTACTGTGAGTGGGAGACGCCTCCGCTTAGACCGTCGGCGGCTTCTGCCAGCCCTAAGGTGGTCCTCAACCACTATGGCAGCGACACAAACGGTGGAGACAGGCGGAGGGGGGAGGGGAGGGGAGACGAGGAAGGGAGGAAAAAAAAAAAGTGGGGAGACGTGGCTGGCACACTGTGAGTGTGTCACATCAGTATGTGGGATCTCTTTGTGTCTGTAGCAACCCTCTTATTTTAATATACTAAATTACCTTGTGATTTTATCCTTTCAATCATATCGTTATGTATTTTTTAAAATTTTTTATTTAATAATTAAAAAATGATTATTAATGAAATTATATATTTTTTAATAAGACAAAATGTTAAAAAATATTTAAAACAAAATAAAAACAAAAAACTTTGCACTGAAGGTACTCACAGTGATAAATGCTGGGCCGACTAGCATGATGAAAAGTATAAAGTAAAAAAATAAATATTATTTTTTATTAATAGAATCTACTTTATAAAAGATCAATTTGAAACTTTTACCTACCCTCTTCCCATTACACAGCTCAGTATGATCCTACTTTTTAACGCATATAGAGAGAGAAAAAATCATGATTACTAGTTACTACTACTAGATGGACCTGGTTTCTCAAAGTTAAAAGCTACAAGCTTTATTAGAGTTCTAACTTTAGCATTTCATTCGAATGCGGGTCTGTAAGAATTTATTCTCCCCCGGATGATCTATGCATCTTTCAGGATTCATAAGAGGCACCAATTAATATTCTGTCCCCCTGAACGTATTGCACACTACCAGCCATGCCTCACACCTAATAAATGTCTTTACCATCGCATTCTAAGGTACACGGATTAAACAAATCATTGCTCTTCATGGAATGGTTGTAGAGACATGCAGGGGAACAAGGAAGCAAAACCAAATGATGAGAGGTGAATTTGCAACGCTGGGTGGCTCACAAGGTGCACCGGGTGATGACCATCTCAATGGACTAGGTTCTATCTGTTAATACCAGGTGAAACCGTGGTATTAAGGACTACTAATCCTAACACACAAAGCATGATAGTGGGTAATGGACAAATAAAAAAGAGAATAATAAAGTGTACATATAAATGAATGTTACAGAATTAAACTCTCTTTTATAAAAAGATGATTTGTTCAGTGAAGAAAGCGACTGAATATTAATGAGAATGAAAATGTCAGACTGAAAATCTATATTCATATGATTATAGTACGAAAGTATTACTTTATTTTAATATGTGAATGTTCCCCAAGTTTAAAGTAAAAACGTAGTATATGTAGATCGCGACTCATAGCTAGCATTAGTGGTAGTAGTGATTGTGACAAAAATTATAATAATTTATACCAGCCAAAGAATTTTGAGGTTAGACCAAAGATTTTTCTATGTGAGAAACATTTTATTAATCCGTTCTTTTCATTTTTCTCGTGGTGCATGGTTGCATGTCCATACAAAGCCAGCTAAAATGATGGGGTGAGTGGCTAACCACAAGCTGGAAAAGAAGAGCGGAAATTCGAACAAGTGAGACTGTGAGAGTGGCAAATTGATTGTTTTTCTATACGAATTGCATGCATGAATGTCTAATGAGAAAACAAAACCGTGAATATAAACCACGACCATACCTCTTACAGCGGGCTTTTCTCCCATGTTCTCCTTCCTTGTCTTTCCCTTTTTCAACGTATGAGATTCTTCCCACAACGTGAAACCACTGGCTGTATAAGAAGTACTGCAGTTGGAATTCTCATCATTCCTATCGGAACTGCCCGCTCGTGGCACCGTAAATATTGACCCATCTGGCTTAGGAACCGACGTTTGATTAAAACTGGAAATGTGACTTATACTGTAGGTCCCAATTCCTCCCGGGAGAATATGCTCGTCCGAAGGAGGTGGAGCTGGCGGTGGCAGCCTTTCCACAGCTGATATCTCAACCACGGATTCTTCCTTCGCACCGGTCTTTCCTATACGCTCTAGTGGTTGTAGAAAATCATGAGTTTTGAGGTACCCTCCTGTTCATGAATGAATAAACAAAAAGCTCCTATTTAGATTCAGGTGACACTAAAATCTAAAGACTGAAAATAACATGTTTGTGGCCACAAGAAGGTCATCAGGGACTTCACTGACATGTAATGGCGTGATTTGTAGATGGTGAAAAATATATGAAATTATATTTTGTGCACAAAATCGATCATTAAAAACTATATGAAATTAGCTACCCAAAAACCTATAAATCAAATATAATTTTAGATAGAAGTAATTCTCATGTTAAATTATGATGATATCTTCATGGGGAAACTTAAGTGACCATGAACAAGAAAGTAAATTTTTTTTTGTTTGTTTTCGAGTTGAGTTGAGATTAAAGTAACAAAGTTGAATAAAATATTGTTAGAATATATTTTTTAATATTATTTTTGTTTTGGGATTTGAAAATTTTGAATTGTTTTTTTTTATTTTGTATTGGAAGATGGGAAAGTTGTAATGATTAGAAGAGATGAGATGAGATGTTTTTTAAAAACAAACGATCTAGATCAGTTGAAAATTGAATAAAAATTGTTAGAATATAATTTTTTAATATTATTTTTATTTTATGATTTGAAAATTTTAAATTTTTTATTATATTTTGTTTGAAAGTTTAGAAAAATTATAATGATTAAATGAGATGAATTGAATTAAGTTGAGATGGTTTTTTAATACAAAGAATGTCTTATGCCCGTTAAAATTGATGGATTGGCTTGAAAACAAGACTGCTAATCCAAGAAAAAGGTACTCCTCTTCGAAAATAAAATACCAAGAAAAAGAAAAGAGAATAATCAGTGGAAGAAATCAACTATATATACATATATTAATTCAGGAATTATGTCCCCAAAAAACCTACAAAATTTATGGGATATAATAAAAAATATGCCTCATTAAATACTCAATTTAGCTTTTGCACGCCATCTACATTGTTATAGACTGAAACTACTGAAAGAGAGATACTGGAACAATAAAAATTAGAAAAAATAGATTGAATACTCAATTTAGCTTTTTCATGAATGATCATTATCAATGGCGTGATTAGTCGGCCTGATTTGGATAGAAAAATACTTTCGTCTTATATTATTTTCTCTCATCTTATCTCAATATCTAAACACCACAAATATTTTTTAATTTGAAATTTTTAATTTTTTATCTAATTATTATTTAATCACTACAATTTTCTTAAATTTCTAAATAAACACAAAAAATAATTTAATTTTTTCAAATATCAAAACAAAAATTATATTATAACAATATTATAATTTTATAATATTTTTATTCTACCTTTTTTCTCTATTTTCAAAATTCTATAAACATAAATTTAAATCATTTCACTATTATTTACTAAATATTTAAGTACTATTCATTTATTATCTTTAGAGTAATATTATATACAATCGTGGAATGCACAAATGACGTGCAATCGTTTTGAAAAAGAATAGAATCTACTATTAAAAAATTAATTTCTTTTCATGTAAATCTCATATTTATTCATTTTGTTCAAAATAACTATACGACATTTATACATTCACAACTGTAAGTATCATTTTCTCTTATTATCTTTATATACCTATCGACAGTTAACCCCTCTATCAAACATGCACCTGAACTGAAGTCCGGATGCATGATATGACCCAATCAAATATAATAAATCATATCGTCTAAAAATCCGTATGGGTCCCATTACAACTCCCACCCGACCCAACACAACCCATTATCAAATTTCATAAAAGGGACACAATTTTTTTTTAATCTTTTACCAACCATATTTTAAATAAAGAATATTTTAATAAAATAATTTATAAAATAATATCATTTTATAAAAATATTTTTAATTTGAAAATATAATTATACATAATAATTTAATAAAAATAATTGTGTGCTATAAAATTTACAACCTGGCCCGCTTATTCATGGCCCTGATTTATCATTCAATGCTCGTCACGTGTCCGCACAATGGTAATGCGAATATTTTGAAGCCAGAATCGTTGGTGACGGGTACGTGTCAATAAATTTACGGGTTCCTCGTCCAATAATTTTCATAAATTTAGCCGGTTCACCTATCTCAATTCATCTCAACTTATCATTATAATTTTTTTAAATTTCAACACAAAATATAATAAACAATTTAACTTTTTCAAATCCTAAAATAATAATAATATTAAAAAATAATATTCTAACAATATTTTATCATCTCAACTCAACTCAACTCAACTCACTTCAACATCCAAACTTAACTAGGTTGCTAGTGAGATAATTTTAGATATTTTCTAAATATTAATGTCACATATAATTGTAGAATACGTAAATATTATATAATCGTTTTAAAAAAAATAATATATATTATTAAAAAATTATTTTTTTATATGAATCGTATATTTATTAATTTTTTTTAAAATAATTATGTAATATTTGTATATTCATGATTACAAGTATCATTTTTTAAAATAATAATAAAATAATAAATTATAGTGAGATATTCTGAAAAAAATATGAGATATTATCCGTATTCAAACTAGCGACAAATGTTATATAAAAACAATTCTCATTATCTCTCTTCAATACACCTATTTTTATTTTTTAATTTTTTAATAAATATATGGTATAAAAATGATGAAGAGAAGAACTCAAATTTAAAATTTAAAACTCGCGGAGAAAATAGAATCTTTTTCTTTTTATTTTAATTTTTTAGAATTTTAAAAATAGCATAAAAGAGTTAAAAATATATAAAAAAAATTATATTTACAATTTTAAAGTATGTAATTGTTACACATTTTTTTTAAAAATAAGATAATTTTAAAACTTACATAAAAAAATATTTTTTTAATAATAAATTTTATTTCTCTTATAAAAAATACGTAAGACTTACTCGTTTTAAAATTGTATATAACGTTATTCTAAAAATATTTTAAAAAAGAAAGATTTTACTTATCTTTCGTATACCATATATTTGTTTTTATTATTTATTTTTTTCTTTATTAAATATGTAGATAATCAGCAGAGGAAATTGATGAAAACTGAAAAGAATTTTATTAGTTTAGCATAAATAAAAAATAAATAAAAACAGATAAGTGTGTGCCGTTGGCAAGAGGTGAGAGAGTACCTTGGGAAGGTGGGCTTGGATCTTGTTGGACATCAGAACGACTGTAAAGTGACAGAAAGTCGTGCGTTGGTTTTCGTCCTGTACCCCATATTTTTTTATTTTTTTACAAAAAGGAAGAACAGAAAATATTTTCCGTGTTACTTTTCCGAAATGTTATTCAGTTATATCGACGAAACAAAAATTGGAAAACGAAAACTTCTGTTCCGAAAATACCCTCGGTTTTACTGGGACGTGGTTGAGGATGCTCCATCCACGGCGCAAAAGAATTTTCCCGATGTGATTCTTTTTCCAGTAATTCGACCGAATTAAGAAAACATATGTCCTTCCGAAATTAAATTCTCACGGTGATTGAGTGAATTCTCCGTCAAATGATAGATGAATCCTTTCGAAATTTCGGAACTCAAAAGCCATATCCTAATCGATTCTTCTCAGATCCTTGTAGTGTAGAACAACAGAATCTCCTCGGACAATTTTCGCCTCCGCTACGAAATCAGAGAGGCGCATTCATTTCCTGGAAGTAATCGGATTATGATTTGGAAGATGAAAAGGATGTAATTGCTCTGAAGCAAAGCCGGGAAACGGAAAATCGAATCACAGAATTCAGTGAATCTGCAATCGGAATTACCGTTTAAATCACATTAAAATCCTCAAAAATAAATTTCAGAAAGAAAAAAAAACTAGTAAGAAATACGAGAAATTCAAAGTGGAAAAGGTATGGAAAGAAAGATCCATTAAAAGGAAAATGATTGCTTACTTTTTTATCTGAATCATAAGAATTGAAGTGCATTTTCAGCCTCCAAGCGCTCAGCAAAACGAACTGGATTTGAATCCTTTTACTTAACTCTCTCTCTCTCTCTCTAAAACGAGCAGTACGGCGAAAGGCTGGGCCTCGGGTCTGGACTCTCTCTCTCTGTCTGTTTGTCTGCTTGGTTCAACATCTTTTATACAGTTTCTTCCTTTCTGCGTTTTCGCTCTTTTAAAAAAGAAATTAAATAAAATCAGTTGGCTTGTGCAGCTGTGCTCCGTTAGGTTACAATGCCGTCTGATTAACGTCGTTTTGGTGGGGAGACGGTGCTAGCTTTTTTATCACGGTCTATAACGAGCAGTGTAAGGGTGTGTTTGGATGTTGAAGTGAGTTGAGTTGAGTTGAGTTGTGATAATAAAATATTGTTAGAATATTATTTTTTAATATTATTATTATTTTGATATTTGAAAAAGTTGAATTGTTTATTATATTTTGTGTTGGGATTTGAAAAAGTTGTAATGATGAGTTGAGATGAGTTGAGATGAGTTTGGGATCCAAACTCACCAGGGTGAGTTTAATTGCTAAGCCAATTTAGTATTTTTATTTTTGTTTAATTTTTTTATTTATATTTTTTTATAATTTTAAAATATAAAAAAAATATCAATATATTAATAATTACTTCCTTAATTATTAAATAAAAAAATTAAAAATAAATTAAAATTCATAAAGTGTCAAAATGAGAAGATAAATTAAGTAGGCAAAGTAACATTTCCTATAACATACCCTTAAAAAAACTCCTACCATAAAAATGACATTTCCTATAACATTTCCTATAACATACCCTTAAGTAGGCAAAGTAACATTTCCTATAACATTTCCTTAATTACTATATTTTTATAAAAAAACTTGAATGAAACTTATGTATTTTAGATTTATACCTAACATTACTCATATTATTAATAAAAAAATTTATTTTTTATAATCTTAGAGTATGTTATATCAGCACAATCTCTTTTGAAAAAAATTAGGACACAACTAGGACTTACATGAAAAAACATGGTAAGCTCCATTTTTTATCAAATAGATTGTACGGGATTTAGACATCCTAAAATTGTAGCTAACATTATTTTTTATTTATATGATGTAATATATTTTTAAATAATTTTTTATTAAATATTTTATAGAATAATTTATTTACTACGTTACATTAACTAGTGTGATTAGAAATAATAATTATAGAATGAACCACTTTAGCGTACGATCTAAGAAGAATAGCGTTTGATGAGCAGCTGAAATAATAAAAGAGAAATATTTAAGTCTCATTTGCTTACACAGATGAAATGAAATAAGAAATATGTTAATAATAATAAGATAATTTATGTATATTATTAAAATTGTTTAATTTTAGATTTTTATGAGATTTTAGAAAATAAAAGATAAAAAATTAAATAAAAAAATTATAAAGTTGAGGGTTAGGAAGTTTTTTAAGATTTGAAAATGTTGAATTATTTTTTGTGTTTTATTTGAAAATTTGAGAATGTTGTAATGATTAGATAATTATTAGATGAAAAGTAAAAAATTTGAAATTAATTTTTTTTATTTGAATGGTATTTGGATATTCATATGAGATGAGATAAGATGTGATGAAATAGTTTCAAAGGTTTGTGAAATCAAACCGTCTCATCTAAGGTCCAGTCTAGATAGTAGGTTGAGATGAAATGTTTTTAGATGAGTTGAATAAAATATTATTTTTTAATATTATTATTTTTTTGAAATTTGAAAAAGTTGAATTGTTTATTATATTTTATATTAGAATTATAGAAAATTGTATCGATAAGATAAGATAAGTTGAGATTACTTCTAAATCCAAATTTAGCTATAAGTCTTATAAAAAAATTTAAATTGATTTGATTTGATACAGTATCTTAGATTATAAACTTTATATTATAAAGTAAATTTCATGTATCACGTTGAATCAAATTAATTTATACATTTAATTTTATAAAATATATGTATATAAATAAAGGAAAATAATTCACGTAATAAAGTGTGGTCCAATGTTTGTTCAAAAACAGAAACATTATGGGATCACGGAACTCAATGATGTTTGATGTTTTCTGCGTGGTTGATACTTGATTGGTTTTCAATGTTTGTTCGGCAATCCCGATTATTTATTTATTTATTTTTTTTTTCAGCGATCCCATGACAAAATCCTCTCTGCCGACTTTGTCATTTGTGGATAACGAAACCACGAGAGTAAAGATTCTGAACAGCAGATATCTAGTCACGTGAATTTGGAGTGAAACAAAGTTAGTTTTATGGTGGTTAGAGTAATAATATTATTTTTAGATATAAGTTTCGAATAGATAAGTTCTATACAAGTCTTTTGTAAAATAATGGGTCATACTAATAAATAATAATTTTTTTTATACTTTTTTAAAGGTTGAGTCCACTTTTTTACAAGAACTTGTATGGGATTTGTCTATTTGGGACTTGTACAAATTATTTCTCTTATTTTTATTTTAAATTTATCACTTTTAATTAATCAATGAGATTTCAATAAAGAATAAATAATAATAAAATATTATTTATATAGTGACATATACCATCCTATATAATATCAAATATTAGAAAAGATATAAAAGATTATAAATAATTTAAAAATCATAAACATTCAACTATTAATAATCTTTACACAATTATATAATAAGATCTATATTTTTTTAAATCAGTTGCTTATCTATCACTTCTCTAAATAACTTTTTTTGGTAATTTGTTACAGGATAATGTGAGAATGATATCCTGAAACCTCTACACCATCCATATGACATAATTTGATTTGTAGGATTTAATTTATAATGCAAATGATGTGTAATATAGAAATCTTAAAATAGAGTTATTCATAAAAGAAAAATAATTTCCACAAAATGAGAGGCAAGATAAAGAAGGGATTTGAGTCTTTGATATATGGGGCAATAAGGGTTGACTTCATCCTTCCGGCCCTAAAGAAAAGAAATATAAGATGAATTAGTAATAGGCTTACAACTAAAATCGCACTTTATTTGTAATTCTTAATAAAATAATATTTTTTAAATATTTAAAAACAACAAATCAAAACAAAGATAAATGATATTTACAGTCGTGGAATATGCAAGAGCTATCAAATTTCTTTAAAAAAAGTGAGTAAATACGGTCTTTGCATACTTTACTATTTTTCAAAAAGATTGCACGATTATTGTATACTTCATGACTGTATCTAACATTAATCTAAGATAATAGTCAAACTAAAATTAAAAAATTATTGAAAAATCTATTTATCATTCCCACACACAACACTTTTTTTCTCTTGCCAAATATGTAGTATATGAATGTTGAGTAGAAAAATTCAATTAATTTAAGAAGAATAAAACTAAAAAAATTAAAAAAAGAAAAAAAAGAAAAAAAAAAAGCTCATTTAAGATTGACAACACAAGAGATGAGAGATGGTGAATATAGAAAAGGGCCTTGGAGATGAACGTTAGGGCACATATCCCTACCAAAATGGTGGCCGTTACAGTTGGTTTGGAGGATGATGGGATCTGAAAGACAGAGAGGAGTCACGTGCTGTGGCTCTTCTATCTTTTGCAGATTGTGCCGCAAAAACCGGAGTCCTCATTTCGATCTTTCATCTTTCATTATCTATCTTGCAGCATCGAGGCCTTCTCCATGTGCCCCTCCAGAGTCCAATCTCTCTCTCTCTCTGTATCCGTTCTTGTATACCGTTCTTAGGATATGCATGTCGGGCCCACCTCTTTTAAAAAAAAGTAATGATATATACAGCTTTAAAATAGATAAATTTATATTCTTTTAAAAAAAAAAGTGTTATTCATTATTTAAAAATATTTTTTTATATAAATTTCATATTTATTCATTTTTTTCAAATGGAATACGTGGGATTTGTTTACATATCTTAAAACTGTAAATATTATTTCTCTTTTAAAAAAATTAAGGTCTACCATGAAAATTTTAGTTTTTTTTTACATGAATCCCATATTTTCTTTATTTTTTTTCAATAAAGTGCATGAGACTTACAAATTTTAGAACTGTATAAATCGTTTTCCGTTGAATTAACTTTTTCTATGCTAAATTTCTAATTAGAACAAATATTTATTTTAGTTTTATATATGAAAATAGCAAGCGTTGGGCCCTTTTTCTTTTCAAAATACAATATTGAGTAAAATCTCGAATATGTAAGTAGGTCTTAGAGGAAGTACTTCATGAGATAATTTCAAGGCAGCTCATCATATATATTGTTATATAGTAAGGTGCGGTAAGATAAGAAAATAACAAAATCAAAACCATGATTTGGTGTACATTTAGTGATGAGAAGATGACAAGCATTCACGTATATAGTGGTGTCCATAAACTCCATACATAGATAAAATTTGGAGAACATGGCACTCAATTCATAATTAAGTTGTACCCTATCATCATCATCATCATAATACTTTCAATCTCTTAAAGAAAAAATCTACTCATCATTTGATCTTTTATCATTATCCTATCATCATCTCATGATGTGGCATTAAATGATAAGTTTACAAATGAAATATAATAAATAGTCTCTAATCATCTAATGTCACATACGTGGCTAAAACATAGGAAGTTTCTCAATAATTTTTTTATCTTTTAAAAATGCCATGAGCTAGCTAGCTCTATTTATAGTGACCCAAAGTACAAGATCTTAGCTTCATTTATTTCCTATGTCTACTCTCATCTTATTAATTGGTATGAAATGATCTTATAAGATAAAATATTCAAATTTTTAAGTCGTAACAAAAAATGAAATAATATAATTAAACCGAAAGACCCTACGAATTGATTATTAGAGAATTATTCCTTATGGTAGTTTCACACATTTCTTAAATCTAATGCCATCTCACTTGACTAA
Organism: Juglans mandshurica; assembly: GCA_022457165.1. Lineage (NCBI taxonomy): Eukaryota > Viridiplantae > Streptophyta > Magnoliopsida > Fagales > Juglandaceae > Juglans > Juglans mandshurica. The sequence goes on from CM039634.1 coordinate 13,300,390, forward strand.
GTGTAATCTATATCTAGTAGCTATTATATATAAGTAACGCTAGATACAGTTTTAAGGTGTGCAAATAACGTGTACTCTAATTATAAAAGAAAAGTAAAGTCTACCATTAAAAAAATGAATTTATTATGTGAGTCCTAGATTTATCCATTTTTTCAAATGGAATGCATGGGACTTGCACACCCTAGATATGAAAATATCATTTCTCTTTATGTGTTTTTTTTTTTTTTTTTGTGAACTTCACTTCCTAAGTTATTGTGTTTGTTAGAAGTTCTTCCTCATAACCCTCAAATAATTGTAATATATCAATAACTCCTTAATTTACAATAGTATTTAGAACCTACAACATGGTTTATATGTCAAAAGAAAATATCAAATGCGGCCAAGCAAAAGAACCATTTGTAATTGAATAAATATAGATAGAAGTCACTATTGAGAGCTTTCATTTTGCACACAAGATGTGGCATCATCTAGACCACACATCTCTCCAAGTGAGTGTTGGAAACAATCAACTAGAAGCAGCCACGTAGTGAGTGCAAAGTGTACATTGTTATAGTGGTTTCTCTCTAGCATTACTCTTTATAATTTATGTGATTTTAATGTTAGTATCAAGTTTATGGTTCGCCTCCACAATTGGAAAGGAGTGAGGCCCCTCTCCCAATCGGTTAGCCACCCGTGAGGAACCTCAACTTCCACGTACACTAGATGGTCACGCGCCACCCTACCACCATTAACTTGGGTTTCTCTAACCCTCTTGTTTTATCAAAAATATATATATTGTTAGTTTTATTCGGAAAAAAATTATTTTAGTTTTAAACTCCATTGTCCGTAGTTTATTGTTATTATTTGACGTGGCACTATACATTACATTTCAAACACGTGTACAAATAGAATTGGTTGTGACGTGGCAGAAATGTCACATTGTCTTATAATCCCATTAGAGATCTAATAAGGATTTGTAGAATTTTTCATTTTGTTAATGCAGAAGTCATATTCTCAGACACAAATAGATAGATCATAGGGTTTCCGCCGATTGATGGGTTTTCTTCTCACAAATAGGGATTGATGGGATATGATCGATTTTGATTTAACCTATTTAATTAAACGGATAAAATTTCTTAAAATATATTCTATTAATTACGTACCGGATTTATAAATTTGAATCTTGTGAATCATTTATAATTGAGTTTAGTACATTGAACATACTCTTTAATATTAATTAATTATTTAAGTTTGTATTGCGTTTCGTGTCAGAATTTCCAGCTTGTGTAATAAATAAAAGAAAATGTTTGGATGCCCTTTAAATATGTTTTCAAAAGTGCCTCTTTAGTGTATTTTATTTTTTTAAAATGTTTAAAAATTTACCTGAATTTGTGTATGTATTTTTTCTTAATATTAAAGAATTAAAAATAAATAAATAAACACTAAAAGGCACTTTTAGGAACATATTTAGAGAGCATCATTTTCCATAAATAAATAAGAGTAATGCTAAGTACAAATCTCAAATAGACAAGTTTCATACAGGTCATTTGTAAAAAAGTAGATCCGACTAATAAATAATAGCTTTTTTTTTACATTTTTTTAAGTGGTGTTCACTTTTTTACAAGAGCTTGTATGTGACTTATCTATTTGAAGTTTGTATATATCATTTCTTATGAGTTCTGTTACATACAATCATTTTTACGTACTTTTTATGAACTTCATTGATGTGATTGGTTAAAACAGTTATTTTATATTAAAAAAATTATGCAGCCAATCACATTAGTAAGATATTATGTAAAGAGAGCGCAAAAATGAGTACTACACAAATATTTTTTTTTTTCTGAATAAATAAATCTCAAAGTAGGCAGGGGAAGATAAGTGAGGACTGTCCTGCTTGACGTTGCACACAATCACATGACCTAAAAAAGTTGGAATGGTCAAGGGAGCACTCCCATTAGAATAGCTAAAGATAAATAAAATCCTTCAAATAGCTATTACAGATGAAAAATTAGCTGTATTGAATTAGGCAAAGTGATCTAAACCAAGTTTTAGCTATAATATATCTAAAATTAAAGTCAAATTTGCTTGTAACAACAGATGGATCAAATCTTTAGTTAATTATTTTTTTTGGAATACTCTCTCTTTCTCTTGATATTTTGTCATAAAACTATCTCAATATCTTTCCCTCTAATTATAGATGGGTTTAATTAGACTTTTGTGATTATTAACATTAAATGATCATTGAAAATATGATTTCTTAACTAATAATTTAAGAGCAATGCTAGATACAATCTCTATTTGGGGACTGCAATGCAAGTTTAGGTAATTTTATCTTTAAATTTTTTTAAAATTACAAAACTATCCCTCTTAAAATGATGTTTTTTCTCATTTAATAAAGAGCATGTACATACAGTCCCCACTTGAGGACTGCAAATAGAATTTCTTATAATTTAATTAGAATATGAATACTAATTAATATATAATTATAGAATAGTAAAATATGATAAAATTAAATAATTTAAAGTTTAAAAAAAAATAATATTATTTTATTATTATATAATAAATAAATAAATAATTTAATGTAAAAATTTGATATCAACAGAATAGACAAACGCAAGTTGACGTGACATTAGCTAAATTTGGTTTGGCATTGGCTCTTCATTGAGAGTTGCTCCAAAAGCTGCTGCTTGAAAGGATTTTGGACAATGAAGTGGTGTGTCCTCCGTGTCGTTTTGGAAGAGAGAGAAAGAGTTAAGACTGAACTGTGCAGAAATTTTCATGCTTGTCTCGTCACGTCGGCACTGGGTGGCCCACGTGACCTGAAACTACCCCTAACTCACGTGCAAACGAAATTCTACGTCATTGTCACCATAAGAATCAAGATGGCCCAATTCCAACCACTCCGGTGAAAGATTAGATGATATAAAATTAAAATTAAAAATTATTAAAATATATCTTTTAATATTATTTTTATTTTAAGATTTAAAAAAATTAAATTATTTATTTTATTTTGTGTAAAAATTTAAGAGGGTTGTAATGATTAAATTAAGGGTGCGATTGGATGTTGAAGTGAGTTGAGTTGAGTTGAGTTGAGATAATAAAATATTGTTAGAATATTATTTATTATTATTATTATTATTTTGAGATTTGAAAAAATTGAATTGTTTATTATATTTTGTGTTGGGATTTGAAAAAGTTGTAATGATGAATTGAGATGAGTTGAGAGGAGTTTTAGTTCCAAACAAAGCTAAATGAGATGAGATGAGATGAGTTGAAAGGAACTGTGAAAACAAATGATTAGAGTGAGTAAGTTTGGCATATTTTTTTTAAAAAGAATATAAGTAAATTTGGAAGAGAAATGCTTCGGGATCCAAAAAATATTCCAAATGAGACTTTTATTTTTTTTATTTTTTACCGAGTGATTAAAAAAATATTTTTTAATAATATTGTGAATTTTTTATTTTTTTTAAAAATGTTTATGATGATTAAAAAAATACATGAAATAAAAAAAAAAAATTTCCTATTCAAGACACTTTCGGGCTACATCTCTCACTGCTCAAAGTTGGAATCCACGTAAAAAAATTATTTTTTTTAATAGTGGATCCTTTTTTTTTAAAGGGATTATTCGGTGATTGTACATTACATGATTGTATCTAACATTACTCGATGAAAAATGAAAGCATAAATTTAAGAAAATTTTATTTAATATCCTTTTTATTATCATCTTCTCAATATTTTGACTTAAATGATTTGTCTACAAATAAAATATAAAAAATAATTTCTAATCATTTAATTACACATTGTAAAATGGTAGGAAGATGATGGTAAAATGCACGGTGAGTAACATTACAATTAAAAAGGTGGTTAAATTTATTTGTAAGCGTCTTTATTAACACACCAGACATACAATTTATGTACAAATATGACACATCGACTTGTGTAAAAAAGTATTGATATTTTAATTCTTTTTATTAATATAATGAGTCACACATTACGCAAATAACATAACTCCATTCAACTAGCATGCCATGTGTACCATAGATCTAGATTTCCAATATCCACTTTGTGCCATAATTCTCGTCTTATAATAATCTTTCAAGTCTTAGTTTGATCCAATAATTTAATTTCTTTTTACATTTTAGGTTTTTATTTTTTTTTTCGTTTAAAAAATTATATATATATTTTTTATGTTTTTAATGTTTTGAACAGTTTTTTTTAAAAAATGTTCATATTTGTATTTTTTTTTATTTTCTAATCAAAAGAATTATAATGTCCTAGTATTGTATAGGCTAGAGTTGAGCAAAAACTCGAAAATCCGACCCCGCTCCGGCTCTGACTGCCGGAGCCGGAGTTGGAGTTTTTTTCCCCTAGGAAGTCAGAGTCGGAGGTGTTGGTTGACCGACTCTGACTCCGCTCCGATCTGCCTCCGAATTTGCCTTTCGACTCCGACTTCGATATTTTACATATTTTATAAAAATATATGTATTTTTCTATATATTAATCATATAAATTTTATATAACTGTATTTTATATAGTTAGTTAAACTCAATAATATACTAGCATGAGCTAATTATTATAAAATAATATATTTATAGTATAATATATATAGACTAAATTGACTAATAGTAGTTTAGTATATGTAAATATCATACTATTACAATATTACTCCCATGTAACAACACTAAATCACTAATGTATAAATATAATAAGATGTAATACTAATGTTTAAATACTAAAATGCATAATAACATGTAATACTAATGTATAATAAGATGTAATACTACTAGATAAAGACTAATCTATAAATTTATAATAACATATAATACTAATGGATAATAATTAAAGTATTAATCATATAAATTTTATATAACAATATCTTATATAGTTAGTTAAATTCAATAATATACTAGCATGTGCTAATTATTATAAAATAATATATATAGACTAAATTGACTAATAATAATTTAGTATATTTAAATATCATACCATTACAATATTGCTACCATGTAACACTAAATTACTAATATATAAATATAATAACATGTAATACTAATGGATAAACATTAATCTATAAATTTATAATAACATATAATATTAATGTGTAATAACTAAAGTATTAATCATATAACTTTTATATAACAATATCTTATATAGTTAGTTAAATTCATAATATACTAGCATGTGCTAATTATTATAAAATAATATAAGTATACTATATTATATATAGACAAAATTGACTAATAATTGTTTAGTATATGCAAATATCATACTATTACAATATTACTACCATGTAACACTAAATTACTAATGTATAAATATAATAACATATAATACTAATCGATAAATACTAATATATAAGTTTATAATAACATGTAATACTAATATATAATAACTAGTGTATAATAACATGTATACTAATGTATAATCACTAGTATAATAACATTAAAAATAGAATACTAGGTCTAGTATATAATTAAGTTAGGAACTAATATAATAATATGTAATACTTTAGTAGAATAACATATAATTAAATACTATAGTATAAGTCTATAATACTAATAGCCTATTAATGACTATAGGAATAACTTACAAGTTAGAAATTAGTATAAAATATTATATTGAGTTTGAAAAAACAGTGGTTCTACCCCAACACAATTAATTATACTGAGTTTGAAAAAATATTTACTATAATTATATTTATGATGTTGATAGTTACTGCTTATTAACTTAGACTTTACTCTTTAGTATGCATAATTATTAATTGTTGGGTGGAGACTGGTTTTGGGGCTGGAAAATCGAGAAATAGTGAGTTCACTCGACTGTCGCTTGAGCGAAGCTCTAATTGTGAGTTCACTCGAGGTGCGCTCGAGCAAAGCTCAATCTATGAGTTCGCTTGAGTCTCGCGCGACAGTCGGCTCGAGCGAGACACAAGTCCTAGTGTTCGCTCGAACCACGCTCGACACCTCGCTCAAGGCAATGTTGATTGTGGAACTTATTCCCTAGCAAAATAGCGTCGTTTTGACAATGAAAACAGTGCCATTTTGTTCAAAGTCATCTAATCTATTCCCCCCTCCGCTCAGGATTTTGTTCAAAGACATATGATCTATTCCCCATGGCACGAACTCACCCCCACCCTCATAATTTTCCTTCAAAAAACCTTGACTTCTTCCCCCACGGGCCGCTGTGCAGAGTCCAGACGTCGTCACCCACTCTCTCACTCTCGACCTCAATCACTCTCACACCCACCACTAGGTAGTAGATTTGTAGTCATCTGTATATTACCTGTAGATTTGTAGTCATCTTATATAGTCATCTGTATATTTGTAGATGCGTGTTTGCAATATGTTTCTACTATGATTTTTGTGTGTGTCTGATTTGGAAATTGGGGCCACATGTGTCTGATTTGGGATTATGAGTTGTTTCAATCTTGATTTTTGTTGACCACTGAACAATGTCTCAAGTGCAGACCACTGATCAATTAGTTAACCAAGTGTGCATGCTGAATGATTATTATACACTAGTTATACATTAGTACACATGTTATTATACACTTGAGACATTATAACCAAGGTCATAGTGTGCATGCTGAATGATTATTATAGTCATCATCATCCTAACATGTATACTAAACGGTTCAATTTGTAAGTGATGTTTACTTACTCCTACTATTCCCCTTTTTTTTTCAGTCTTTATTTTTGCTCAACCACATACATGCTAATAACACCATGTATGTAGGTATTACCTATGCTCATGATATTCTCCATTTTTTGTTTTCGTTGTTTCAATCTTTATTTTTTTATTTGTTGTATTCTATTTTAGTCATTTAAATCATGAATGTTGAAGGCACCGCAAGCCCTCCTACGTCCACCGCCCGTCGAGGCTCCCATTATTGAAGAGTCTAGTGAAAGATTAGACTCTTTGATTGGCACTCCTAATACCTTTCGTTCTACTCCCCAGCCTCCACCAGATAGTAGAAACCTCATTAATTGTGATCCCGATGAACCTATAGCCACTTGTAACCATTGTGGGAGGTTGTGAAAATGTCATCCCAAGAGGCAGGGCACTTCAACCTTGAAAGCACACATCTTCATTTGCCCTAAAAATCATAAGAGTAGATTGGACAAGAGTCAACAATTCTTAATCCTGGAAGCAAGAGTTGAAGGAGGGGAAGGAGAAAAGATACTAAGGATGACCAAGTATAACGAGGAAAAAATTACGGCTACCCTTGCTAGGATAGTGATAGTTGATGAGTTGCATTTTTAAATTGTTGAGGGCCAAGGGTTTCAGGACTACACCAAATCCCTTGATCCTAGGTTTCCTATTCCCTCTTATTTTATGGTAATGATGGATTGTATGAGGCTATTCTTGAAAGAGAATGAAAGTTTGAAGCAAATGTTTTTAACTACTAAGCAAAGAGTGTGCTTGACTACCGACATTTGGACGTCTATCCAAAACATCAATTACATGTATGTCACGGCTGATTTAGTGATAGTAGTTGGAAGTTACATAAATAGATAATTTCATTGAGTCTTATTAGTGATCACAAAGGGTCAACGATTGGGAGGCGTTTGAGGAGTGTATGCTTGATTGGGGGATTGACAAAATTCTTACAATAACGATGGACAATGCTTCCTCTAACGACTCTGCTATTGATTGGTTGAGAACAGTTGAAGTTGGAAGATTAGAGTGCGTTGCAGATCACTACTTTATTCACATGAGGTGTACTATGCATATTTTAAACCTTATTGTCCAAGAAGGTTTAAAAGAAGTTGATGAGTCAATCACAAAAATCCACAATTTGATTAGGGATGTGAAGTCTTCTCCCCAAAGACTTGCCACTCTCAAGTCTTGTGTTGAAAGGTCAAAAGTCTCATGTAATAGTTTCTTATGTCTTGATGTACCTACTAGACGGAACTTGACTTTTCTTATGTCAGATGTAGTTTAGAAGTATAAAAAAGTCTTACGACTTTTGCTTGATGAGGATTCGTACTCACTGGTTTATTTGTCTGAAGATGGGCATAGGAGAAGAAGATTAGGAGCTCTTTTACTTGATGATTGGGAGGCTATAAAAAAATTTAGAAGTTTCTGAAAGTATTTTATAATGTCACATTGCATATTTCTGGTATATTATATGTCACTGCGAATCTATATTTTCAAGATTTCATTAATATTCATGCCAAGTTGAATAGTTTTGTGATAGTAATAATCGACGCCTCAATGCAATGACCTTTAGAATGAAAACAACATATGATAAATATTGGGGGGGGGGGGATCTTGGAAAGATAAATAGGTTGTTGTTTGTTGCTGTCATTCTTGACATGCGGTACAAGTTAATTACTCAAGCATATTGGTTCAATCAAACATTGAGTGATGAGAATGGTGAGAAATTTATTGAAATCCTCAAGAGAGATATGGAACTTGTGTATGAACTATGAACAATATGTTACGTTTGGTGGTGGGTACACATGTGGGTCTAAGTCAAGTATTTCTGACACTCGTAATGAGAGTAGCATCTCAATGGGGAGTAGCTCTTCAACTGATCCCTTGGCTTTTTTGAAAAACTTTCATAAAGAGCAGAAATTAGCAAGCTTGATGGACTATAAGTCAGAGCTAGAACAATATTTGTTGGAGGATGTTAAAATCCCTACAGAGAGTTTTGATATTTTAATTTGATGGAGGGTCAACTCCACCAAATATCTAGTTCTTGTTATAATGGCGAGAGAATCTTGGCCATTCCAATTACTACCGTAGCATCTTAGTCAGTATTTAGCACCAGAGACCGTGTCCTGGATCCATTTTGGAGTTCTTTGGTTCCTAGAACTGTGGAGACTCTTGTGTGTATGCAAAACTGGTTGAAGTTCACTCCAATGTGCTTGAGTCAAAATTATTCGGATACAATTGATGATGTAGAGAGTTATAAGTTAGATTTAGGTAATATATTTCAAATTTAATTAATTTTTTTATATATCTTGATTTGTCATTTTTTTATACTAATTTATTATATTTTAACATCTTATTGTAGAATTGACCAACAATATGACGAGTTTACTACATGAAGACGATTGAGGCCTGAGGTGCATTTGTGAAATTGTGTAATTTGTTATTTGATCATTTTTATTTTTATTTTTATAAATTTATGTAGTATCTTATTTTCTCACTAATTTTGTTCTTTTTTCTTCAGACACAACGAATGACACTCACTTTATTGGTTCTTTTGTTGGAATGAGAACAAGTTATTTATTTATTTATTGTTGTTTTTTCTTTTGTTGTTGGAAATAGAACTTCTTCTTGATGGATGATGGATGAGTTGAATGGATGGTAAATGATGAATGATAAATGATAGATGTTGTTGGCTTTGTTTGGTTTTGTTTGTTGCTGGAATGACACATGGGATTTAAATTGTGTTGTTGGTTGTAATTTGGAAGTTGGGAACAAGAAACAATATTTGATGGCTTCTAAGGTTTTAGTTTGGATTGTAAGTTTGTAACTTCTTAATGTAGTAAATTAGTTCTAGATCTGGTTACGTGTTTTTAAATTGTAGTGATTGAATGATTTAGTTTTTTTAATTTTGGTTATATTTTTTGAACTTGTAGTGATTCTAGTGAATGATTTAATTTTGTAATTTTGGTTATGTATTTTTCATTTGTATGAATGACTTAGTTTTATAATTTTTGTTATGTATTTTTCATGGATATTTGATGTCTATCATCATAATTTTGGTAATGTATTTTTAATGTAATTTTGGTTATGATTTAGCTTTGTAATTATGATTATATTTTAATAAAATTGAAATTTGAAATATTTTTTTTAAAGAAAAATTGAAATATGGAAGTCCAAATCCGATTAATAAGAGCCCAAAATTGTTAAATTAAAATTTTAAATAGGCTAAGAAAAAATAACCCAATAAAAAATCCAACTTCGACTCCGTTCCGATAAGTTGGAGTCAGAGTGGAGTTTATGAGAATCAGAATTAGAGTCAGATGTTGGATTCGACCTCCGACAAAGTCGAAGTCAGAAATAGGGCACTCTGACTCTAAAACAGTCGATGCTCAACCCTAGTATAGGCCCTTTAGGGGATGGCTATTAAAATTGATAGTACGAGGGTTGACTGAAAATTGGATAATGATTTAAAAAATTTTGTTTATTTCTCTCAACAATTATTTGTCGCGTTAGAGAGATGAATGGGTACACGTACACGTCTTCAATGAATACTCAAGAATATAATGAAAAATGATATTTATAGTTTTAGTGTGTGTAAGTTTTGTGTACTCCTTTTAAAAGAAGTGAAAAAAAATAAAGAATCCACATACAAAAATTATTTTTTAATAATAAACTCTACTTTTTTTCAATGAGAATGTGCAAAGCTTACAAACTCTAAGACTGTATCTAGTATTACTCTTATATAATTTCTTAGAGTATATAAAGTCAAAACAAAATCACGTATTCTTGTTTTTATTATTATGCACAAAGGGCCATGAAAATATAATGCACACAAAACTAAAAGAAATGAAATGCGTGGCGATAGTGCCAATCTCTGTCAAGATCTCTATCATCAAGCATGAATTCTTGTCTCTATATAAGTTTAGCATGTTATGTAGCATTCATTGTGAAATCTTGAAGTATAAACTCAAGCAAATAGTAATTTGTTGGATTATCAGATTAATGGAGGTTTAAAGCATAAAAGACCTTAATAGTACTTGATTTTTTTACATAAATTAAGCTACTAATTTACACCAAACATAAAACAATAATATTTTTTCTCCCTATTTTCTCTTGGAATTTATAAAGAATTTAGTTGTCTATTTATCGTTCTAATCAGGTCATTTAGGACACTAATTTGCTTCATAATTTATTTGAACATAAACTAATTTCTTTTTGTTTCATTATTAGATGAGTGGAGGTGAAAAAGAGAAAAATCTTGTGTTTTGGTATTTTTTGACACAAAACTACTTTGCATTTTAAGTAGGGGTGGGCAGTGGGGCCCGCTGCCCCTCCCCCGCATGCCGGGGCGGGCAACCCTACCCCGCAGGCAAGACACTGGCAGGGACGGGGGGCAGTATGGCCCTAGTGGGGCCCCTCCCCATCCCCCGCCCTGAACCCAATTTTTTTTATATAAATATATTTTATAAATATTTATTATTTTTACGATATATATAAATATATTAATATGTATTAAGTAGAATTTTTACTTAATACTTTGTGTAAGTTGTAGTGTATTAGGGTGACCCTTTTATAGATTCTCTTGATAATTCTCACACCTAAGTAATGTGAAACTCTTGTATTACACTACAATTCACACAATATGCACTATCAAATTTAAAAACTTCATAATTTTTTAATTATAGTCATATTTACAAATTTAAATTTACAATTTGAGTCCAAAAATATGTTTTTGATATTTTTTTACCCATAAATAATTTTTGAATATAATGGACTGTAGTCCATTATTGAAGTGGGCGGGAGGCAGGACAAATTGGGAGTCCGCCCTGCCTCCAATGTAGGGGCGTGGTACCCCGCTCCCAAGACACGGGGGCAGGGGGTGGGGAGGGAGCTACCCTATCACATGGGGAGGGAGCTACCCTGCACCATGTGATGCACCCCTAATTTTAAGAGTTTCATATATAATGATAGAGTGGACAAATGCAAAAAATTATGTGTTAGATTGTTTACGTCTTTCTAACAAATAAGATACAAAATCTTTTTCTTTTACAAATAAACAAGGTTAGTGTGAGGTCGTAATTTACAAATCACTACCGATTGCGTAGCTTTATTTTTTACAAGAAGAAATTAATCTTATAGAATATATGCACGCTTTGTGATTTAGAACTGGTATCAGATCGAGATCTCTCAAAGTCATCATGTACGATCTATAATATAAGGAAAATGATGCATCTCCATCTCCATAAAAGTCACCGATAATTTTTTTTATTTAATTGTTAAAGAAGTGTTTTTAAATGAATTTATAATTTTTTTAAATGTTTAAAGTGGTTTAAAAAAATGCTTAAGAAAAAAATTCAATAAAAAAATACACAAAATACATTTCTCAGTAGGACTCTCGAGACCACCTCTCAATGGCCATAGCACAATAATAAAGACTTAAATAACCTAATTTATGTAGGAAAATGCTAGTTTGCTCTCTTACTTTACCTACTCATTTTAACCGCTTGTGTATTTATTTTTTTTTTAATTTTTTTAACTTAATGATTAAAAAAGTGATTTTTAATGTATTTGTGTATTTTTTATTTTTTTTAAAAATATTTAAATATGTTAAAAAAATATGAAAAAAAATGAAAAAAAGAAAAAAGAAAATGCCAAAATAGCCTAGCGATCAAATGGAGCGGTGCTACTCAAGTCTCAGGCAGCAGAATAGCACCACTCATTTATGTATCCGTCTCTATTTTATTCTAAAATTTAGTATTCGAATAATAATTCAAAATCCTTCATCACCTAGATTTGGGTTCAATTAAATCTTATACAACATGACACAGCCAAACGGTCAGTTCAAGAGAATTGACGTAAAAATCTTGCAAGAAATTCCTTGTCCAAAGCCAGTATTTGCATCTCAAATTAGTTAAGGTTGGATTTGAATGATGAGGTGATCTCAGATGATTTGAGTTGATATGTGAATAATAGTATTTTGTAGATTCCATTGAGATGTGTTTGAATATAAATAGATCGAGGTATACGTTTGAACGCATGAAATATGTTGATATGCATTTAAACTTTTGCTAGAAAGTTGAAAAAGTAAAAGATTATGTCAATGATTGGTTTGAGATATATTAAAGTTATCTTGACATCCAAACATATTCGTTCGGGACATAGGTAAGACTTTGATTTGGACATCGAGTACCAATAAAAAAAAATGACACATCCAAACAGAAGTAATTATCCATGAAGAATGTCAAAATCCATGTCTCTACTTTTCACAATTTCACTTATTTTCCAAGGAGCAAATTATACTTTGATCTGGCCGATATCATTCCTAAATTATCAAAGTTGTTTGCTTATTCTCTAAATTAAGTAATAAAATACAAATTATATCTAGGTGATAATATCTAGGTGATAATATTTTTTGTATTTTGTTTAAGAGTTTGAAAAAATTATAATAATTAAATGAAAAAATTAAAAATTAAAAATATTTTATATTTAAATGATATTTAAAAAAATATCAGAAAATATCTGAAAATACTTTAAAAAAAAAATTGTATTGTCAAACAAATCCATGTAAACGTGCAATCTCCGCATAATGCGCAAAGCATCACGTGATAGAAAAAAAATGTCTGGCTACCACGTGATTTTGTCATCCTCACCTCACGAATCACGTGGCCAACTCACTAGGCGATCTTTGTGTCCCCCACCATATAAATAATAAAAATTAGAAAATGTACCTAAAATTCTTAAAACTTTAAAAAAATTAACTAAAAAATAATAAAGTCTAGGGGGAAGTTTGCTAAGATTTAAGATTAATTCTCTAAATATTAAAAAGTTAAACTAGCAAATTACAAAAGATTAATTGATTTATGATACATGATATATCATTTCTAAAATGGTTGAAACTAATTGTCAGCTAATTAAAAACTGATACATACCAAATGGTTATTCTTTTGTTAGTATTCTAGTAAGATATTGAAATAGATATTTTACTGTGAATATTTTAGAATGAGTAATATTAGATACAGTCTTAAAATGTATTGAATCTGTGCATTGCGTTTGAAAAAAGCATGTATAAAGTTTATTAAAGTTCAATATCTTACACACCCATATTTCTATGAGTTTATATTAATTCAAATTATATCACTTAATGACCAGAAATCTATTTAAGCACGAAGTAGATTAAGGATTCTTAATTACAATATAATTATACATCTAGTTAGAGGGAGATAATCAGAGATAAAGTTGTTAACGTGATCATTTTCTCATAGTCAAGTCAGATTCTCTGTCGAACTGCAATAGAAAGAGAGAAGTTTTCTAACTGTAATTATTTAATGTCATAGATTATAGAAAATCGAAAATCGAAAATCTTAATATTTATTGTTTCATTTTAAAATATTTAACAGAATACACGATTAAAAAATATATTTTTTATGTGATTTTTAAATTTATATACTTTTAAAAAAATTAATGTACAAGACTTGTACTACAATTCATTTCCCATTAAGAATTCATGTATCAATATTAGCATATATAAAAAAAAAAAGAATTCATGTATCAATATCATAAAAATTAAAAATCATGGTATCAATTAATAAAAGAGTAATGATAAATACATAATATATTATATAATATATTGTACAATAATGTGTTAAAATGAGAGTATTTTTATAAAATGATGTTACTTTTATAAGGTATTTTATAAAAATATCCCTTATTTAAAATATAATTGTATAAAGTATCGTAAAAAGTGTTGTGTGTAAATCATTTTTCTTAATAAAACGTTAAAATCTCAATACAAAAATAATTAGGAAAAAGCGAGTTCGTGAGAAATGAGAAGAAGCACGCATGTGATAACTGATGTGACAATACCCCACTTCCCATGAATGCATACCCCAGAGAGAGAAGTGGGGGATTAGGTCCGTCCGTTCGTTTTGCCTTTTTGTTAGTACGTAGTGCACGTGAGCGGCAGCCAGTGTTCAGGTGCGCCCATTCCCTACCGTTCATCTCTACCCCTCACTGGGCCCTAATTGCCTACCGGCTCACGTGCGGTGTGGACACCCCTATCCTCACGCTTTCCGCTTCTTTATTCTTTACACTTTCCAATCTTCTTCCGTTTCAATGTTAACGTCGTCTCCGTCTATTTTAACGGCTAATGCATCCTCTCTCAAAAAGATATGTGCTGCAGGCTGCAGTTATAAATACATCACATCAAATAAATATAAACTGACATAATTTTATATGATACGTTAAATTTATTTTATAATAAAAATAATTTTATACTTTAACGTATCACATCAAATTATATTAATTTATGAAATTAATTTTATAAAATATTTTGTGGCTAAAATAATTTTTACTATATGAATTTTAGACAATATATTTCGATTAAAAGATTGATTTGTTGTCAACATTCACATGCTACGATGCTAGTTATAATACCCTAATCTTAATATATTGATATGGAAGACATATATTGATAATTATTATTTGATATTTAATTTTGGCTAATGCTTTGCTGAATTGTTGGGAAATGGGAAGGGCGGAACAACTAAGAAGATTGGGGCTCTGGCCTTCAAAAATTGAATAAAAATTGGCCTTTATAAGAAGTTGAAGTTTTTAAAAGGAAGAAGTTTTCAAGAGGGTAGATTATATAAAATTTAATTTTGGCCCCCCTAATTCTTTTTTGGTAAATTCGTCCCCAAAACTATATTTCAAGTTCGCCATTGTTAGTGTGTAATAAGTACACACTAATGATATACTATTTGTTGAGCCAATTAATTTTCTCGATTTTTATTTCTCTCCAAGCAATTTTAATTTTGCTCTCAACCAAAAATCCAAACATCCCATCTTCTTTGACCAGAGGGGTGGAGCTTCGGCTCCTCCCTCCCTCCTCCTGTCTGGTTTGTCCAAAAACTATCAAGTTCATTTTTTTCTAGTTGTTATTTTGTTTGCCCTCCATAACAAGGAGAAGCGCCAATCTACTTTTTTTGGCACCCCATGCCGTCACGTGTTCTACCACAGGACTCCCAAGCCGCCGATCCTTAAGACGATAGAAGTAGAATGTCAAAGGGAGCGGAGCGTGTGTCACATGCGCAGCTCAAACCGCCTGTGAGATCCATCGCAGGAGTGCTTGTTGCCACCACGCACGACATTTTCAGGGCCAGCAACCTCGGATCCTTTAGATTCAACCATCCTTCACTCTCCTAGAGTGGCACGTGGCCTCCACCTACAGCCACAGTCCCTGGCAGTCGTCTGCCAACGATTTGGCGCATCTTCTATTTGCTATTTTTTCATGTTTTCGCTTTTCCTAATCAATGATCGTGGAAAAGAGGTAGTGGAAGTCTCCTGCAGCCAATCCAGATCAGCGGAATGCAGCACAAATCATTTCCCTACGACTTCCAGTAGTAGTATTACAGTCCGTTGGACTGTATCAAAACTGATTCAAGCGGCTTCCCTTTGTGGGAAATGGGTGGGGTCAAGTCATTAGTCCCAGATCTCACCCTGTTGACTATTGTATCATGTAACTGTTGAATATATCTATAATATGTTTGCTTGGAAAAAAAAATACTATTTTGACTCTTTGAGCATTTAGAAGTGTACATTTGGGGATGTTTGGAAACAATTTCCATCTCATCTCATCTCATCCCATTTCATTTCATCTCATTTCATTTCCAAACATCATTCAAATATAAACACTTTCAAACTAATCATTACAATTTTTTCAAATTAATCATTACAACTTTTCTAAATTTTCAAATAAAAAATAAAAAAACTTAAATTCTAAAACAAATATTATATTAAAAAAATTATATTTTAATATTATAATATTTTTTATTCAACTTTTTCTCTCATATTTTCCAAAATCAGATAAATACTTAATTCAAACTATCTCTCAATTGTTCACAAATCATCTTACTACTATTCACAAAATCCTCATCTCATTTCATTCCCCAAGTATCCCCTAAAATTATCTCGCTCCAATTCTAAACTCTGAAATTCTAAATCTAATTTGCATATGATGAACTTTGGAGGTAGATTATAAAAATTCTTTATACATGAATTTAAGTAGTTTATAAAACCAAATCACGTATTTAATATGATTATTATCATAATGAAGAGATTTGGTCTAGAGATATATGTTATTAAAAAATTTGATTTTCATAACAATTAAAGAGATTTTTATGTCATCTCATGTTTATATAATTTTCCGAGACCTATACTTTGTATTCAATTCCTTAAGAATAAAAAAATATAATCCCAGAGTCTCACCCCTACTTTTCATGTATAGCTTTCGGCCAATGTCAAGTTCGATCCTGTCGAGTTTTGTTCCAAAGTGACTAACATCATACTTCTTTGCATCCTTCTGTCAAACACTTTACATGTAGCCAGACTGTAGCCTCTCGCATTCGCACGGCTACACACACCAACATTACAATCCCAAACATAGAAATCAATCACCACCATATGCCCTTCCATCACCTTTATGAGCCCCGCCATCAACCTAATCCTCTTGAATTAGACAATAATCCATCATCACCATCCACAACACAACATTCCTTTCATCGTTTTGTCAAAATCACCTCCCAAACCATACCCTCTTTGACATATCCCTAACCATCACCTATTTTGTGCGAGAATTTGAGAAAGTTGTAATAATGAGATGAGATGAGTTGTAATGATTTCTCAATCCAAACGGGACCTAAATCTTCCAAGTGAATGGCTTTTAAAAAATGGGAATCATCCCAAATAAACCCAAAATGATGTAACAAGCCTAGTTTATATCCAACAAGTTTTGGATGGGTGAGTTAGAATAAGTTTTAAGCACCTCTAAAACGTAATCTAGATTTTATATATATATATATACACAAGTCAACAAGCTTCCTACCTGACATCAACCAAGCATCGTCAACAAGCTTCCTTTCTTGAAATTTGGAAGTGGAAAATAATCTTCATAGTCATGGATTCCTTTAGACTCAGCGAGCGTGACTGCAAGCTTTTGGTTTCAGTACCCATCTATTTTGGGCCTACTGTTTTCAAAGGCTTAAGTTCTGGCCCATAGTTGGCACGTTACAACCCAATTTGGTCTAATTTTAGACCGATTGTTTTCCAAAGGCCCATTAACCGGTCTATTTCTAGGCCTCTTTGCTTCCCAAAGAGTAATATTAGGAACAAATTCTAAATACACAAGTCTTGTATAAGCTTTTATGAAAAAGTGGATCACACTAAGAAAATTTAATTTTTTACATTTTTTTCACAATGGAGTTTACTTTATTATTATAAAATGTCTGCACAAATCCAAAACCCAAAAAAAAAAAAAAAAAAAAAAAAGAGAGAGAGAGAGAAGAAGTTCAAATTCAGAATTCAAACTCAAGGTTTGTAGGATTTTGACGAGAGATGTTAGAGATGAAGCCAAATAAAGAACTTGACTCGATTATTGTCTTAATCAAAAGATTTTATTTTTATCTCTAACAGTTTAGAGTCCAAAAATAAATCAGGAAATCTTAAATTTATAATTTTCTTTATGTTTATCTTATGTTTATATTTTGCTATCAAGGTTTTAAAGAAAAGAAGAAAGAATTTCCATCTATATTTCTCTTATCTTAGCTTTTAACTAAAAAAAAGTTATTCATCTGATAAGTGACCACATCACATAATTTTAATTCTTTTGTTGAGACAAATGATGCATTTCATCTTAATATAATCCTATATTTTTAAAGTTAATTTGAAAGTGCAAGCGAATAGGAACAAGGGGAGGTGAGCAATTAGGGCTGTAAATGAACCAGTATGTTCGATAGCCCGCTTGGTACTCATCTGGTTAAACTTGTATCGAACTCGACTCGTAAAAAAAAAAGTTTGATTGTAAAAGCAGATACCTACTCGATTAGTAAATGATACATACCTGACTAAACTTAACTCGACTCGACTAAGACTTGTTAAGGTCCGCTCGTTTATGCCTGAGTTGACTCGATTAAAACTCATTCATATATTGATAAATATATACATACACCTATATATATATATTTATTAGTTAATAATATAAGCATAACACTTTTATAATTAAATATATAATACCTAACCTAATTATTTATGCCTATATATTGAATATGCTTCATACCTATATTTTATAATTTGTACAAGAATTAGTCGATAAGATTAAATAATTTCATATATTAGTATGTGAGAACTATATCTGAAATAGATATATGCGATTATATTATATGTATGTATTAATAATTTATGTAGGCATATAATATATTGTTATTATAAATAAATATCAACTAGCTACATTTAATTATTTATAAAATTAGAAAATCTTATAATTCAATAGAGGTTCTCTTTGATAGCTGTACAAATTTAATATTAGATTTTTTATTTATATAATTTATTAATTATTAAATCTTATTTACAAAATTAAAAAAAACCTCGAGCCTCTATTAATTAGATTTTTTGGGATGAGCTCGAGCTATGGCTCAAGTTTGAGTTGAGAGTTTAACTTACTAAATCAAGCTCGAACAAAGATTAAATAAAAATCTTGAGCTTGAATTCTAATTTTTTGAGTCGAGTCGGACTCAACAAGCCAAAGATCGGCTTGACTCAACTTGATTACATCCCTATGAGCAATGCTTGTTGAATGGGCATGCAAGACTTGCAAGATCAAGGTTAGCAAGGGAAGCGTAGGATAGACAACCAAAGTGAAGGGGCAAGACTAGCAAGAAAGTGGCTAGCGAGGTAAAGATCAGGGCGAACGAGGAGTTGTGCAAAACGCAGATGAACAAGAAGAAGGCAAACAAAGGAGGAGGATGGTCGAGGGTAGTGCCATCAAATGCATGGCTTGAGGGATTAAATGTAGCTCACACTGCTACAAGACGTTTCTATGTTTCGATGTTTAGATGAGATGAGCTGAGTTGTGCATAGTAATATTTTGTAGAATCTATTGAAATAAGTTTAACTTTTTAGATTGAAATATATGAAGTATGTTGAGAATAATTTAATTTTTTTTATAGAAAGTTGAAAAAGTAGTGAGTCTCATCAATAATTTGTTTGAGATGAGTTGAGTTTGGTTCAACAACCAAACACAACCTTGAGCTAGTTTGGAAACACAAATTATAATCTTACCTCATCTCATCTCATTTCAAAATTGATAATAATTTCATTTTCAAATATCATTTCAAAAAATTAAAAATTATCTTATATTTGGGTAATGTTTGGGAATGAAGTTATGAGAAATATTGAAAATCTTGAGATAATAGTAGCAAGCAATAGACAATGGCCAATTGAGATTTGCTACTCATCATCTACCACACCACATTTATTTTTAATTTTTTTTATTATTCCTAAAGTAATTGATTTCTTCTACTCATTATCCATACACCATACATTTAATAAGAGAAAAAAAATTATGTGTAGTGTGTGGAGTGAAGATGATGAGTAGAATTTTTCTACTTTAAGGGATAATGCTATTCAGTCCCATCACTTTGTCCCCTCAAAATTACTACTAGTGTATTTATTTTTTTAAATCGTTAAAAATATTACCACTAGTGCATTTATGTATTTGTTTTTCTTCAATATTTTAAAAATAAAAATAATAAAACACAAAAAGTTAATTTGAAGTAACTTTGAAGGGGCAAAAATGAGGCTAAATAGCATTATTCTACTATAAATATCCTAAATAGAAAGATAAGTTCTAGGTTTGATATCACACCATCCAGTTCTCTCACGTATTCAGCTCATTTTCTTTTCTAACTAGGAAATCGAAGCTGCCACAGGCCGAAACTCCTTGGCCAAGTTCTGTTTGATTTTCTTGCAGAAGTTGAGGCATGGAATGGTGGTCTTGGCATCACGAAATTGTATAAAAAAAAACATAAAAATGAATTGATAGAGGCTAAACAATCTTACACCCTAAGCTTCTTCCAAGCTATGGTCACTTAGTAATAAAACTTTGGCAAGAGAAAATAGAAATTAAATACTAAAATATTAAGAGAAAACTAAGTTGGTAACATAGATAAGATGAAAAATCTATGAATAGTAATGAGAAAGTTTGTGAATAGTAGTAAAATGATTTGAGTTAAAATATTTTATGGGTTTTGAAAAAGGGCATTGCTAGGTACAATCCAAGTTGGGAGGCCTGCGCGCAGACGAATGGGCTTTTGGTCATTTAGTCCTCAAATTAGTTTGAAATGTCAAAAAGGTCCTTGACATATTTTACCTCCAGCAATTCTACTTCCCTCCAACGATAGAATTCTTAGATTTCTCCGATGGCTCTCTCTCTCACCCATCTCCACTTCCTCTGCATCTTCTTTATCTTTTCCCAATATAAAAGAAATTAAAGCTAGTAATATACTTCTAGACAAATAATTTAACTCAAAAATTAGAGACTTTGGGCTGGCTAAACTTTTTCCAGATGACATCACGAATGGGTATGGGACCGTATGGAACCCTTCACGAATTTTTACAAATAAGTAGAGTGCATATTTCTCATTTACTCATTTGTGACTCATGTAAAGCATTTGTGACTCAACCAAAAGAAAGAGAATGAAAAAAATTTGACCCGATGTACAATGTAGTCCCTGAATGTATAGCAAGTTTTTCATCGAAAAATTAAAGACTTTGGTTGTAACCATTCATCAACAATATGAGCAGGATTTATGTTGTATTGAGAAAAAAAGTTTTAACGAAAACATAATCGGCATAGCATGCAGTTACCATGGCAGTTGTGCGTGGTGGATTTTGACTTCTCACAGAGAGAGAGAGAGAGATTTGAGAGAGTGTGAAGGAAGGTTTTTCTTTTCGTGCGAAGGAAGGTTTTTCTCTCTTTAGGAAGAAGGAGACTGATGAAACACTGCATTTCATTTAGGCCTGCAAAGCAGTCCTCAATCTGTGGATTGCAATAAGAATTACTCTTTAAAAAATAAGAGAGAAAAAGTTAAATAAAAATATTATAAAGTTAAAATATTGTCAGAATATAATTTTTTAATATTATTTTTGTTTTGAGATTTGAGAAAGTTGAATTGTTTTTTGTATTTTGTTTAGAAGTTTGGGGAAATTGTTATGATTAGGTAATAATTAGATAAAAAGTTTAAAATTTAAAAGTATTTGTATTTGAATGATATTTGGATGTTGAGATGAGATGTGATGGATTAAGACCATCTGTGAAACCAAACGGTGCCTAAGTTTATCATTTAGTGGATAAAATATTACTTTCAACTATTTGAAAAGTAGGGTTGTAGTTGAGTAAGCCAGTATTTGAATTGCCGAGCTCGAATTTGAAGTTTTTTATTTAATCTTTATTCAACCTCGGTTCAATAAGTTAAGTTTTCAACTCGAGCTCCAGCTTGATCCAAAAAGGAGCTCAAGTCGAGTTGAGCCAAGCCAGAGTTATTTATTTTTTCCGAATAAAATTAATTAATAATTAAGAAATTAGATAAATAAAAAATATAAATTTAATGAAATTTTTACAACTAACAAGTAGACCTTTTATTGAATTAGAAAATTGTAAAAATTTATAAATAATTAATATGTAATTAGTTTATATTTATCCATAATAACCATATATTATATATGCATACATAAATTACCAATATATATAGATAATATGATAGTATATATCAATGTTTCAAACATAATTCATACATACTAGTATATGAAATTATTAAAATCTTACCGGCTAACTATTATACAAATTATGAAATAGTTATAAAGTATATTCAATATATAGGCATGAGTAATTAAGTTACATACTATATATTTAATTATAAGAGATGCTATGCTTATATTATTAAGCTATATATACACACACATAGGCCTATAATCGAGCCGAGCCGAGCCAGTTTTTGGCTTGCCGAGCTCCGCTTGACTCAAAATACTCGAGCTCGAGATTTTTTTTTATTCTTCGTTCGAGCTCGGCTCGATAAGTTAAATGCTCAACTCGAGCTCGAGCTCGAGCTTGTCGCACAAACGAGTTCGAGACGAGCCGAGCCGAGCTCATGCTCGAACTGTGTGTTTTTTTAATAAGATTTAATAATTAATAAAATAAATAAATAAATAAATAAATAAATAAATAAATAAATAAATAAATAAAAATCTAATATTGAATTTATACAACTAACAAGTAGAACTTCTATTGAATTATAAAATTTTAAAAAATTTATAAATAATTAATATCTAATTAGTTGATATTTATCCAAAATAACAATATATTATATGCCTACATATATTATTAATACATACACTTAATATGATATCATATATCTATTTCATATATGGTTCCCATTTACTAGTATATGAAATTATTAAATTTTATCTACTAATTATTATACAAATTATAAAATATACCAATGAAGTATATTCATTATATTGACATAAGTAATTAGATTACATATTATATATTTAATTATAAAAGTGGCATGTTATATTATTAGTTACAACATATAATATGTGTGTGTATATATACATAGGTGTATATATATATTTATCAATATATGAATGAGTTTTAATCGAGTCGGGCTAACGAGTTGACTCAAGCATAAACGAGCGAGCTTTAGTCGAGTCGAGTCGAGTTTTGTCGGGTATGTGTCATTTACAATTCGAGCGAGTATCTGCTTTCACGAATGAGTTTGTTTGTTTTTTTTTTGTTTTGTTTTTTTTGTTTTTTGGTTTTTTTTTTGGTTTTTTGTTTTTTTTTTTCACGAGTCGAGTTAAGTTTAGTCAGGTATGTGTCATTTACCAATCAAGTGGGTATCTGTTGTCACGAGCAATTTTTTTTTTCACGAGTCAAGTTTAATTCGAGTTTAATCGAGTGAGTATTGAGCGGGCTATCAAGTAGACTGGTTCATTTACAGTCCTATTGAAAAGTTTTAGGTTTACAAATAAAATTAAAAAAACAAAGCTTTCTATTATTTGGACTATCTTCGCCCGCCTAAACAACAATGTCTACGAGGGTTTGTGTAATATTTTGCTTAAGAGAAAACATTTGATTGCACGCATAATGAGTCAAAACACAAGATGAAACTATGAAAGAAATATAGAGGAGACTCTTTTTTTTTAGAAAACACATAATAATTGTAACGACGATGACAATAATAATAATAATAAGCAGATGGCTGACTCCATGGAGTGAGCTTAATAGTTGCATATATAACTCCCCAACCCACTTCATTTCAACATGACTTCACATTTCTCCCATTCGATCTCTCTCACACACACTCTCATTTCTCTTCTCTCCCCCTTGGCTGGCCAGCTCCTGCCTACTCCTCATTGCCTTCATTTTGCACACTTTCTCATCTCCCAAACACCACAGATTGCTTGCATCTCAAGCCCCTAATCTTAGAACATCAAGTAGGAACTTGGAGGAAGGAAATTAAGGAGCATCTCTATTGTGAATATTTCAGCAACCATTCTAGTTTTACATTTCATGTGGATTTGATGATGAAATGAGTAATGTTAGGTATAAGCTTGAAATAGACAAGAAGATGGCATTTGTTTCTAAATCATAGAGTTTGTATCCCTTGGTCCCATATGGATATCCAAGAAAAACATAGGGATGAGCTCTAGGTGCAAATTTAGAGCGATTATGAGATAAGGTTGATGCAAAACATAGACAACCAAATACTCTAAGATGAGAATAATTTGGTGATTTTGAGAATAATACCTCATATGGTGTTTTATTGGATAGTAGAGGAGAGGGTGTTCTATTTATTAAGTAGGCTGCTGTTAGAACACATTCACTCCAGAATACAAGAGGTAAATTTGCATGGAATCTAAGAGATCTTGCCACATTTAAGAGATGTTGGTGTTTACGCTCAACTACACAATTTTGTTGAGGTGTAGCAACATATGTTTGTTGATGGAGGACTCCTTTAGAAGAATAAAAATCTGGCATATCAAACTCAGCCCCTCTATCAGTCCTTATAGTTTGATATGAATATCAAATTGTGTCTCTATGAGTTTAAAAAATGATGGAATTAGAGAGCGAGTGTCAGATTTGTTTTTCATTAGATATACCCAAGTACAATGTGAATGATCATCCACAATTGTAAGAAAGTATCTAAAACCAGTGATAGACTCAACAGAGAAGGGACCCCAAATGTCACAGTGTATCAAGTCAAAGATTTTATTTTTGAAAGAATGACTAGTATTGAATGGCAATCTTTTATGTTTTGCCAATGGACATATATTACAATTGAAATTTGAAGGAGTATTTATATCAGGCAGCAACTTTTGTAGTGTTTGAATCTTATTGAGAGAGGGATGACCTAGCCTAAAATGCCAAAGATAAAATGAAGAAAGACTTATAGCAGAAAATACACTAGAATCCATAACAGATGCTTGCAATAAATATAACCCAGCTACTTGTTTAGCCACTCCAATCGTCTTCCATGAGTGTAGGTCCTGTATGAAACAAGAATGAGAAAGAAACAAAAAACAACAAGAAGTTTCTGTGAGCCTTTTGACTCAGATGAGATTAAAAGAGAAAGATGGAACATATAAAACATTATGAAGAACTAATGAGTCTAAAAGTTTTACAATTCCAACGTGTGTGACAGGGACGCATGTTCCATTTGGTAACTTTACTGAAGTATTTATAACAGAGGTAATTGTAGTGAAATGCGAAATAGAACTGACCATATGATCAGTAGCACCACTATCAATTATCCAGGAATTTAATTGGTTAGAAACAAAATCAGGTGAATTAATCATATCTGATAGACTCAAAGAGTTTGAAACAGAAGGTAAGTTGCTCATAGCATTCATTGCTGTGGGCTGAGTTGTTTGTGAAGAAGGTTGTAGAAAGGAAAGAAGTTGTTGACATTGTTCTTTGGTGAAAGGAAAATGAGGAGTGTAATCTGAAGCCATGGATGCTTCATCAAAACCAGTGGAAGATAATGAAACTTGATGTACAAAAGATGTTTTGGTTCTTGGATTCTGACGATATCCAGGTGGATATCCATGTAACTTGTAGCATCTATCAACTGTATGCTCAGTAAGACCACAATGAGTACAAATTGGCTTAGGACGTTGCTTCTGATAGTTCTTGATCATTGTGCTAGGAAGATTAACATTCTTGCTGAACAAAGCAGCAGTTTCAGTCATCAAAGATGATCCCACCACCTTTCTTTGCTTCTCTTCTTGTAAAGTAAGGGATAAAACTCTGTCAATGGATGGCATTGGGTCCATTAAGAGAATTTGCCCTCGAATGTGTGTAAAAGAGTCATTTAGGCCCATCAAAAATTGAACAACATATTCTTTTTGATGTTGATCAATTACTGTCTTTAAGGCTCCACAAGAACAACCCGGATTACAAGAACATCTAGGAATTGGTTTCACAGTGGAAAACTCATCCCATACAGCTTTCAATTTCATGTAATAGGAACTTACTGAAGATTGATCTTGAACTAATGAAGCAAGATCTTTCTTGAGTTGAAATAAGCTAGGACCATTACCTTGAGTGAATCTTGTTTTCAGATTCCTCCACACTTCTTCAGCAATTGACGTGCTGATGACACTGGTAGCAATTTCTCTTGTAAGAGAATTAAGAATCCATGAAAGAACCATGTTGTTGCAACGAAACCACAAAATATACTGTGGATCAGATTGATTTTGAGGTCGAGAGAACGTTCCATCTACGAACCCCGTCTTGTTCTTGGTATTGAGAGCTGTCAACATTGATCTGCTCCACGTATAAGAGTTCTCACCATTCAAAGGCTGAGAGACCAAGATCGAACCAGGGCTTTCTCCATGATGAAGAAAATAGGGATTGGAAAAATCCTCAAGCATAGAATTGTTGGACATAGAATTGTTTGAAGTTTTTGAAGTGTTGAAGGTGTGGATTCAGAAGTATTTGCCGGTGTGGAAGAACTCATATTAGAGAAAAGAAAATCGAAACAAAATCAGAGTTTATTGCTCTGATACCATATCAGAATATGCAGAAAAGAGTTGTAGAAAAGCAGAGAGAAAGTATTGGAGAGAAAAAACTGAAGAACTTGCGTTATTTTCATTGATATTTCTACATGAATCAGCCCTCTATTTATACACATACATTGATGATTATCATTTCAGATAGCTAACTAACATAACTGACTAACAGACTGCACACGTGTGACTTTACTGATTTTTGACTTATAATTTAATACTCTCATTTCTCTTCTCTCCCCCTTGGCTGGCCAGCTCCGCCTACTCCTCATTGCCTTCATTTTGCACACTTTCTCATCTCCCAAACACCATAGATTGCTTGCATCTCAAGCCCCTAATCTTAGAACATCAAGTAGAACTTGGAGGAAGGAAATTAAGGAGCATCTCCATTGTGAATATTTCGGCAACCATTCTAGTTTTACATTTCATGTGGATTTGATGATGAAATGAGTAATATTAGGTATAAGCTCGAAATAGACAAGTATAATACAAATCATTTGTAAAAAAATGGGTTTCACTAATAAAAAATAGTTTTTTTTTTACATTTTTTTAAGGTGGGATTCACTTTTTTATAAAGACATGCGCGAGATTTGTCTATTTGAAGTTTGTACAAATCATTTCTCTTTTTCAAAATCTTACATGCATATATGCATATATTAATACTTCCTGAGCATGATTTTTAAACATATCATCTTAAAGTTAAAGTTTTGGAACAAAATGCAAGAGGTTATGGATCTTTAGATTTTGGTCGCCTCTTTCCAAAAGGGAAAAGTAACATCAAAATTTACTAAAGTGGATGAAGGAGAACCCAACAACAATCCAAGAAAAAATATGTTTTTTTGAAGTTTTCTTTATCAAAAGTTGCAAACTCATCTGGCAAGGGTAGTCAACCAGTCAAAATGATTTGAATAAAAATGTTCAACACATAAGTTGTACAATTATTTTTAGGCTTATTTCCTCTATTGATAGTCATCCCATGCATACCCATTTATTTAATCTACATAGTTTTGTCTTGATAAGAAAAGAATCTCATTTATAATTAATTTAGCACCAATGACTTGCTTCATTGTTATTTTATTTATTGCACATCTTTCTCCCTTACTATTGGGCATTGCATATTCACAAATACAATATACAACCATTTGGACAAAACACGAGAGAGGTTTGGATAGTGAGTTGAGATGGAAGTTAAATAAAATATTGTTAAAATATTATTTTTATTTTGACATTTGAAAAAGTTAATTTCTTTATTGTATTTGGTTTGAAAATTTGAAAAAATTATAATAATCAGATTAAATTAGATAATTTTTTTAATGAACCGAGTTCCATAATATAACTCGCTTTCATTATGTACTTTATGATTCAAACAATAATTCTAATCGCTTTCGGAATGCTCTATCGAAAGCTTAGAAACAGTCCATCAAAGTTCAATATTATCCATTACAAGTCTCAATTTTAGTATTGCAAAAATCCTTTGTGGTCTTACATTAAAAAAAACTATCTTTTGGTGGTCATTTCCTCGATTAAATTGAGAAATATAGATCCATACTTATGTTTATATTAACTGTTTATTTGCTTTTAACTATATGCGCAATATGAATGCAATAAATAAATAATTCTATTTGAAAACCTTTACATTACATACTAGCCACGAGTTATAATTTGATTTAGAAGATAAATTTTAAATTTTACCAATCAAATTATGCCATGTAGATGGTATGTTTCGTTGTTGAAATCGACTTAACTAATCTCAAACCAATTATTGATGAGACCTACTACTTTTTTATATTTCTATAAAAAAGTTAAAGCCAGCTCAATCTATTTCATACATTCAAACACATATTTTAATCCATTTACATTCAAACACATTTTAACGAGATTTACAAAACATTACTATTTACAGATCAAATCAAATTATCTAAAATCATCTCAATACCCAAACAAAACTTTAGTAGGGCAATATATGTTTAGTTGGGGCTAACGTATTCATTAAAAAAACAAAAAACCTAAGACTAAGCAATGGCTCCCTCGTAAATTTCTAATAATATGTCGTTCGGCATTACTCATTCAAAAATCTATATATGATTTTCCTCCCGCCAAATCAATTTACCCGCCAAATCTACAGCCCCTGAAAAGTCAAAACCCTGTACCGAAGAAAATGAAACCACAAAATTCCACCCACCCAAGCCAAACATATTCCCAGAGCCGCCATGAAAGTTCGGTCAGTGAAGCTCAGGGAGGCCCACAAGGTGACCGCAAACAATGGCCGCGGCTCATTCTGCTCCGTCCTGTGGGACCAGCAAGCCCTTCACCTCGTCACGGCCTGCTCTTCCGATCCCTCCATCTCCATCCACGACCCTCTTCTTCCCTCAACTGCTCCCAAGATCCTCCGCCACCACCGTGATGGCGTCACCGCCCTCGCGATTAGCCCCAACTCCACCTGCCTCGCTTCTGGATCCGTGGATCACTCCGTCAAGCTGTACAAGTTTCCAGGTATCCGAGATGTTTTTAATTTTTTTTTTTTTTTTTGGGGGGGGGGGGTTCATTTTGGGACTTTGGACAGAAAAACTTATATATCTAAATATTGACTATGTTTCTTAGAATTGGATGATTTGGAAACTGGTTTGATTTTGGGTTTAGGAAAAAATTAGGTCTAATTCGAATTCTGTTTCTTTATTCCTCTGTTTATTGTGTTACTTCTTTATTTAGATTCCGTAACTGGATGGTTTTCAAAAGTAGTTGATAAGATCAATTGTCAATTCTAGAAGTCTTTGGTAAGATACTAATATCAATTGTGAATTCCCACTATTTTTCAGTTTAACTCATTGAATTCTTGTTAGTTTAAATCTTGGAGGCCGCAGTCAAGTATAATAATCTTAAAGCTTCGTTTAGCTTGTTTTATTTAGTCTGATTGATTGCACGAGACCTTTTTTTTTTCAGGTGGAGAGTTCGAGACTAATATCACTAGATTCACGCTGCCAATACGAGCCCTTGCATTTAATAGATCAGGGAGTATGTTGGCAGCCGCGGGAGATGATGAAGGGATTAAGCTAATCAACACAATTGACGGTTCAATCGCCAGGGTTCTTAAAGGACATAAAGGACCTGTCACTAGCTTAGCTTTTGACCCTAATAGTGAATACTTAGCATCGATTGATTCGACTGGGAGTGTCATTTACTGGGAGCTCCATTCTGGAAGAACATTGCACACTTTAAACGGCATAGCTCCTGACACTGGTTCAGACCTTTCTGTCATGAATGTAGTTAGCTGGAGTCCCGATGGGGAGACCTTGGCTGTCCCAGGTTTGAGAAATGATCTGGTGATGTACGATAGAGATACGGCTGAAAAGCTGTTTTCATTGAGAGGCGATCACATACAACCTATTTGTTTCTTTTCTTGGTCACCCAATGGTAAGTACTTGGCCACTTCTGGTCTAGATAGGCAGGTTCTGATTTGGGATGTGGCTCGGAAGCAGGATATTGACAGGCATAAATTTGATGATAATATATGTTGCATGGCATGGAAGCCCATTGGCAACGCACTGGCTATTATTGATGTTATGGGAAAGTATGGTGTATGGGAATCAGTTGTTCCTTCGTCAATGAAATCTCCTACTGACGATGTTCCAAATTTGCAATCAAAGAATAGTAACGGTCTCCTTTTGTTTGATGAAGATGAACAAGATGTTAATGTATCTGGTAGCCTAAGTGATCTTGGTGAAGATAGTCATGGTGAAACTGAAGCTCCTTGCAGGAAAAGGCTACGCAAGCAGTCTGCATATGAGGAAAATTTCAGTGAGGGTGGTAGCGAGGAATGGAGCTTGCCTCCTAAGGTTGATTCCCGTAAGAAAATGAATTGTAGAAACAAAGAAAGCTTGAATAGGAACGACGGGCTAAGAAGCATAATGACATCTGCTAGGATGAAAATGCAGGAGGCATTTCAGCCAGGTGCTACTCCAGCGCAGCCTGGAAAAAGGCGCTTTTTGTGCTATAATATGGCTGGAAGTATAACCACTATTGAACATGATGGATACTCCCATATAGAGGTAATCCATGCCTTTGGTTAGTTAGTCTCAGTTTCTAGTCTTTCCATACTAGTTCTTTTTTCGCACTCACTTTTTATTCAGAGCTTGTATGTAGCCTGGAGTGACTGAGTTTTGGACTAATAGTTCAGTGATTTCGATACAGATAGACTTTCATGATACTGGTAAAGGCCCAAGAGTTCCGTCAATGACAGATCATTTTGGCTTTACAGTGGCTGCATTAAATGAGAATGCAAGTGTTTTTGCAAACTCTTGCAAGGGTGAGAAGAACATGAGTACTCTTATGTATCGCCCATTTAGTACCTGGGCAAATAACAGTGAGGTATGATCATTTACCTTTTGTGCATGTTCATGCTAAAATTTGTGTTAGTTAAGAAATGCACATGCCTATGTTATTACTGTCTGTCCAGACTCCACAATGAATGTGAAGTTTTCAGTGTTCTGACTTTGTATGTGTATTGCCAACCCAGTGGTCTATGCGATTAGAAGGGGAAGAAGTGAAGGTCGTTGCACTTGGTACTGCCTGGGTAGCTGCAATTACAAGTTCTAATTTTCTTCGCATCTTTACTGAGGGTGGTTTGCAGGTTTGTCAAATAAACATCATAAATATATTAATCGACCTTTTGTTTTGTTTTGTTCTTCCTAATGGGTTGAATTGCCAGGTCTTCTTAATCATGATATTAGGGATTTATGCTATCAATTTTTTGCTCTCATCCTTGGGTATTTTCCACAATGACAAAATGGTGTAATTTCCCAAGGATGGGGGATAGCATGTATAAGCAGCACCAAGTAGGAAGAGGAGAAAAACTTATAAGCAGATGTAGTGACCTAACTTGAATGAGTAATGGAGATAGAGAAATATGTATTCTTTCGTTATTCATCTAATTTATCTTCTAGTAATACATTTGTAAAATGTAAAGTAGTTCTTCAGATATTTGTGGGTTTCTTTCTGTTAAAGAACTCTTATCATGCATGGAAAACTTCATGTATACATTTTTCGGTTTTGAAATTCTAGAAAGTAAAACAATACCTGAACAGTTGATAATAGAAAGATTGCCTGTAGGAAATAGGAGTGTTTCATTTCTGGTGGAAAATTCAAAATTATGCATTTTTGGGTTCATTCAGCTGAAAAATGAATGGGCAAGTTCCCGTTCAATTAATGGGTTCTGTGGTTCCTGAAAATATGATTTCGCATAAGTTCTAATGTATCAGTCCTGTATTTAGACTTTTGTGAAATGATAATAATAACGAGCTCTTTCCGTGCACAAATGTTTTGATTCATTCGATTCATTGCAGAAACATGTTCTTTCAGTTGATGGGCCAGTGGTAACTGCAGCAGGCTTCAAGGATGAACTTGCAGTTGTCACTCATGCTTCTGACTGTCTTCCCTCAAATGATCAGGTCTTGTTTCAATCTACCATACTCTTTTTTGAGGGTACTGATTAGTCCAAGGCTCAATCTTGACTCGTCTTCATACAACTTAGGACAAGAACATTTACAAAGGCCACAACCAATAGTCCTGAAGTCTAAGTTAATACTAGTGTAAATTTGTGGACAGAATGGTTTACTGTCTGCATGGTGAAGACTGTGTCAGACTGTCGGCATTCTTGATCGGAACTTGTGATCACTTAATATATTATACTTGCTGACAATTAAATGTAAGACCTTCTGTAACATGCAGATGTTGGAGTTCAGAGTATTCAACATATCTAATGGAACCCAGCCTCTCAGGGGACGTCTGCCACTAACTCCTGGTTCACATCTGACATGGTTTGGGTTTAGTGAAGAAGGCCTTTTAAGCTCTAATGATTCTAAGGTGTAATCTCAATTCTTTTCTCAAGTCATGTGACTTTTTGATGCTGAAGACTGCTTTTCTTAATTTTAGATCTTGATTTTAAAATCTGTAGGGCGTGTTGAGAGTTTTTACTAACCAATATGGTGGCAGTTGGCTCCCACTCTTCAGGTTAAAGATTCTTCTAAGAAAAAGAAATTTATTCTGCGGGTTAAAATTTTTTCCGTAATAACCTCCTGGCCCTGTAATTTATTTAGTAATGATTTGCTATGCAGTGCTAGTAAAGAAAAGTCTGACGAAAACTATTGGGTGGTTGGGTTGAATGCAAGCAAGCTGTTTTGTATTGTTTGCAAATATCCAGACTTATTTCCCCAGGTATAATAGCTCATGACTTCTCATTCTGCTTCATCTTTTGTCAACTATTTCTTGACTTTCTCCCTCTCTTCAGGTGATGCCCAAGCCGGTTCTCACTCTACTAAATCTTTCGTTTCCTCTTGCATCCTCGGACCTTGGAGCAGAAGCCCTTGAAAATGAGTTTATACTGAACAACATGCATCTCTTACAGGTTTGACCTTTCTTCCCCTTATATTTTCTCAGCTTATTTTCATATTATTGTCTCACCCATCTGTTGTTTTTCTAGTTGTAATCCTCATTTTATGTTAATGTCTGGTTTTTGAGAAAGAACTACTTGCTTTATATTTTTACAACTGCTGTCCAGCTGCTGAAACTTTTAGATGTATATACCTTGCAGATTCAAAAGAGAATGGAAGAAATGGCTGGTGCTGGTTTGGATACTACTTCACTTGATGATGAGGCTTTTAGTATGGAAGTAGCTCAAGATAGATGCATCTTGAGGCTTATTGCATCCTGCTGCAATGGTGAGTATTTACGATTTGTGGTAACATAAAAAGAGGATTCATCTTTTTCCCCTTTCTATAATTTAGATTCTGACAAATAAAATCAAATATCATTGCCTTGCTTACTTGCGGTGGTTATATCAGGTGATAAGCTTGTGAGGGCTACTGAACTTGTGAAACTTTTAACAATGGAAAAATCTGTGAAGGGTGCAATCAAGCTTGTTACTGCACTGAAGCTTCCTAACTTGGCTGAACGGTTCAATAGTGTATTGGAGGTAAGCCTTTTTCTGAAGGGTGCGCAGCTCTTTATTGGTCAAGAAGTTGAATGTTTTCATCTTCTCTGCGTATAACAGGAACGGTTGCTTAATGAAGCTAAA
The DNA here is from genome assembly GCA_022457165.1 of Juglans mandshurica. Classification (NCBI taxonomy): domain Eukaryota; kingdom Viridiplantae; phylum Streptophyta; class Magnoliopsida; order Fagales; family Juglandaceae; genus Juglans; species Juglans mandshurica. The sequence continues at coordinate 13,334,000 of CM039634.1, forward strand.
GAGACGAAGCAAAAACCTCTCCCAAACTCAGTGGCTCATGTTGCAGTCAACAAGACCTTAACTTCTGCTGAAAAAATCAAAACAACGGAAAGTGCTATTCCCTTGTCATTACCAAAATTGACCGCTCCTCTGTTTACCAAGAAGGCCAAATCACAGGAGGTTGCTAGAGTTGGAATACAGAAAACGGAACAAAACCAAATTCCAGTGTTGGATGACACTGAAAAGGATAAGGAGATAGAGGAGGTAAAAAGCCATGGGGAGGTAAAGAAGTTTGGGGAAATGTCTGGAATACAACCAAATCGCTCATCTAATCCATTTGTGAAGTCATCAAACAAGGAGGCGAGTAAATTAGTGGAAAATCAAGTACAATCTCATCGCCCATCTAATCCTTTTCTGAAGTCATCTATCAAGTGAAGCCCCTTCAGTTTGATCCTTCCAATTTTGTAATGTGAAGGCTGCAGTCTCAAGAAAAGATAAAGATCAATCCATGTTATCCGGCATAACCTGAGCTGAAATGGTAGAACTATGGATGTCTTGTTCTGTGGTTATGTATTTGAGAGATAATAGGGGCTTCATTCTTGTCTTATGCACTTGGTGCCCTCACAATTCATGATTTCATTATATTGTAGAAAGCAATGAATCATATTGTATATCTACTTTGATGTAATGCCATTCTCTTTCCAATTGTTATTTCTTTAGCAACTGATCTTGTCAACACCCAGAAAATTGGTGCCAATTAAGTAGTTAGATGGGATGAAGATGCTTGTTTGTTTAGCCAATCCCTTTGACGTGGGACTAAGGCCTGGTTTGTTTTCACAAATCATCTCATCTCATCTAATCATTAGAATTTTTTCAAATTTTCATACAAAATACAATAAACAATTCAATTTTTTTAAATTTTAAAACAAAAATAATATTAAAAAATTATATACTAATAATATTTTATTCAACTTTAAATCTTCATCTCATCTGATCTCATCTGTCTATCAAAATGAGGCATTGTCTATCAAAATGAGGCATAAGTCTGTGGTGATAAGTACTAACCTCCATATTTGGATGGAGTGAAAAGATTGGTGGTGAAGAACTCATAGGATCTTCTTTATCTTAAGCCTTGGTAGGAGCATTATCTTGTGGCAGCTTTCACTTGAATTCGATCACTCATGCTGCAATTTGCAATTTAAGTCCATCTCATATCCTCCATGCAAATGATTAGTCTTAACAGATACATGTTTACATTAGCAATGGTGACACCTTTATTGATTACCTGCTAGAAGATTAGAGAGATTAATAAGATTTCTTGATTAATAAGTGAGCAAAATTGCCTCATCCTTGCTTGCCAATTTGGTTGTTGATAGTTATATTTTGTACACTTTTGGTTTTATATTTATTGAAGATTTGCTATTCTTAGGACAACTTTACACTTTTTTTTTTCTTTTTCCATGAGAATTTTTCCTGATAATTACAACCTCGAGAGATGTATGGTTAGTTGACTGAGATGAATAAATCTGATTAAAATTATATTAAAAACTATTACAACTTATGGGTCAATTGTAGATTTGGTAGATTGACCCACAATTAACTCATTTATTAATCTAGTTATTTGAGTCAAACCGGTTTAACCTGAATCTAATAATACTAAACTAATCCAATTATTTAATTTTGTGCTGAATTTGCATGGGAGTATACAAGTGGCATCAAACACATTAGTTTATTTATTTCCAGGTCCTTCACATTCGACTTTCAAGTGCACTAGAATTAAACTCTCATGTGTCTCAAAAGATTCCACGTGTCGTGTCGTGTCGTGTCGTGTCGTGTCATAGTGGTTGCTATAGCAGCTCTAGACAATCCTCTGATAACAAGAACAAGTTTCTCGTGAGAGACGAGTTGCTCCCTTCCTCTTGTCTCTCCTATTTTCAGACCTTTGCCTTGCCTTCTTATTTGTCCATCTTCCATCTTCTCCTGCTTATTTTTTTTCTTCTAAATTCCAACAAAAATAGTCAGTTCCAAACTCCACTATAAGATTACCTATTCCATCCAAATTCAAACATGGAAGTAATCAAATAATGGACATACGGGTTATTTAAAAATAATCCTATACGGTGCCGTTTCAACATACGGGTTATTAAAAAATAATTGAGTTGTCGTTTCTCCGTTTGTATTTTGATTGCAACTGGACTGTACCGTTTAGGTCAAATTTTACCCTAAACAGAGCCATTTGTATAATGAGTTAGAGCCCTTTTTTTTATTTTATTCTTCTCTTGTTGGCACATAAATTAATAAAAAAAGTATTTAAATTAGTAAAATTAAAATTAAGTAAACTATTTAATGTGGATTATATAATTAAATCATTAAAAAAAATTAATTATATTTATCTTTATGATGTTAATTGCTCATTTGTTACTAACTTAGAGTATGTAAATTTATTATGATAATTATTGCATAATGGGCTTTATTAAAATTTTAACATTTTGTATATGATTAATGAATAATTGTCATTAACCATATATACATGCTTTATACTTTCTTGCAACTTAGGTATTTTACAAAAAAATTATCTAGTAACTTTAATCAGATATAGTCTTGTAGATATTAGTAATTAGTTAATGGTGATGAGTTAGTTAATTGATATAATACATTAGTTAATTGATAGCATATTAGTAATTGTATATTTAACATTTTATATTGTCAATGGTGATAGGTTAGATGAAAATTACATAATTAATTATACAATTATAATATAAAATAATATATATAAAATATTTTAAAATATGTATATTTATATTCGGTCGGTCCGGTCCGGGGTGGAAAAACCCCACCCCGAGACCAGACTAAAAGCTGAAAATTTTGCAAGGCATTCCTCCACTCCCACCCAATGTAAGTATTAAATCGAGTGCTAGTGATAGTGGTAATAGAATTAAGTCAATGGTTTGTGATCACTTCACAAAAATACAAAAATGTGATCCGACTAAACCTAGGGCTGCATGTAATTACTGTGGTACTTTGTATGCATGTGATACGAATACCAATGATACAAAATCCATGAAGTATTACATTGGAAAACAATGTAAGAAATGTCCGTTTAATAAGATGTATAAGTCTCAAACTACTTTAGGTTGGAAGGCCAAGGATGTAAGAAACGGTAGTGGGAGACTTATTCCTATAGCATTTAGTGTTGAGGCTTGCAGACAAGCCTTAGTAGAGATGATTATTCTTGATGAGTTGTCATTTAGGTTCGTTGAAGGTGAGGGTTTTAATTATGCTTGTTGTTCAGCCTAAGTGGGTAGGGATCTCATCTCATGTTAAGATTGCTAAGAATTGTTTTAGTGTGTTTATGAGGGGAAAAAATAAGTTGAGAAGTACTCTTCGAGGGCAATGGATTTCCCTTACCATGGATACATGGACATTCGTGCAAAACCTCAATTATGTGTCTCACTGCACATTTTATTGATGATGATTGTAATCTACACAAGAGGATTCTTTCTTTTTCTTTAGTTGAAAATCACAAGGATGAAATACTTGATAAGGCCATAGAGATGTGCTTGTTTGATTAAGGCGACTAAAAGTACTTGCAATCACTCTTGATAATGCAAGTTCTAATTTATTTTATTTTATTTTTTTATGCAAGTTCTAATAACGAAGTAGTTTCTTTTTTGAAAAAGAAAACCAAGCATAGGAGGGATACTGTTTTAGAACATGAATTCTTGCATGTTCGATGTTGTGCCCACATCTTAAGCTTAATTTTTCATGAGGGGTTAAAAGAATATGATGAGTCTATTGTCAATGTGAGAGGTGTTGTGAAATACGTTAAATCCTCTCCTCAAAGGTAGAGTGCATTTAAGTCGTGTGTACAACTAGAAGAGATTACATGCAAAAGTCATGTTTGCTTAGATGTACCAATTAGGTAGAGCTCCACCAATCTTATGTTGGAGAGGGTTGAAAAATTTCAAAAAACTTTTGAACAGTTAGAGGAAGAAGATTCGAGGTTCCTTACTAGTATTGGAGATGATGATGACGACGATAATAACGATGATGATGTGGTGAGGAGGAGACCCTCAAAGAAGTTAGGGCCTCCCAACAATGATGATTGGGAGAAAGTAAGGTTGTTTGTGAGGCTTTTTCAACTATTTTATGATGTAACTTTACGTTTCTCGGGAGGTGAATATATAACATAGGCTGAAAATGAGATAAAATGTCAAGATTTGACCCGAAACCGGACTAGAAATGTCAGTTGGGCCGAATGTAAAAAAAATGGCCTATTTGGTATTGGGTTGGACCAAATAGACCGATAGTTAACGGTCTGATACGGTTCATAAGGTTATTCGGTCCGATCTGAGGTAGAAAAATGGTGCCCAAAAATCCCCTATAGACCGATCGGACCGGACCGAATTAACCCCTAGTTGAGAAGTTGAAGATGTAGGTGTTGAAGCTGAAATTGTGAAAAGATTATATTGAAAGTTAAACCGGTATGTAGATCATAATTTATAATTTGAGTTTAAATTAAACTATAAATTATGTCTTGTAAGCACTTTACTAAATATGTTCTACACACCGACTTAACTTGAGAATATAAATTTTCATAAAATAATTGATTTTGTGATAATATATATATATATATATATATATATATATATATATGTTAGTTATTACAAATACAAGATTTATGAGTTGAGCTCTTCATGTTTATAGTTTACTTTATCGAAACAATTCGATATAAGCTTTCCACAATTAAGCAAAAGTTATTGATATAAATTTATTGAAGTGTATAAAAATGAAATGTATGTACAAATATTATGTTTAAATAAATGTGTATATATATATATATTAATTTACTCTTGAAACCTCCTTCCCTCCTCTTTGTATAGTTTATACAATCTTTAACTCGGCATATATACGTAGCCAAGTAAAGAGAAGACAGAGGAAAACCAAGAAAGGAAAAGCACAAATTAATTAAATCAATTCAACTTAATGCAGCTTACTTTCTTTTCACCAGAAATGATAGTTGCAATCGTAAGTGCGCAAGCTTCGCGCGATTATTTTAAAAAAAGTGAATAAATACGTGACCTACGTGAAAAAAAAAATTAATTTTTTAATAGCAGACCTCACCCTTTTTCAAAATGACTGCACGACGCTTGCGCATTACACGACTGTATGTAATATTACTCAAGATTTTGGAAGAAGAAAGAGACCCAGGACAACTGAGAAACCATAAAGGTTGGAGGGAACTCAGGTAATCCTTCATCAGAGTGAAGATGGGATTGACATAAGAATATTCCTCCAATCTTTGAAACAGAATTCCATCCATCCGGGCTTGAACTCCATCAGAAAATTTTAACTCTTCCAGTAGTTCTTTCAGTGTTCTGTCAACTCCGACAAGGGTATTCCCTATGCCACTTAAGATTTCTGGCAGTGTTGGGGAGGGTCTCGAAAGCTCCACTACAGTAACTTAGCTCCATCAAGCCAAATCCATTAGAAAACAATCTCTCAGGATAATGGAAAGCAAAACCATACAATATTTTTCACTTTTAATATGCACATAATCTACACAAGGTGATTGTGAATCCTAAGCCAATTACATACCATAATAATATGTATGAGCAGGCTTGTGATTTTGACAGAATCAATAATCAGCAGTAGATTTCATTCCCCAAGCAAATTCATGACCAAAAACTGGTAAATGGTGAACAACAAACCTGTCCGGCCTGTGGTATATTAGCCTTCATTTTTGCTATAGCAATAGCCCGAGAAAGCCCACCAATAGCATCTACCAATCCTCTTGAAGCTGCATCTTTACCTGTCCAAACCCTTCCCTGTACAACCTCCTCCATCTTATCTACCTGGCAAGAAAATGATGGGACATTGGAAAGACTTTGGACTTTGAACATGAGAAAATAATGAAGCAGCTGGAATTCTTGATGAACATCAAAATGATCAGCTTACAGGCATTAATCTGGAAAAGGCTGCCTTGTCCCGAAATCGCTTATATATATGCCTTTTCTGCAACCTTGGCGAAGAGTTCAGCTTCATCTGGCCTGTATAAAAAGTTGATAACTAGTTACTTGGATCATAGAGGTAAGCTCCAAGCTAAAGCAACAGAATGAGGCAATTTCCTGCAAATAAGGAACATTAAGGGTGGCCTCAAAAACATCAAGATTCAGGCAGTCATACCGCACAGCAGCTACAACACAGTGAATGCAGAGCCCGGACAACCGATTAAAGTGAATAACAAATTTACAATTCTCTTGTATTAATAAACTAAATAGAACAGTATTCATCATTTGATCAACCCTAAAGTTTTAAAAGATCATAGACTTTAAAACCCTTGTTTTTTAATAAGTAATAAAACTTCATTAAATGGTGCAAAAGAATTTTAAAAGCAGTGTTTCTTACCAATCACAGAGAGAGAAATGCATCTACAAAAAGTACAATTTCTCTTTTGATATAGAAAACAGATTGACAAATTGTGTATTTGAGTATAAGGTCCTTGGACTTTGTTAACTAGATTGGATTGGATGTCAACCTGTGGAGGCACCATTTGTGACTATTGGTTGATCTAAAAACCTGCTACTTCCCAGAAAAGAGTTGGCAGCCTGGTTAGAGAAAATTAAGAAATCCAAACTACCAGAGGATATCTGAATAATTGTTGCATTATACCATTGCACTATTATACCGGAGGGTCAGTTATTTTATCATATCAAAGGATTATCATAGGTACTACTGGAGGGTGTTGGTTTAATAGTCAAGCTCACTCTCATGCAGTTTGGTGAATAAGAGATCATGTAGAGTTAGGTGCTACTATGGTCATTTTCAAATAGAGAATATCATCCGTCCCCCTTCTATCATCATAGGCATTTCAAATATGAATTTGAAACAAGATCAATATATAAAGATTCTGAGTATTCCTCTAGGCAGTACTTGTGCTATTTAATCAATTACTTGTCCATTTCATCCATAACTTCTCAAGCCCAAACCAATAGGTAATGTAATTCCATTTTCAATTTTTATTGTGTAGGTGCAACAATTTGAGCATTGATGTAATACATAATCATTGAAATAGAACAATTTATACACCATCAGCATGCCTATTAGGCAGAAGACATTCAGCTTTTAACGTGAACATGAATGCTTTGTACAGCAGAATACTATCCTGCCATGTCTCACAAAGGATTTATAAAGCTAGCAATCCACAAGGCCTCATTACCTGAAAGGTCTATGTTCAGCTGCAAGGAGCTCAGCAAATCTTCCCCTAGATATAATTTCTTTGTTGAAGCCAATCTTCTCATAAAGTTTTCCCAGGTTAAACTTCCCTACAAAATTTAACGAAGCATTAGCATCAACAACTTTTAGGAACCAAGTTTTAGGCTTAGAAAAGTCCCATTTGAGCCAACCATAATGGAGAGTGCAATTTAGTTTCAAGGAATGTGGAAGATAGATTGAGATTAACCAACTTCGAAATGAAAGCAATTTGAGACCCAGGAGTAAAACATGATATATAATTGAAAAATTGGTCGTATGAACTTCTTTAGTTAAGATCTTCCAGTTCATTTCCTGACTAAGACCTTGAAAAAAACTAGACAAACTCAAGCCTAAATACCACAAGCTCAATCATGATTGAGAATAGAGTCGCAGGAACCATTCCGGGAGTGACTTGCAGGTTCACAGCACAAGAAGGCACACTATGAGCTTCACTCCAGTCACAATCTTCCATAAGAGGTTTTGCTTTAATTTGAAAACCATTAAAATACAAACTAAAAAGGTACATCTAAATTTTTTATTAGTCAGTTTTGATCTTTTTTAAATATGTGGTATGCTAAGTGTTGTGCCTCCAGAGAGATTGCAACCATGTACATGTCTCATTCCAGAACAGTCTTCCTGAAGGACATACAATAAACTAATATTCTTCCCTTTTGTAATTTCTGGAGAGTTTACTGAAACAAACCCATCAGAAGGTTTTTTATGGTAAGAGGATTCAATGCAGAAGTTAATCGCCACATGGTACTTTGATTATAAAGTCTATGATTTGAGAAATGTTTTGATCAAGATTTTTAGAGAAAAAACAGTCTTTTAGCTACGATACGTTTGAGTGGTGAGAATATTTAAAAAAATATTAAAAATATTTATGAATAATAATGAAAAAATATTAAAAAATAATAAATAGTAAAAAAATAAATAAAAAATAATAATTAGATACTCTCACTACTCAAAAACCAGTTTCACAAGAATCAAATGCCTAGGAGGATGATGCGACTAAAAATGGTGAGGTTGGATCAGTCGTAGTCATAAGACTCTTCTATCATTCATTCAAACCATTCCCTCTCGTTTCCCCCCACTCCGTTCCCTCTCGTTCCCTAGCTCAACGAAGACCCCTCACCTGCGAAACAAAGTGCATCCGAGTCGAAGCCCCTCAACTCCCATCTCCCTAGCGATACCCTCTTGAAGCCCCCTCAGATGCACAACTCGTTCCCTCCCGAAGCCCATGCCTTTTTACTAAAACCTCATCTATGAACTCCAAGAAGCGCACTAAATCTCTACGAATCGACCTCTTCCCTTCCCTAATCATTGGGTCTCCAACTTGCAAACAAAACCCATATATTTAAAAATCAGGTTTTGAGGGAGCTTTGTCTAATTATCCCTTAAATAAAGACGATGAAATTTTGAACAAAATAAAATGTACCCAAGTATGATTTACCTGAATAGTGTCAAGTTTGAGAAGCAAATCCATTGCTTTGTAAGAAAGAGCGTCACAATCGAAGTGGGTCTCAGTGGAAAGCAAGGATTTGAACAAGTTGAAAGTGGACTTGATGATTTGAGATGTCTTAATTGTTGATTTTCTCTCTCTCTCCAAGGAGCTTAATTTCTCTCAACTTTTTAAGTAATTATACTTCTATGACCATGGATTTTCAACCACGAGGTAAGCCTGGCAGGAGAAGCTCTCTTTCTCCACCAATTATGTTGAAAATTGATTCAATCACAAAATATATATTATGAAAAATCAATAAATTATTATAGTTTTACTTAGATCCCCATTAAAGTTCTTGATCTGCGAACAAGGAACGCACGGATATGGGTTTGTATAACACGAGCGGATAAGTCTCTGAGAGAGTATGGGAGAACAAGAACATGGAGATGGGGAAGAAGTAGAAACTTGGAGGAGAGAGGTCTCCAGGGACTCGATGCAGCGAAGCAAAGAGGAAAGCATTGAGCCGGTCCAATGGGTTTCTTGGAAGTGTTGGTTTTGGGATCGTTGTTGATGATTTTGTTAGGGGTTTTGAGGATGGAGATTGTGGGTGTTAAGTTTCGTAGATTGAGAATAGGGATCGTGATGATGGTGTGCTCATGGTTGAGAGGGCAGAGTGAAGAATGTGAGCAGCAAGGGCATGGAGAAGTGGTGGGAAACTTGCGGTGGGCTGCAGATGATGCAAAACGATGCAGATGAGGAAAAAAAAAGAAAAAATCTTTCTTCACACTCTACTATTTATCACACACTTAACACTCCTAGTTAGGGGTGTAACCGGTCCGGTCCGGTTTTGGACAAAATCTAGGACCGAACCGGTATATACCGGTTTTGTATTTTTCAAAACCGATTACGCACCGGTTACTTTCCTAAACCGGTACTTTCGGTTTTACCGGTTTCCGGTCCGGTCCGGTCTGGTTTTTCGATTTTTTTAAAATGTAAGTTTCACAATTTGTCATCATAAATTGGTTTATAAAAAAAAAAAAACTAATTTAAAAAATATTGTTTTATACTTTTATTATAAGTTATATATTAGTATTAGTTATAAACTATATATTTAATATTAGTATTAGTTATAAACTTTTAGTGATTTAGTATTAACATTTTTTGTAATAATTTATAAATTATAATAAAAAATTATTTCTTATATAAATATATATAATTATATATAAAACTTTCACATAAAAAATTATAATTATACATAATATATAAAACTTATATATATTAATATATATATATATATAATAATTTGTATAAAACTTATATATACAATAATATAAATATTATTTTTATATTTTTTTTTATCAACCGGTCCGGTCCAGTTCGGTCCGGTCCGAAAAATCTTAAAACCGGAACCGGACGGTTTTCACATTCTAAGAACCAGTCCCGGACCGGACCGGTTCAAAACCGGTAAAACCGGTCCGGTCCGGTCCGGACCGGTTTTCCGGTTTACCGGTTTCAACTTACACCCCTACTCCTAGTGTAATGAGTTAAAAAAAAAAAAAAAAAAATTGAGTGCATGATGTGTGGAGAGTATGGGCAGATGTGTAGAAATGCTTAAAAAAAAAACATACACGTAAGGTGTTCACGGATCAGGGGCTGATCCGTAGCATGACTCTTACGGATCGTTTGCATTCAAAACCCACCTCAATTCATCTCAACTCATTTCATCTCAACATTACAACTTTCCTAAATTTCTATATAAAATATAATAAACAATTCAACTTTTTCAAATCCCAAAATAACTTTCCCAAATTCTCACACAAAATATAATAAATAATTCAACTTCTATTCTACTATTCATAAACCATCTCAACCCATCTCAACTCATCTCTGAATCTCAACCTATCTCAACTCATCTCTGAATCTCAACCTATCTCAACCCATCTCAATATAGTAAATATATTGGTAATTGCTTGTATTTTTTGTTTGATGTGGATCCAATATGTTATTAATTTTTTTCAAAGCGATTACGTGACAGTTATACAATTCACTGTTATAAATATCTTTTCTCTTTTTGTAATTTCTCCTCCCACTTTGTCCACGTGTTAATGAGGGAAGCAATGGCTACCACACGTGCGTCGTCTTTATCAGAAAGTGGTAATCATACCATCTTGATTCTTGTCAGGTCACAGACCGCAGAGGGGATCTACGAGTCAAATAACCTTAAAAAATACTATAAAAAGTTACGAACGGTTCACTTCACGGTTTTGGCTTTTGTGTCTATACCAAAGGCACATGATCATAAAATATATATATATAGAATGTCACATCATCATTTATATCAAAATTTAGTGAACGAAGATAGGTGTATTTAATTAATATCTTGATACATCATATTTTATCTTAAAAGTAATTCTACATACAACCGTGAAATGCGTAACCGCTGCGTAATTGTTTTGAAAAAGAGTGAGGTTCACTATTAAAAAATTAATTTTTTTCATGTAGATCTTATATTTTATTTATTTTTTTCAAAACGATTATGCGACAGTTAAACAATTTACGGTTGTAAGAATATTTTTTCTTTATCTTAATACACAACACATAAAATATTTAATTCAGATGAGAAATTATATGGAATAGATCATTGTTTAATCTTCGGACTGATTTATATTATGATATCATGAAAAATAAATATAAAAAAAACCCAAAAGTAAAGTGGGCCAACTTGAAGGCTACGCGCGACTCTCGAAAAAATGACTTTGTAATCAGTCGTAAAGATATGACTCTTCTGCGTATGGTAACGGGGAAATAAACGTTGTAATCACATAACTGTTGGGAAAATATTTTTTCCACCTAACATTGTTACCTAAATCTTCTACCGAATTGTATTTTATTCTTTTTTTAATTTTTTTACTTAATAATTATTAAAGAAGTGTTTTTAAATGAATTTGTGATTTTTTATATTTTTAAAATTTTTTTAAAGTGTTTAAAAAATGATTGAAAAAAAAACATTTGCCATTCGGTAGAAGATTTTGAAAACATTAACATTGGTCTATGCATTATATGCAAAATCATATTTTTTACATATCCATTTTGTCATTCAAACAAAACTCCCACATTGATTTATGTATATTTGAGAATAATATTAAAATATTATTAATTTTTTACCTAAATACAATTTCATTGCATCTATTTCATATATATTAATATAATTTCATGCATGCACCCAAATTTACAATTCCATGTATAATAAAATAAGAAAATGGGAGAGGAGAGAGAAATAATGGATCTCCAAATTTACATAAATAATGAATAGAAAATAGGAGAAGAGAGAAATAATGAATAAAAAATATTTTATAGAGTGAATAATAAATCTTTAAATTTATATAATTTTATATATGCATAAACTAATGCGAATGGGGGTGTGTGTGTGTTGGGGAGGGTCATCTTTGCCTATATATAGACGTGCTCCAGAGAAACACTAACACCGGTACATCTCTAGAAAAAGCAATTGCCCACTAAGGACTGCCCTCTCAGTCACAACTGGTACGCTACTTTTTTAAATTATCCATCATTGCCAACAACTCGTACTTGGGGTCCCCATGCAAGGAACTGATCAGAATATTTCCGCAACTATGGCTCCACATACTGGGGGTCATAATGGAGGAAACATGATTAGGGCTGATGAAGTTAATGTGGAGGGTGCAAATAGGACTCCACCATCGGGCGTCACCGACTGCATAGTCTGTGGCAGGCACTTTAAATCGCCGAAGGCTATGCATGGGCATCTGAGGTCCCATCGTAAACGTCCATGGCTTGGGGTTCGTCCTCCCCCGACTAGAACTGGCAGTACTAGCCGCATACGCCCTCGGCCTCATCAGGGCGTGACGTCGAGAATGACTCCTACAGTGATCGGTGCAGGTGAAGTACTGGATGGAAGTAAGGGTGATGATGAGCCTTCGCCCTCGGCTGCTAAGGATTCCACTTCTTCTCCAGCGAGAGGCCTGGGAATCGATCTGAATATGCCTGCTCCGGAGGACGATTAAGCTTAAGCCGTCTCTCTCATAGATCTTGTTATGCAAGGTATCGTTTCCCAGAAATGTTTTGTGTCGTGCGCTGCCTTTCTTTACGTTGATTTCCGTGATTCGTCATGCATGGAAATGTTGAGCCATAATGATAAGGTACGGCTGGAGGTCGTGTCAATGTTTTTTTTTTTTTTTTGTTTTCTTGTGATTAAAAGTTGAATAATGGAGTTGTTTGGACATTCTCGTCCTCATCTGTCTTCCCATATATTGAATCCGGGATCGATTATTCCATAAAAGAATTAATTGAATATATATTATTAATTAGAGAAATAATAGGTAAATTTATAATTTATGTGAAAAAATTATTTTTTAATAATAAATCTCAAAATTTTCAGTTGAAGTGTACGAAATTTGTATATCTTAAAAGTTTAAAATTAAATAAAATATTATGTTGAAATTCTGATAAAATAACAACTTTCTGATATTCCAAGAAAACGAATCAAAGCAAGAGACCGAACAGGGTCGCACTATCCAGACAAAAGAGACCGATCTTGTTTAAACAGATGGACTAAATTGGACCAAATACACAAAACTGAGCCATCGAAGCCTACTACAAGTTTTATTATAAAATTGTGATCAGTTGTCACTATTTAGATGCCTTTTTCTTTTCTCTTGTTGAAAACAAAATCAAGGACAAACCGCAATAAAAGACCAAATAAAAAAAAGAAGAAGAAAAAGAGGAGGTATAAAAGTCTGATCTCTGCTTGCGGTTAATTTTCTCAACGCAAAAGGAGGGAGGTCTGGTAGTTACCTTTTTTGTGATTGTTCACCAAATCTCTCGACTATTCTGTAATTTATTTGGATATTCATATAAAATTGATGAAAGTGCAGAGGATTAGGGAAAAAAAAGAAGAAGAAAAAAAAGAAAAAGAAAAAGTGAAACTGGGAAAAAGTGGAAAAGAAGAAGAAGAAAAAGAAAAAGTGAAAGTGTTGTAGAGGCGAAGGAGTAAGTCAAACCGCGTAATGAACGAGTACAGTTGTCCACCGAATGTTTAGTGATGATTTCCGGGCGCTGGCCTTCTTTGAAGTTGAGCGTTGATATGCATGCTATTCATGCATGAATAAGACAAAGACTACTTGTTCGTTTTATCTGTTGCAGAAAAGGCCTTTTTACGGGCGTTTTACATTTGCGATAGGATTGGATAGTTTAAGACAAACTAGTTTGGATAAAATTATAAAAAAAATATTGAAATGACATGAAATAATCCCGATTGAATTGATATCAAACAAATTACTCTTATTTTATAGAGAAATTCTATTTACAATCCTCAATTGAGAACTGCATGTGCAGACCTATTGATATATTTCATTAAATAGAAATTATTATAATTTGAAAGGGATATTATTATAATTTTAAAAAATTTTTAAAGATAAAATTATTCAGACTTGTATGTACATTCTCCAAATAAGAATTATAAGTAGCATTACTCTATTTTGCATCTCTCCTTTCAAATATTCAGAGTCGGTGCTGCCCGCACAAGCGAGGAGAGTTACCAACCCTGTCCCCTGCTACCTGGAGGCGGGGCGGGCCCCAGCCCCAGTACTGTCCCAGCACTTGGGAAAATACCAACACAATTGTTGACCACGGCCCACGTACTTTTTCTCCTTTCAAGTCATTCATTGGCTCATTATTATTAATTTATTAATTCGGAAAGTGACTCTAAGGTTATATATAATAATATTATATTATTATTTCGTATACAGCTTGGGCCCAGTTGTCTAGCAAAACTCAATAGTATTTGATCTATTAAAATAAAAATAATATTAAAAAAATATATTTTAATAATATTTTATTTAATTTTTATCTTTTATCTCAACTCAAATCATCTTAAAACAAATGAGGACGCATCCTCCTAAATTAAATATCTGCGTACTGATTTAACGCCAGGAAAACAAGATTTAGAACGCTACCATAATTTAATTCTCTTTAATTTTCTACTTTCAGAAAAACAATCAGAAAACAAAAATAAATAGAGACATATTGGAAAGGAAAATTATCATTTGTAGCTCTTTTGAAAAAGAAAATGAAACTCATTATAAAAGTTGAGATCAACCCAAAATTGTTTATTTATTATATAATAAGTCTCACTTTTTAAAAAAGACAGAGAAAAAGAGAGGGACCAAAATACTCCTGAGGATCGGAGAGAGAGAGGGAGAAAGGCGATGGAGAAGATATTTCTGATAGAAAAAAAATATAAGTTGCCTTTAAATTGCCGACAATCAGTTCTATTTGTCTTTTAGGGGTCAGTTACGTGAGTTTTTAAATTATTCAATAAAAGATTTAATTGAATATATATTATTAATTAGAGAAATAATATTTATAACGTTAGAATGCATAAATCTTACACATTTAATTTGAAAAAAAGTAGATAAATTTATAATTTACGTGAAAAAATTATTTTTTAATTGTCGATCTCAATTTTTTCCAATGAAATGCACGAAATTTACATATATTAAAACTATATTTAGCATTATTTTATTAACTAATTATTATGTTTTTGTAATTAAGAGTCCGTTTGGATATTTAGAATATCTCAATATATCTATAAATAATAGTAAAATGATTTGAGTTAAGATATTTTATTGAATTTTAAAAAATAAAATAAAAATATTGAATAAAAATATTATAAAGTTAAAAATTCTTTGAATATATATTTTAATATAATTTATTTGAAATTAGAGAAAGTAATATTATTTTTTGAGTTCTTCCTCTCATAACTACACCACACACTTATTTTTATTTTTCTCTTTAAACAAGTATGTGGTGTAGGACTGTTGAGTAGAAGTTGTCTTATTTTTTATATTTTGTTTAAGAGTTTAAAAAAATTGTAATGATTAAATAATAATTAGATCAAAAAATTACAAATTAAAAAATATTTTATATGTAAATGATGTTTGAAAAAAAAAATAACTGAAAATATCTGAAATATTTAAAAAACAGTTGTATTGATCCAAAATGTAAACGTGCAAATCTCTCCGCATGATGCGCACCGCATCACGTGATAGAAAAAAATGTCTGGCTACCTCGTTATTTTCCAGCCTCACGGCCTCACGAATCACGTGGCCAACTCATTAGGTGATCTTTGTGTCCCCCACCATATAAATACACAAAGGCAATTGGCGAGAGCATCTACTAGGGCTGTGCACATGGGCCGACGAATCGATTGGTCTGATTTATTCTATCCGATCCGTCCAACAGTATGACGGGTCATTACAAATCGATTCACAACCCGTCTAATGTCGGATTTGTTAATTCTACTGACTCTATAAAACTTGCCACGAAAGTTAATGCGTACGAGTATGAGACTCTCGCAACTTTTTTTTATTGGCTCTGACACCATTTTTCATTGTCTTTCATATCTTACATCTCCTGTAAAGCTTCACTATTTCTAGCCGTTGATATGCCTTTAGAATCTAAAGTTCTGAGTGGTCTGGTTCATCCTTTGCCGTTTACTCTCTCTCTCTCTCCCCCTTCCATTGCATTTGCACCCTTTGTACTCATTTCTTTCAATTTCTTTCTTTTTTGCATTGAGAGCCTTTTCTCTTATGGCAGAGACTCCATTAAAACGCCATAGAGAAGAAACCCTTTAGAAAGTGTTCCATCTCTATTTTTCTACCATTGTTTCTCTTTTCAGGACTGAACAAATATCATTATTTGGGACCTTTGAAGTCCGATGCCTCACTTGACCCGGCGCCAACTCAACACCCGCCTCACTTTCTGCCGGTTCTTGATTATAATCATGTTCTGCCTGCTATTTCTACTACTCCGCCTGATCCTGCAACGGCATCCAATCAATTTATGAAAATATGGGTCTCTCCTGGGGAGTTGAGTGCCGGACAGAAGGAAGGAATAGTGATTGGAGTGTTGGCCAGTGCTGGTGCTTTGTGCGTGGCAAGGCTGTGGTACAAGAAACGCCATTTCTACATAAGAAGGTGGTTTGAAAATTGACCCAAGAGAGCGATTCTTTGAGGTTGCAAATGGGTCCCTAACTAACTAAATGAATTGAAGTTTAAGCCCTTTTGAGATAGCAAAGGAAAGGCTGTGTCGTTCTCTTCGGTGGTCGTTCAAACTCCGATGGGCTTCACATGCAGCTTTGGAAGATTGTATTTAGCCAGACGAATGATGATTAGTGAACCTTTGCCGGCCTCCAAGTTACGCCTCAAATTGCGATTTCATCAAGATTCTCTTTGTTTTGTGCTGATCATACCATAAAGTTTAATGAAGCCCCAGAGAAATCTCATTTATGCCCATACCCCAAGATCCACTACAAATACTTGGGTTGTCCCCTGCGTTTGGGAAAAGGGAATGATGCCATCATCCATGCTATTTGCCCTCCATTGGAACGAACGAGGAGAAGCATAACAGTTTTGACCCGACCCAATTTTCACAGGTTGGGTCGGTTCGAGTTGTCGCGTCTTTTAACAAGGGTCGGGTCGGTTTGAACCAAAAAATGGTTTGGTCGGGTCGGTGTGCAGGCCTAGCGGGTATAGTCTCAAACTGTCCGAACAACCTACCTTCCTGCAGACCAAGAGGGATGGGTCGAGCCAAAGGCTGTCTTGTCTCCCTATGGCGGAGAGCAGGATCAGCCCCATAACTACTCGAATAACTTATCACTGGCTCCCAACGCCGTAAATAGCAACCCAGATTATTTAACTCGGCTCATAATTGTTATGAGTAATGGTACTATTTAATTGCATTGATGTAATAACTTCAACAGTAATGGTACTATTTTCTCTAAATTTTGTTCTTCCCACCCATAATTGTTAGAGAAACTATTTCTACTACCGTATGCAATTCTCTTATAATGCTTTTAAAAAAATGAATAAATATGATAATCACATTAAAATCCTACCTTTAAATGGTGCTTTACTATTTTTTAATAAGAGCGCGTCAGATTAGTACAACTTAAGGCTATATGAATAACATGAGATAAGCAAGTACTAAATATAGTATCTATAAGGGGATTTCTCCCTCACTCATATGACCACTGGACGTTCGGTTGAAAATAATGGGTTTCACCTCGATACTTGACCCTAGGGCCTAAACTTTATCACGAAACAATTCGTCTGCATGGAAAAGTAGACAATGATGGCTAATGGGACAGACAGGCCCGACGCCGCTTGGCCGCATCTCTCTCATGGGGACTCGTACATGACAGAACAGGAAAGATGAAAAACCTTTAATCTTCTGACATGAGAACATTGACGGACCACCGAAGATACCAACAGAGTAAAGCACATCAGGGAGCCATACTGCATTAATGACATCACTACCCGAGCAACACGCCACATTAATAGCACTGTAAAAAAGGCACACCGCATTTAAAGGACTCTGACAAAAAGAATAGTAAAAAAGACATGGGCTCTACAGGGGCAGATACGATCTGTCCCCGTAGACTCTCGGTATAAATAGCAATTTTCAGGTACGAAAAACTCTCTGGTCTATGGTCTCTAGACTCTCTAGTTATTTGTAAACTTCTAAAATACTCTACTGACTTTGGCCTCGGAGACTTCCCGGCCCACGGCCGCCCTCTCTCATCTGCTTTCTTCTTCGTTTTCGCAGGCCAAACTTTGAAGGCCTGAGTTGCTAGAACCTGGCTCAAAAGCGTACGAAATACGACATTAACAATATCGTAAAAGGAAAATGATACCATGTCGTTTGAGTTTGACCCATCAATTGGACCACTCAAATATTTTATTTATTTATTTATTTTTTTACTTAATAATTAAGGAAGTGATTATTAGTGTATTGATTTTATTTTAAATATTTAAAAGTACAATTTACACTAAGGACACACCCAACTATTAAACTTGGGCGGCATAATAGAACCATCTATACTAAAATGGAAATTAATGAAATTTATTCATTTATTTGTTTTATCAGGTTGTCTGCTGGTTCGTTTTCACAAGATATTTATAAGGACACTTACTGCTAGTGCATTTTAATTTTTTTAATACTTTTTTTAATATCTTTAATCATTAAGAATAAAATATAATTATATTAATAATCATTTTTTAATTATTAAATAAAAAAAACTAAAATATTCGAACGACAATTTTGATCGAAAACTTTGAAGCTTTTCACTAGTATTTTTCTATTTTTAATAATTATTTTGAGTAATGTTAAATATAATAGTTGTGCAACAATCACATACATTTAAAAAAAAGATAAATAAATATAAAATCTACATAAAAAAAAATAATTGTTTAATTATAAACTCTACTCTTTTCAGAATAGTATAATCGTCCTTTCTACTACTTTAATTATAAACTCTACTCTTTTCAGAATAGTATAATCGTCCTTTCTACTGTTTAATTATAAGCGTCATGAATGAAAACCTTTGAAAGTTTTTCTTTCTACTGGTTTTCGTTGAATATCATCGTCCTTTCATATCATATCTTATATATATATATATCCAGAATTATTGTCCCAATGCATGCATGCATGTTGATGAGGTCGTATCATGACGGTATCAATATATATGCTCCTTTAATTAATTTGTCCTTATAGTCAAACATCCTTGATTCTTAACCATTTCATTTATTAGGTTAGCATGGTCAAATTTAATGGTACGGAAACGTAAAACAACCCTAGTTTACCAGAACCCGAAATTGTCAGGAAGGAATGAGTGCTTGAGTCAGCCACGTGGCGCGTGGTAGATCTAACTGTAATTTACACACCGGATAACGTTAATGTAGCCGACAACCCTATTTTGTGGACAATAACTTTCCGTCCCTCTCCTCCGTCAACGTGGACGGCTGATCTCCCTTGTTCACAATTGCACAGTAACACCCACGCTTACGGTGACGGCTTCGATTATGAATAATTGAGCATTGTTGGCATTTTTTAAGTTCGCAGGGGCTTAGTGGTAATTGCGTAGGGGGGAGTTGGAACATATGTATTATGTAGGGATATTTGTCAGGGTTTAGAGAGAAACTCTTTTCTGCACGCTCTGTCTCCCACACATGCACATAAAACAAGAATATAAATTAGAAGATGTACCCAAAAATCTCATAAATTAAAAACAAATTAACCAAAAAAAATTTAATTTTTTAATTGTAGACCTCACTCTTTTTCAAAACGACTATATAATATTTGTGTATTACACGACTGTATATAGCATTCCTCAAGATTTTAGAAGAAGAAAGAGACCCAGGACAACTGAGAACCCATAAAGGTTAGAGGGAACTCAGGTAATCCTTCATCAGAGTGCAGATTGGATTGACATAAGAATATTCCTCCGATCTTTGAAACAGAATTCCATCCATCCGGGCTTGAACTCCATCAGAAAATTTTAACTCTTCCAGTAGTTCTTTCAGTGTTCTGTCAACTCCAACAAGGGTATTCCCTATGCCACTTAAGATTTCTGGCAGTGTTGGGAAGGGTCTCGAAAGCTCCACTACAGTAACCTAGCTCCATCAAACCAAACCCATTAGAAAACAATCTCTCAGGATAATGGAAAGCAAAACCAAACAATATTTTTCACTTTTAATATGCACATAATCTACACAAGGTGATTGTGAATCCTAAGCCAATTACATACCATAACAATATGTATGAGCAGGCTTGTGATTTTGACAGAATCAATAATCAGCAGTAGATTTCATTCCCCAAGCAAATTCATGACCAAAAACTGGTGAAATAGTAAACAAAAAACCAGTCCGTCCTTTGGTATATTAGCCTTCATTTTTACTATAGCAATAGCCCGAGAAAGCCCACCAATAGCATCTACCAATCCTTTTGAAGCCGCATCTTACCTGTCCAAACCCTTCCCTGTGCAACCTCCTCCATCTTATCTACCTGGAAAAGAAATGATGGGACATTGCATAGACTTTGGACTTTGAACATGAAAAAAGAATGAAGCAGCTGGAATTCTTGATGAACATCAAAATTATCAGCTTACAGGCATTGATCTGGAAAAGGCTGCCTTGTCCCGAAATCGTTTATATGCCTTCTCTGCAGCCTTGACAAAGAGTTCAGCTTCATCTGGCCTGTATAAAAAGTTGATAACTAGTTACTTGGATCATAGAGGTACACTCAAAACTAAAGCAACAGAATGAAGCAATTTCCTGCAAATAAGGAACATTAAGGGTGGCCTCAAAAACATCAAGATTGAGGCAGTCATACCGCACAACAGCTACAACACAGTGAATGCAGTGCCCGGATAACCGATTAAAGTGAATAACAAAATTACAATTCTCTTGTATTAATAAACTAAATAGAATATTCAATACTCATCATTTGATCAACCCTAAAGTTTTAAAAGATCATAGACTTTAAAACCCTTGTTTTTTAACAAGTAATAAAACTTCATTAAATGGTGCAAAAGAATTTTAAAAGCAGTGTTTCTTACTAATCACTGAGAGAGAACTGCATCTACAAAAAGTGCATTTTCTCTTTTGATACAGACAACAGATTGAAAAATTGTGTATTTGAGTATAAGGTCCTTGGACTTTGTTAACTAGATTGGATTGTATGTCAACCTGTGGAGGCACCATTTGTGACTATTGGTTGATCTAAAAACCTGCTACTTGTTGGTGCAAAAGGGGCTGCAAAAACAGAAAATACTGAGAGAAACATTTGTTTTAAGGCGCGTTACGAATGTCGCTTTTCTTAAGACAATATTCGCCCCTACCATTAACGGTATGCACACGGGTTACAAGCGAATTTGCCTCCAAGATACAATGAAGCCCAGAACAAGTCTGTTTGTCTAATTGCGTTATGCACACACGAAATTAGACCCCGAATACCCTCAAATTTTGCTATTCAACCAAGAGATTAGAAATCTGTTCTCTGCAGAATGAACAGATCCTAATAACAAGTTTTGAAGAAATGAAAACTTTTGAGAGAGAGAGAATTTCGAAATTGCCTTCTTTCTATTCTGTATTCTTCATTAAATTCGTAGGCCAATAGGTCTATTTATAGATAACCAAAGGATGTGAATGAAAAGTCATTTTTTTGTAATCTAATCCGAACATGTGTATATATTATGCCTGTTACCAAGTGGCATAACTGTTGGACCAAGTCCAATGGTCCACCATCCGGTTTGCCCAGGTTCGAGTCTCAAGCAATGCGACTTTTTGCATTTTATTTGTAAGCCTTGTGTGCCAAACGCCGCACGCACATGGGCCGACTGGGTTGTGCGCCCTCGTGCTGGTTGGGCCGCACACGCCCAGGCCCGGGGTAAGGTTCGAACCTCTACCTTCAAGGTAGATAGCGATAGTCAATACTACTGAGCCACTTGATAACTTCGACCACAACAATGGACCCAAATTATTATAACCATAAGCAATAGCTTACAAATTTTCCATAATCTCTCTTTCCAAAATAATTCATAACTTCTAAAATAAATCCCCAAGATATTATAAATAATAAATATAATATATTATTTTGAAAATATTTCCAACACTACTTCCCAGAAAAGAGTTGGCAGCCTGGTTAGAGAAAATTAAGAAATCCAAATTACCAGAGGATATCTGAATAATTGTTGCATTATACCATTGCACTATTATACCGGAGGGTCAGTTATTTTATCATATCAAAGGATTATCATAGGTACTACTGGAGGGTGTTGGTTTAATAGTCAAGCTCACTCTCATGCAGTTTGATGAATAAGAGATCATGTAGAGTTAGGTGCTACTATGGTCATTTTCAAATAGAGAATATCATCCGTCCCCCTTCTATCATCATAGGCATTTCAAATATGAATTTGAAACAAGATCAATATATAAAGATTCTGAGTATTCCTCTAGGCAATACTTGTGCTATTTAATCAATTACTTGTCCATTTCATCCATAACTTCTCAAGCCCAAACCAACAGGTAATGTAATTCCATTTTCAATTTTTATTGTGTAGGTGCAACAATTTGAGCATTGATGTAATACATAATCATTGAAATAGAACAATTTATACACCATCAGCATGCCTATTAGGCAGAAGACATTCAACTTTTAACGTGAACATGAATGCTTTGTACAGCAGAATACTATCCTGCCATGTCTCACTAATAAGGATCTTTCCCATGACAGTAAAGATATCTCTCATGACAGCATGCAACGCAAGTCTCGGCCTTAAACACTGCAGTGTCAACGGCTCAAATTGTATTTACAGCATCCCTATAATTCTGCACTAATTGTATATATTATGTGCATGATCTTAGGCTAGACAACTATCCATATTTATACTGACAGCTATCATGTAAATGGCCTATATATGTGTAATACTTTGATATGGAATAGGATAGAGTTTCCTTCCATAAATTATACTCTTTACATGGTATCAGAGCGTCAAACGTGACCTCTGTCAAAATCCTTTCTAATGGCTGCTCCTTCCTCCATTTCTGTAAATCCAGCAAACATCCAAAGCTTAGTCACAGTGAAACTAACCAAAGACAACTATTTACTATGGAAAACTCAAGTCGCTCCATACCTACGGGGACAACAACTCTTCGGGTTTGTGGATGGATCCAATCCTCCACCACCTATAACCATTACCAATCCTGAAACAATAGCAGGAATTCCAAACCCAAAATTCACATCCTGGTATCTTCAAGATCAGGCAGTGCTTAGCACCTTAGTGTCTTCCTTGTCTGAAGGCATTCTTGCCCAAATGGTTGGTCTTACCACATCCAGAGAAGTGTGGTTATCACTAGAGAAAATGTTCTCTGCACACTCAACCGTTCGTGCTATACAAACTCGCCAATTCATGGCAACAACCAAGAAAGGTAACCAATCTATCTCTGATTATTTTCAGAAAATGAAGACCTTTGCAGATACCTTAGCTGCCATTGGACAGCCCTTGCTTGATCAAGAATTTACAGCATACCTCCTGGGTGGTCTTGACACCACGTACGATGCTATAGTCACCTCCATTTCCACTCGCATTGATCAAATGCCTACTGAAGAAATGTTCAGTCACCTCCTCAATTTTGAATTGAGACTAGAGCAGCACAACTCCACTCTTGAAGCCACAGTTGGCTCGGCTAATGTAGCAACGAGACAAGATTCACGCTCTCGGGGTGGAAAACAACACCAATTTCAGCGCTTCTCTCATCAGCAATATCGAGGTCGTGGTCGCAACACCCGTGGACGAGGACATCAGTTCTCATCGTCTGGACAATTTCAGTCATCTCAGTCAAACAATCCTCGGCCAACTTGTCAAGTATGTAACAAAAATGGTCACACGGCTATCCAGTGCTATTACCGTTTTGATCAAGCCTTTCAAGGACCCCCTCCCAGTATGGTTGCATATCTGACTGCACCTTCTCCCACACCTGATGCAAACTGGTATCCTGACACTGGCTCCACAAATCATCTGACACATGATCTCCAAAATCTTACCATTCATGCTGAACCCTATGCTGGCAATGATCAAATTCAAGTAGGTGATGGAGCAGGTTTGCACATTCATCACATTGGTTCTACAACTCTGGAAACTCCCTCTCAATCTTTCTCATTATCTAATTTACTCCATGTACCTACTATTAAGAAAAATCTTCTTTCTGTGATCCAATTTACTGGTGAGAATAATGTGTTCATTGAGTTTCATTCTTCTTACTTTTTGGTGAAGGACGAAGCTACGGGGACAACACTTCTACGCGGCAACACTAAGGATGGCTTATACACCTTTCCAGCACCAACTCAATCCTCTCCTCAAACCAACCTTTGTCATCGTGCCCCCCTTGAAGTCTGGCATTGTCGCATGGGACACCCCTCATACGCCACTGTTCGACAACTCATCTCCAAATTCTCTCTACCTGTTTCAACCAATAAAAATCTTGGTGTTTGCGCTGCTTGTCAACAAGGGAAAAGCCATCGTCTTCCATTTTTTCCTTCTACTTCTGTTTCTCAAATGCCTCTTGAATTAATATTTTCTGATGTATGGGGACCTTCCCCAATTTTGTCATCAAATGGAAATAAATATTATGTTTCATTTGTTGATCACTTCAGTAAATATACATGGCTCTTTCCCATTTCTCAGAAATCCGATGTTCTTAAAATTTTTATCTCTTTTCAAAAACTTGTTGAACGTCAATTTAATTGCAAAATAAAATCAGTCCAAACGGATTGGGGCTGTGAATTTCGCTCCTTACACCATTTCTTTGCTAATGTTGGCATTCAACATCGCGTCACATGTCCACACACTTCCGAACAAAACGGCTCCGTTGAACGGAAACACCGTCATATTGTTGAAACAGGTCTTTCTCTTCTCTCTCACAGCAGTGTTCCTCACCTTTATTGGGATGATGCTTTTCTCACCGCAACATACATTATTAATCGACTTCCCACGGCTCCCCTTGGAATTTCCCCACATGAAAAATTATATAAACAAGCACCCGATTTTTCATTCTTCAAAATTTTTGGTTGTGCTTGTTTTCCCTTCATTCGGCCCTTCAACAAACATAAACTTGATTTTCGCTCCAAACTTTGTGTGTTTCTTGGCTACAGTAATCTTCATCGCGGTTATAAATGCCTTGATCTCAGTTTGGGTCGAATCTTTATATCTCGTCACGTGATATTTGATGAAGCTTCTTTTCCATTTCGCACTAATAACTCCCCCTCTACTCTTCCAACCGCACCCCACTCTGAAACAACTGTTCTTCCTTTTGCGTTTCCTTCTCCTAACAGTGATGCATCCCCCTCTATGACAGCATCCTTTCCTATGTCTTCTCTCCTTCCCGAGCCACCTAATGCATCAATCTCATCTGAACAACCACCGTCTGGACCTTCCTCTCCACTTCATGCTCTCATACAACCCTCCTCTGAGCCTCCCACTAATCCGACGTCATCTATAATACCTGGTCCCTCCTCTGAGTCTCCGGTTGTGCCTTCTGTAGTGCCATCTGACAGTGCTGCTGCCGAAGAAGTACTCCCTCAACTTCGTGCTCATCCAATGAGGACTCGAGCCCAGAACAACATTGTTAAAGCCAAAACACCCACAGACGGCACGGTCAGGTATCCTCTTCCTCGGACTTTTCTCACCACATGCTCTGTTCCAGAAACTCCAACATGTTACTCTGAGGCATTCAAATATAGTGAATGGCGTACAGCTATGGATGATGAATTCTCAGCTCTCATGAAACAAGGCACCTGGTCTCTTGTACCCGTGCAACCTGGCATGAATATCGTTGGCTCCATGTGGGTTTTCAAATCCAAACATAAATCCGATGGAACTCTTGAACGGCGGAAAGCTCAGCTAGTCGCCAAGGGGTATCACCAGCAACAAGGAATCGATTTTTCCGACACCTTTAGTCCAGTGGTTAAACCTACCACCATCAGGTTGGTCCTCACTATCGCTATCTCTCACAACTGGTCTATCCGACAAATCGATATCCAAAACGCATTTCTCCATGGAACTCTCTCCGAAGAAGTGTATATGAGCCAACCTTCCGGATACATTCATCCCAGCTTTCCGCATCACGTTTGTCGTCTTCACAAGGCACTCTATGGGCTGAAACAAGCCCCAAGGGCTTGGTATTCTCGACTTCATGAGCATCTCTGCACCCTTGGTTTCCATAACTCTGCCTCGGACAGCTCTCTCTTTATTTCTCGGCATGGCTCAGTCACTCTTTTTGTGTTGGTTTATGTCGATGACATATTAATCACTGGCTCTAGTACCCGCTGCTATTGACGACCTCATCTCTGCTCTTAGCCTTGAATTTGCAGTAAAGGATCTTGGAGGATTGAGCTACTTCCTGGGTATAGAAGCCTTGCCAGTTGCCGATGGCCTCCTTTTGTCTCAAAGCAGATACATCACCAACCTGCTCCACCGAACAAACATGCATGAAGCCAAGCCAGTTTCCTCACCCATGTCCTCTTCTCAAAAGCTGTCGTTATTCACTGGCTCTCCTTGTTCTGATCCCTCATTATATCGGAGTGTAGTTGGCGTGCTTCAATATCTCTCGTTAACACGCCCCGACATATCCTTTGCAGTGAACAAATCATGTCAGTTCATGCACAAACCAACCGAAGAACACTGGACTGCGGTCAAGCGAATTTTGAGATATCTCAAATTTACTGTTGACTTTGGATTATTAATTAGACCGAGCAGTTCAACACAATTATCCATCTACTCAGATGCCGATTGGGAGGGATGCCCTGATGATCGCAAATCCACCTCTGGTTTTTGCATCTTCTTGGGTTGCAACCTTATATCTTGGAATTCCAAAAAGCAACCTACAGTGGCCCGTTCCAGCACCGAAGCCGAATACCGAGCCATTGCACATGCCATGGCAGAATCTCTATGGTTACAATCACTGTTACGAGAGCTGGGCATATTCCTCCCTCAGCAACCGGTTCTGTGGTGTGACAACATCGGTGCCACCTACCTCACTGCCAATCCCGTCTTCCATGCTCGTACCAAACATGTGGAAATTGATTATCATTTTGTCCGGGAAAAGGTTCAACAAAAATCTCTTCAAGTTAAATTCATCTCTAGCAAAGATCAACTAGCTGATGGGCTAACCAAACCACTTGTGTCCACTCGGTTTTCATTCTTGCGAGACAAGCTCAACGTTTGTTCTTCCACGTTGTGCTTGAAGGGGTGTAATAAGGATCTTTCCCATGACAGTAAAGATATCTCTCATGACAGCATGCAACGCAAGTCTCGGCCTTAAACACTGCAGTGTCAACGGCTCAAATTGTATTTACAGCATCCCTATAATTCTGCACTAATTGTATATATTATGTGCATGATCTTAGGCTAGACAACGATCCATATTTATACTGACAGCTATCATGTAAATGGCCTATATATGTGTAATACTTTGATATGGAATAGGATAGAGTTTCCTTCCATAAATTATACTCTTTACAAAGGATTTATAAAGCTAGCAATCCACAAGGCCTCATTACCTGAAAGGTCTATGTTCAGCTGCAAGGAGCTCAGCAAATCTTCCCCTAGATATAATTTCTTTGTTGAAGCCAATCTTCTCATAAAGTTTTCGCAGGTTAAACTTCCCTACAAAATTTAACGAAGCATTAGCATCAACAACTTTTAGGAACCAAGTTTTAGGCTTAGAAAAGTCCCATTTGAGCCAACCATAATGAAGAGTGCAATTTAGTTTCAAGGAATGTGGAAGATAGATTGAGATTAACCAACTTCGAAATGAAAGCAATTTGAGACCCAGGAGTAAAACATGATATATAATTGAAAAATTGGTCGTATGAACTTCTTTAGTTAAGATCTTCCAGTTCATTTCCTGACTAAGACCTTGAAAAAAACTAGACAAACTCAAGCCTAAATACCACAAGCTCAATCATGATTGAGAATAGAGTCGCAGGAACCATTCCGGGAGTGACTTGCAGGTTCACAGCACAAGAAGGCACACTATGAGCTTCACTCCAGTCACAATCTTCCATAAGAGGTTTTGCTTTAATTTGAAAACCATTAAAATACAAACTAAAAAGGTACATCTAAATTTTTTTTTAGTCAGTTTTGATCTTTTTTAAATATGTGGTATGCTAAGTGTTGTGCCTCCAGAGAGATTGCAACCATGTACATGTCTCATTCCAGAACAGGGTTCCTGAAGGACATACAATAAACTAATATTCTTCCCTTTTGTAATTTCTGGAGAGTTTACTGAAACAAACCAATCAGAAGGTTTTTTATGGTAAGAGGATTCAATGCAGAAGTTAATCGCCACATACTAACCTCAACTAACCAAAACTTTTAGCATTTGCTCTCTCTAAATTTCATTTTCTTACTCCCCCAGCCAGCTTAAGTTTCTGGTATTTAACTGTCCTAACAACTTAGTATCACTATCGATTAGGTTCACTATTTTTTTGTTTGTTTAAAGTACTATTCTTTGGTCCACCTGTGACAACTCCAATGGAACCAGTCAAGGTTAGATTTTCTGCAACAATAGTCCCGGCTACCATCGCCATGTAGTATCCTCCACTCTCTGCAACATCAGATGGAATGACAGGTTTTGACGCAGCCAAAAGTCTGATTTCCCTCCAAATTCTGTACACCGTAAACATCAGGGGTTAATAAGTTAACCATAGAATATTTTCTTTAACAATTCAACACTAGCAATCAAAGCTCTTCCTTTGTCAATCTTCAGATCTTATTACGCAACAACTTTTCTCGCCTTCTCTGAGTTTTGTCAGCTGACTGCTGAGGATAAATTCAGGGGTGTTGGGTTCTGTTCAACCCAGGTGGGTGCAAGGCTGTTTTCTCCAACTCAAATGCAAACTTTAAATATACAGTCAAGAAATGTAATAATGATGAATGATAAATAATGCAGCCACCAGAAGCAGCTCGGAAACAAATTTGGAATAGAAAGTAGGCATTTAACCAAAAAAAGCAGCAATTATATCTTAAATATAATTGCTATAGCTTTGTATGTTGGACCACATGGTGTGCTTAAATGCCTACCTCCTCTTTGCCTAGTTAAAATCATTTGGATCACATCAAGCAAGTAGACGGAGAATGTTTCCTGTCACCATGCCTTAATAGCCACAGTCTACACATGTTTTCAGTCTCAAAAAAAGCTACGTGGGAGGAACTTCTAGGCTGTTTTAGGGGCCACTTTGCGGGAA
Source organism: Juglans mandshurica (assembly GCA_022457165.1). Taxonomy (NCBI): domain Eukaryota; kingdom Viridiplantae; phylum Streptophyta; class Magnoliopsida; order Fagales; family Juglandaceae; genus Juglans; species Juglans mandshurica. The sequence goes on from CM039634.1 coordinate 13,363,302, forward strand.
AAGTGACTTTCAGGAGCAGCAGCTGGGGCTTGCTAGCTAGATGTTTAAAAGGTGATCAAATTGATTGGAGCATATAAGATTCTGGGAGAAACAAGAAGGATGCATGGGACACTTTTCACCAAACATTTCTAGCAGATGAAACTACTAATCTATGGGGCTGATAGTAAAAAAAAACTTGTTGGAGTTCTTATAGGAGTTTATTCCTCGTTTTGATCGCTCGTGCATTTAAATTTTTTTTAATTACTGATTAAAGAAGTAATTATTAGTGTATTAGTATTTTTTTTGTTTGTTAAAAATGTTTAAAGATATTACAAAAATAAGAAAAAAAAGGATTTTGCCCTAGGTTGAAATCATAGAAGTCCAACTTACCTCATCCCTCATCCCTCCTCTCAGATATCCTAGAAAAGATCTTCTCAGATCCATCATATTCAGGCATCAAGTAGAAAACTTTTTCAGATTCTGCAAGACATCTAGTCTCAACATACCGTGTTATGTTAATTTATAAGATGGATCTATGCTGAAGGAGTTCTATTTTTTTTTTTTGATAATTTATAAGAAATTTTATTACCAAGAATAGGCACGACCTAAGTACATATAAGAGTTATATTTCTTGTTTGTATTTATGGTTGTTATTTGTAATTTCAAGACAATGTTACTGTGTGGATAACTTTGAGTTGAAACTACTTTAAGGACAAGGTGCTTTGTTACGTTTTATGAAGTGACTATGGGTTATGTTATTTAGAAGGCAACATGTTATGTTTTATTGTATGTAGTGAACCATTGGATGTATGAAACAGTTATGCAATGTTCTCAAGTTATGAATGTTTGGGATTTATTTTATTCTGGTACAAGTAGTTAACGATACTTTTTACGCTTTAATTTTATTCATACAATTAGAAGCATGCTAAGTGCATTGCATATTATCATGTACGAAGGGAGTATATAACCCAGTGTCGCATATCCTAACATCTCGATCTCCATCAAATCTTAAGTGGGGGTTGAGAGCGTCACAAGGTGATATCAGAGTGATTACGTCCCTAAGTAAACCCACTAGTCACTCAGGGTTCAATACTAGAACATAGGCTTGAATTATTAGATTAAGGCTTGAACTGTTTAGGATATGGATTGGGATTTCGATCTGATATGCGTAGGCCTATATCTCGATAGGATGTTCGAGATCAGTGGATGTACTGAAGAACAGAAGGTACAATGTGTGGGGCACATGCTCCAAGGTGAGGCTGGTATCTGGTGGGATACCAAATTGTTGCCGCAGTTGGGTAATATAGCAACTTAACATGGGATCGATTTAAGGAGGAGTTCAATAATTGGTTCTTTCCAGAATCGGTTAAGCAACAGAAAGTACAAGAATTTGCAACCCTTGTGCAAGGAAACCAGACGGTAAAGCAGTATGCTACCAAATTTATGGAGCTCGGAAGATTTACTCTACACCTGATTGCAATAGAGAAGATGCAAGCTTAGAGGTTTCAAGGAGGACTGCAACCAAGAATCCGCAGTCAATTGGCATGCCTGTGTATTTCTAATTTTCAAGAACTAGTGGATGTTGCTTTAATAGCAGAAGCAGAACATAGAAGTCTAGCGCCTCCGGACAACTTGGAAAGGAAGAGAGCACTTCCATTTTCTGTTGGGGGAAGTGCTGATAAGAAGAGAATGTTGGCAGGAGCTGATAAAGGGAAGAATGTAGTTATGGGTAGACCAACACCTTCTCAATTACCCGTCTGCCAGAAATGTGGAAGGAACCATGGTGAAGAATGCAAATTGGGGCCATATGATAAAAGATTGCCCAAAGAAAGGTCAAGGAAGCGGAGCTACACCAGCTTCTAACAACATACCAAAGCTAAGGCCACCAGTGCAGGCCAAGGTATACACTGTAACTCTTGGTGATGTAGATGCTAATACTCCAGAGACAGAAGAAGACTGGAGTAATTACTGGTAAATTTCCTAACCACCTCTATTATTAGAAGTCAATTATGATTGGTAGTTAATAGTAGTTTAAATTATTGTTGTGATTGGGCAATGTCAAGCTGTTGAGTTATACGGCTTGTGACTTATTCGATTCGGGCGCGTCGTAGTCATTCATGTCTACTACGTTTGCACGACTATGTGGTCTACAAACTAAATTGCTACAAGATCATGTTTGGATGTTATTTCTTTAAATCTGAACTGTATGTGGCGTTAAAAGTGGTATAAATGTTGGTTTAACTATGTTTTAGGAAATGATAATTTATAAGTAGCGATTATATGCATATCAAGTATGGTGTAAAGCCTGAAATAAGATTAGTGGTTGTTAAGGGTTTCGGACCTAGCATAGTTACTTTGAGCAATGTATGTCAAAATGTCCAATGAGTTTAATTAGAACAAGAAATTAATGGAGTTTCTGGAAAATGGTTAAAGTTGGGGCCAATTTACAAATAGTGAAAAAGTATAGGGGTTATTGTGTAATTAATGAAAGTTTAGGGACCAATCAGCAAAAAGTCTTTAATGTTATGAGTAAAATTATTTCTAGTTTTAAGTAAAAGGTTGTTAAATCCTAACTTTATATTACAATTACGTAGAAACATGAGCGTGTAGCACAATAGTCTGGAAGTTACCCTTCAACTGTTCTCGTTGATTTTATGACTTGTGATTGAATATTGGCTGCTGTTATATTATAGTTTATTTTATTTAAATTTAGTCATGGAATGCCATATTCAAAATCATATGCATGTTTGTCATCACTTTCATGTAGCATTGTTTTATAAAGCAAAGTACACACTTTTGACAAAGAAAAGCCACGACCCCAAGCTGGGGTGAAAGATTATTCTAGTGGAACACTTTTGTCTACTCTGGAGTGTATAAAGATGGAGTGGATTCTCCTAGGTTGGTAAAGAAAAATCAACGACCTCGAATGAGGTAGTAACGATCTCAGAGGCAAGGGAAAGTGCATTCTTGCTGATGGGGGCTAGAGAGTAATTGAGGCGAAGGATGTTTCGCGAAGTCTTGAGTATTCATGAGATGAAGTCACATCAATAGACATTACTCGCAGTGTGATAAATAGACCCAAGATATATACATGGATTTTAGGGGAGCTGTGGCGTAGGGGAGCAAGATTAAAAATGGATGATTCATATGAAAAGATGTTCAGGAATCCAAATTGGTACGAATGAAAGATATGTTTAGGAATATGGATGAAAAGTTCTTTTTATGATATTCAAGCATCATGCTCATGCATTTATATACACGTTAATACTTTTCATGACATATTATCATGAGACGAGTTTTATGGATTACTTGCTAAGCTTTTATAATCTTATTGTGGTAGTTTCACTACAATCCTGCCTTCTAGAATTGTAGAAAATGCTGTAGAGATTAAGGGGTAAATTCTCAACGAGTAGACACATTTGGATGAGGTGGACTAGGCTTGGATGTAGCAGACGTGGAGGACTTATGGAAATGTTTCCTTTTTTGTATTTGTGACTAGAACTTGTAAAAGGTAGACAATTTCGTAGTTGAATTTGGGTTTAGTTTGAAGACAATGTTTTGGGTGTAACAACTTGTGATGTTATTATGACATGAATTAGAATGTATTCTATTATGGTAACAGTTATTTACTATTACTTTTCCGCAACTACTATTATGATGAGGACATGTGATCTTGTGTTGCATATTTCGATGTCTCAATTTCCATCAAATCTCAAGCGGGGATAGAGAGCATTATAAGGTGGTCCTTAATCTTACCATGGTAGTTTCACTATGGTGTCAAAAACAGGATGGTTCAAGGAGGATTCACTTGAACAAGGATACGATGATATAAATAGTGAACAATGATGATATATTAGCTTGTGGGGATATTTTTACTTCATGTTTCTTAATTCTTTGGTACAAGTTTGTAGTGTATTGTTACCTTTCCACTAAAAGTACTTTCAAAACTTAAATTACTTGATAAAATTTTAAATGCACATTATTATTTACATGAATGCAATAGGATGTGTGAGTATGAGTTAAGACTGTTCATCCAGGCCGGGTTTTTTCCCGGCCCGATCCGGAACCTGGATAACCGGATTTTGGTTCCGGGTTCTGACCCGGATCAAATACGGACCGGAACCCGCATTACAAAATACGGATTAATTTGGGCCGGATCCGGTTATGAAACCCGGGTACCGGATTTAACATCCAATACCCGGGTTATATAAAAAACAAAAACCCTCGTTCTTGAATCTCCCGTGAGATGTCCTCTCTCTCTCTCTCTCTCGCTCAAACTCCAGCTCCAAGCCTCCAAACCCTCGTCCCTCACTCCCTAGCTCTCCATCTCTCTCTCTCTCTCACCCAAAGTGTCAAATAGAAACCCTATCTCCGAAACCACAACCATCGCCGCCGGTGCTATCAGAGGCCACCATCGACAGAAGACATAAGCCTTTTCGCTACTATCGGTATGTTCCATTGTCTCTGTCTCTGTCTCTATTTTGAGTGTTTAGATCTCTTCTTTTAGGGGGAGGTTTCTTTCGTATCTAGAGTGTGTTGGGGAAGCCGAAACCCTAGCCATCGTAGTCGGTGACTAGTAAAGCTGCCGTTTGGCTAGATCTATTCTTTTCTTTTTGGGTTTTATTTCGTCGCCCAGATTTTTGTTTAATAGATAAGAAGTAGCTACTCCATATATATTATAAACATGATTATTTGGTTGTGATGGGTTTTAGACTTTGGGGTGAAAGTGATGGATTAATGTTTTCTTAGATCTCCTATTTTTTTGTTTGTTTTCTTGCAGATACTGCTCCGAGGCTTAGGAGTCACATCCGGCCGCTGCCAGAAACGAACCATGAGATTAGGCAACCAAAGGAGTGGACTTATTGATTCATGTTTCAATCTGTGTTCTTCATATCCTTGTTTTTTGGGAGTTTTAGAAAGCAAAAGAAATTTGGAAGCTTTCAGTTTGCTATAGGAATAGTTATATTAAGATACAGTGTCTGAAAGAATGAAGAAAGAAATGGTGAAGAAGATGAAATAATAGGTTTTTGGGTGTAGGTTTAGAGGTAATAAATGTCGAATTTGATGAAGCTACAGCTCTTGTTCTTTCGGTTGGGATTTTTTTTTGTAGTTTGAGAATAAGCTTTGGGATCGATTGGAATAAAATCACGGGATTAAAGAGGAGGAGTTGGAGCCCATTATGTTTTGTTTAGTAGGGTGAAATTACAATCATCATCCAATCCCTTCTCCCCTGAAATTTGATTCCCAACCTGTCTTGTCCAGCATATGCATATTACAAAAAAATTTAATAAATAAGGGCTTTTACTTGAAAAGAAGAAGAAAAAAAAAAAAAAGAAAAGAAAAGAAAAAAGGGTACAATCCGGAATCCAGATTTCTGGGTTTCGAAAACCCGGATCTACCCTGGTTCAGGCCCGGGTCTGACCCAGACCAACCTGGTCCGGGTTTACCTGGGTTCCCGGGTTGGAACCCGGATGAACACCCCTTGTATGAATTGCATGTTCGACGTTTCGTCATTTAAGGTAATGGGTGAAGTTAGGGGCATCACAAGGCCAATGCCTGAGTGCAACCAAGTAGCACCCAAACCTAAGTCACACTTGGAAGGGCCCTTTTATGGAGTGTGATCTAGGTTTTTATTTTTCTTTTATTTTTTCTTCTTAATAACGTTTTTTTTTAAAGCTAGTGCTTATGTGGCGTTTTGATCAAATTATGAAACGATTTATTAATAAGTTATATTAAAATTGAAAGTATAAGGAACCAGAATTTTAAAATTAGAATACAGAAAATAATCTTTGCAAAAAGCAAGTTATGAAAACTATTTTAATATTTAATCCTATTGAAAAATTCGAGAAATTGCAAATTGCACATGGCCATGAAGAGTTATATAGTGATATGTATGTATGTATGTATGTATGTATGGTACGAAGCAATGCTATTCATAAGTCTCTACATTAGACATCATCTAGATGGCACAATTTGTTGTGTAAGATTTAAATTTTAACATTTATCTTTTAAATTAAATTATGACATGTGGATGAGTATGTGGTGTACAAACCGATGAATAGAATTATTCTTGTGGGTGGGGGGACTAAATTATCCCCCCCCCCCCCAACTATGGATTTTGTTGTTCATGAAAGATGAGAGAAATCAAAAGGCAAATGAAAACCCTAGTATCATAGGGAAACGCCAACTCATGATGCTTCTTTTGGGTGTGCTCCGTTCATCTCATGTAGGGGTGAAATCTATCCGGTCTGGTCCGGGAGAGGTCATGGATAAAAAATTTCAGTCCATCATTTTTGTTGAACCAGATTGTTAGCTATTGGTCCGGACTGTCCATGAACATTTTTTTTTCCTTTTTTTGATAGAAAAATTAATACAAAAAGTTAATTGAATTAGTAAAATTAATATTGAGTGATATTTTTAATATTTTATATATGGTTAATAAATATTAAATAATTTTATTGTATATAGGGTCAATGGTGATCCCTTGGATGAAAATTACATAATTAACTTGTACAACTATTATATAAAATAATAAATTATATATAAAAAAATATTTAAATATATATATATATATACACACATTTGGTTGGTCTCAGTCTGGTCGATTTTTCGATCTGGATTGATAGTCATACACCCCTAATCTCATGCATGTTCAAATGTTGCATAATGTTTTAGATTGATGAGAATGTTTTGTTAGACCCTTTAAAAATTTGTGAGACCCGTTAAATTATGTTCGGATATGAAAAACTTTGTACTATAGTTTTTAAGGATGATATTATAAATATCTTTTTTGCTTTAATTTTAACAAAACCAAGCATACTATATTTATTTTTATAAACTATGTACAAAAAACAAAATGGATCAGCCTTAGGTATATTATGGGAATAGTCTTCCTTATTTGTATCTCTTTAAATTTTAATTCTAGTAAATTATATTATTTTTAATTAGTTAAATTGAAACACCTTAAATATGGGTTGATTTTGTATATATGTTTTGAATAATAATATATACAAGTTCTAAATGCATAAATTTTGAATAATGATATATGCAAATCTCAAATGTACAAGTTTCGTGCAGGCCTTTTATAAAACAATAGATCTCATGATTAAAAATTATGCAAAACTCACTTTCCTCGATGGGGTCTACTTTTTTATAAAATGATTGTACACAATTTACGTATTTGGTACTTATCCCTAGTATTATTCGTATGTATTTTAGAGGTTGGGATTTGATTGGCTTATACAAATACACATTTTATGCTCTCTAATAAAATGTGAGGTTTTTTTGTTTTTTTTAACTTTTTTTTTTTCAATGTTGTAAACAAAAACTACATAACAGAGTTCATCTTAAAAAAATAAAACATTTTCACCCAAAATGGTATACCACTGTCCTCTACTTTTTTTAAGTAGACTCAAAATAAGGGTAATTGAATGTACAATCCCGTTTGGGCCTTGAGACAAAAGGTTTTGGTTTTGTACCTAACGGTAATCACGTTTAAAACACAGCTTATAATACAAACTTTGGTTATTATAAATATTATCAGTTGAGAAGATTTTGGTCTACACAAAAAATTTATAAAAATAAATTTAAAAATTGATATGATTTAACGTGATATGTCATGTTGTAAAATACTTTTAAATTATATCTAATGTGTGAGGGAATTTTTTCCCGGCCTATGAATAGGCCTGGCCATTTGGGAGAATTCACTAGAAGACAAAATATGAGAAAAAGAGAGGAGACAAGAAGAGACTAAGACATGTAAGTGTCAGGTGGCATGAGAAAATAATGTCAAGAGAGGAAAATAAGAGATTTGACATAAAGCAAAGAAAAACAAGGTGTCAGGAGAGAAAAAGTAAGGAAGTGACTTAAAGCAAGTAGAGGGCAAGAGATAAAAGACGAGAAACCAACGGATTAAAGGGACTTCGAATGATTCCGACTTTTGGGTTCTAGGTCGACTTCTTCAACCAGAAAGCAAAACAAAGAACTTCTTCTCCAGCGAAATGATTATTATAAAAGGTTATGAGAGACTATAAATAAGCTTATTATAGTAGAATCTTCCCTCCCCAAACTCCTGTGGATGTAGGCATAGTGCCGAACCACGTAAATCTGTGTGTTCATCTCTCTTTCTTTTCTGCATTTATATATTGTTCATCACCATGAATATACGAACCGATACCGTACAACCGCACCGAACTATTGTCGGGGGATCCAAATAGCACCGATCAAGGTCCAACGCCTCTCAGCACGTCCCAAGAATGGATCTCTCTTTCCTTCCGGACTGTGCACATTTTTTGATGTTGAGATAACGTATCACCAACGACAAATTTAGAGCAGGGGAGTGTCCGCGCCAAAAGGTTTTAAAAAAATATTTTTTAGTTTTTTTTTTTAAAATTCTGTAGAGAGAAATGATATTTTTCTCCAAAAGTTTAGAATAACTCCCTTAATGTCTATTAAATATTTTTTTAAAATGTGAAAAATATATAGTTTTTGTTACAATCTAATTCCAAATGCTACAAAACATATTGTACTTTTCTTATAAATTTTAAATTTTGGCTCCAAAGATTTTTTGAAAAAAAAAAATATATATATATATTAAAAAACTCATAGCATCTCAATATTCTTCTTAGAGTATTCTTCAAAGAAAGATATATCTTTCTTTGTAATTACCGTTGATGAATAATTTTATTGTATCTCAAATTATCTTTATAATACCTTTATATTATAGATAGTACAATGCACATTTGAAAAATATATATAAAAAAAATTAATTATTTCAATACTAATTCACCTCCAAAAATAAATTTATGGATTTTTCTATGGATATCAAATCATTTTAAAAACTTATTATTTTTTTAATCTCTATATAAATACAATACTTTTTCCTAAAGTGCTACAACTATAAATAAATTCTATAAAAATAAATTCATAAATTGACATAATTTTA